>CM067364.1:61524376-61954376 GCA_034401795.1 Chaetoderma sp. LZ-2023a
CGGACAAGTGGGATTGCTTGGATCAATAAAAAACACTTCTCGTGTCCTCCGCTGTTGATTGCCAATACCGGTAAACTCCCAGTGCGTCCAGCGGCCTACCACACACGTTGCCAGATTAGCAGCCACTGCTGATACAACAGGCCCCTCTAGAGCCACATGAGCCGCGGCCACTGTCGTCACAAGCATATAACATTTAAATAACGGCTGCTGTATTAAGAAGAAAAAGGAGAAGAAGAAGAAGAAGAAGAAGAAGAAGAAGAAGAAGAAAAAGAAGAAGAATAAGGAGGAGGAGGATGGGGGAGGAGGTGGAGAAAGAGGAAGAAGAGGATTGATCCGTTCTGCCACTGACATATATGACGTCATAGTAAAAAACGTCGCATGGAGGCTGACGTCACACTAACAATGTTGACGAATTACGCATTTGGGTCTGTCATAGCCATTGAATAGTTCGTCAGTTGTAGGAATTGTTTGTTTGTTACTGTTTAATAAACATTCTATTGAATATAAGAAGCAACAACAACCAGTCAAATTATTTTCAAAATTTTCACCAGATTACCTGAATAGTTAGTTACCTTGAAATTGGATTCTGGGCATTCAGGGATGAATATTTATTAATCGATCTCAACTCACGCAAAACATGGGCGGAGCTTAGCTAGATATTGGCGGGGCATAGCTAGAAATAGATCCTTCATTTGCCTGGAATATTAGTCACGTAGTAACATCAAACAAAAATTGCCTTTTTCTGCAATCACGAAAAGTGATTTATCACGAATTTTTATGATTTTCCTTCGCCATTCAATTTACACTTTTAGAGCTGCAAATATTGAATCAATGGCGGTTATGACAACACAATTCTTGCGATTTCAAAAAATCGTATTTAAAGTGTATATTTAAAAACATGAGTAATCTCTAGATTGTTCTGAATAGTAGTGCAGGTCTCGTAGCGTACTACACATTGAGAACATTTTGGAGTAGATCAGATGAAAACTAGAGGTGAAGATATGTGGCAAAGCCAGACAATACCTCACTCTGCATTCCATGCAGATAAATATTAAGAAATTCGGAAATATCAATTTCACAGAAGTGAGGAATACAGTTTTAGCTATGCCCCACACACGTTCTGACTGATCACTGAACTTACTGACTATCAATCTCAAGAAAAATATACAAATAAGCTGTTGAATATTTTGAAACTAATTTGACTGCGTGCTGTTGCTGCCTATGCCGTCGTTGATTAGTACATCAACCTACACGTCATATAGTTTATTGTGACGTATTATGACTGATAGATAAACTGGAAAGATCCATTGGAATCGCTCACTATCGTGCATGCATATATCTTTGCTGTAAATAACCAAACCTGAGAATATTGTTGTGTGAAATAGTATGTCAGCTTTTCCAGTAAGTGAGAACTCGACATGTTAGCCATATCTTTGCTGTGAGGGAACAATCTCCCTACCACAGTGACGTTACGGTTATGGAGCATTCACCATGTCCCGGTGATGTCACGGTGAGTGAGCACTATCCATGTCACGGTGACGTCACAGTGGGGTTACGTTTGCCATGTCACAGTGACGTCACAGTGTGAGAACTCTCATCATGTCACAGTGCCATCACAGTGAGAGAACACCCATCATGCCACAGTGACGTCACAGTGAAAGAACACTCGCCATCTCATTGGGAACATTGAGAGAGTTACTTCAACCACAACGCCATTTTGACATGGAGAGTGCTCCCTCACATTGACATCATTTTGACATGGTGAGTGCTCCCTCAGATTTACGTCATTGCGATATGGTGAGTGTTCGCTCACATTGACGTCATTGTGACATGGTGAGTGCTCCCTCAGATTGACGTCATTTTGACATGGTAAGTGTTCCCTCACATTGACGGCATTGTGAAATGGAGAGTGTTCCCTCACATTGCCGTCATTGTGACATGGAGTGTTCCTCACATTGACGCCATTGTGGCATGGAGACTGTTCCTCACATTGCCGTCATTGTGGCTTTGTTTTAAACATATTGTATTGTCAATTAACAACAATTGGATTAAGTCACAAGTGAAACTGACTTAGATTCGACTCTTTCCATAAAAGACTATAAAATGAGATATGTTATGATTTTACATAATAATGTTACAGTAAAATGCAATTGGATATTTACATATATACATTAACATTACTTATGCCACTTATTAAGAATTGTGACACTAATAATTGAAAACTGAAATTGAGATGTGCGTCAAGTGTATCGATTGTATGTCTTTGATAGATTTTAGTAATCGTGATGTAAAATATTTTGAAACTAACCCGACCGGGAGCCATTGCTGCAACAAGGAGCAACGACACCCAGTCACACTAGCTTCATCATATTCAACAACACTCATGGATAATTACCTCGAAATTGGGATTCTGGGAATTCATGATTTCGATTCCAACAAGCGGGTATGCGGACTGTGCTTAGAGTCAGTCAACCCTTTTTGTATTCTTAATGTAATTCTTGACTTTCTGAAATATGAAACAGTTTTCTTCAAAGCCTAGGTCGCGGTTGCCATATAGTAATATGTCCTCTGCAATAACAAAATGTAGTGGATCTCTAGATAGCTGTTGTCGGTGTTCTCTATATTTGGCACACCCGAATAAATAATGTGTGTTATCTTCTATGATGCCCATGCAATGGGAGTAATTAGGTTTGCCAAGATGAAAATAATTACGATGAGCGTTAAGTTGATTACATTTCCCCCTTGATTTAGTGTTATACTATTGGGAAGTTGGTCCCCAGTGCTATAATATGCAAGTATGGCGCTAACGTGATTGTGATCAATTTTTGATTTGAATATGGAGATAGACGCACACGGAATCATCTAGTTTGTTCCAAAGGTTGATTGTACTAGGAACGAACGATTTTGTATAGCTCTCAAGACGAATGTGTTCTGCTACTAGGTTATTTCTAGTTCATAGGTAATAATGTATAGCTTCGTATAACCGTCTTTGGATTAGTTCAGAAATATAATCTGGATTGTATACATTAACATTTTTTTGTTGTATTTTCTTCTGCTACTTAGCGTGACTAGTCCAAGTTCTTTGTAGAATCTTTTTAGAGGTGTGTATTTCGGAAGTTCAGATATTATTCCTATCGCCTCTTTTTGGATATATTCAATGTTTTCTGATGCTTGTTGCGCGCATCCGTCCCACACTTCGCATCCATATTCCAATACAGGACGAAGGTAACTATGATAGATTTTAAGTAATGATTTCCTTGATACTTTGTATTTTATTTTTCTCACTGAACCTAAAATCATATTTTCTATATGCGTTGTCCATTTAAGATTGGTTGATAATATGAGGCATAAATAGTTGTGAGACTGTACTCGGCTTATTCTGTATTGTCTAGAATAAGGTTTAGCATGTTATAAGTTGCTGATTTGCTACTAACATACTGGCTGTTTTGTTCGGGTTGAATTTGACCAGCCATTGCTTTGACCAGCAGTTCAAGCCACCAGGTCTCGGTTCAAAGATGGTTCAATATCGATCTCGTTTTCTTCAGATGCAAGCATCGAGGTATCAGCAGCAAATAGTATTGTAAGATTATGTATATTCTGAGCAATGTCGTTTATATATATCGTAAATAAAAGGGGACCTAATACTGAGCCTTGCGGTACGCCTGCGTGTACTGACTTTCAGGATGAATACGATTGATTAACTCTAACCATTTGCTTTCTATTCGTAAGGTAGTTTTCTACCCACATATATAATGATCCTTTTATACCATTTTGTCTGAGTTTAAAGTATAGACCTTTGTGTCATACTCTGTCGACGGCCTTGGAGACGTTACCAAATATTACAGTAGATTTCAAACACTCATCCAAAGTCTTCGCCAATATATGACACAATTCTATAAGTTGGAACGTTGCAGAGTAGCCAGGTAGAAATCCGGATTGATATTTATAAAAAAGATTATTTGTATATGAGTGGTTGTATATGTATTTGAAAACAATTATCTCCATTATCTTTCCTAAGACACTTAGTAGCGAGATTGGTCGATAGTTTTCATGATGTTTTTTGTTTCCTTTTTTAAATAACGTGTTAACAGACGCAAGTTTCCATACATTTGAGAAAACATTTGATCGAAGGGATTTGTTAAAGAGAATAGACAGAGGCAAAGATATGGTTTCATTAACAGCTTTTAACATCTGGTGACTAATTTCATCGTGACCAGAGGCTTTATTTATAGCTAGAATCTTTAGAATGTCCTCAACTTCTTGTGGCTGTATATTGATGTTACCTCGTCTATTTTCAGTTTTATAGGTACAGTTTGGTAAATTAATTGGTCCGTGTCATTCACAAATGATGTACTTGTAAAGTATTTGTTAAGACATTCCGGTTTCTGTTCATCAGCGTATGCAATGTTCTCTTCATTCGTGTTTGAAATAGCGAGTGGTGGAATCGATGATAATTCAGTACCCTTCACCGGTAGTTTTAGTGTTTTCCTAAAAAGACTTCGGGTTATAGTGATTCAGATCTGATAGCTTAGTATCTAACGTTTCAAGGAAGTGTACTTTTGCTTGTATTTCGAGGTTGTTAATCTTATTTCACTGTTCCCTGAAGAGTGTTCCTCACATTGACGTCATTGTGACATGGCGAGTATTTCCTCACATTGACGGCATTTTGACATAGAGAGTTGTCTTCACATCGACGTGCTTGTGACATGGAGAGTGTTCCTGATATTGACGTCATTGTAACATGGTGACAGTTCCGTCAAATTGGCTTCATGGTGACATGGTGAGTTTTCCATCAAATTGATGTCATTGTGATATGGTGAGTGTTCCCTCACATTGACGTCATTGTGACATGGTGAGTGTTCCCTCACATTGACGTCATTGTGACATGGTGAGGGGTTCCTCACAATGGCGTCATTGTAACATGGAGTGTTCCGTCACATTGACGTCACTGTGACACGGAGAGTGTTCCTTCACATTGACGTTATTGTGACATGGAGAGTGTTCCTTCCCATTGCCGCCAGTGTGGCATGGTGAGTGTTCCCTCACAGTAAAAGTACGCTAACATGGCCAGTGTGCAATCGCTTTGCCGTGGTGTGTGTCAAAATATGCGAGCTGGGTAATAATAATAGCGACGACGACGACGACGAGGATAATAATAATAATAATAATAATAATAATAATAATAATAATTATTATTATTATTACCAACATTCCATGCAACCGCCATTGGCCGTGTAAATGTATGTATTAATGGACCCCATATGCCACATTGTGGCCTGGGTGTAAATAAATTGAAACGAATTGAATTGATTAGGTATATTTAATACTCACCCATGTTGACGACCTGCGGACATGGGGCTCCTCCTCTTTTTGAGGCTGATTGAACTTGTCTTGTGACGATGGACCCACCCTTGGGAAAGTTCAAGACATTTACCCATTCACCAAGTAGGCAACCTGTTAATAAAATAAAATGAAACAAAACAAAATAAAATAAAATAATAAAATAAAATAAAATAAAATAAAATAAAATAAAATAAAATAAAATAAAATAAAATAAAATAAAATAAAATAAATAAATCAATACATAAATAAATACATAAATTAAAAAACATAAAATGAAGTAAAATAAATAAATACATAAATAAATAACGACCGACGACGACGATGGCAACAACCACCTCCGCCACTACCACGAGGACGACGCCGACGACGCCGACGAATACGCCGGCGACGACGAAGAAGAAGACGACGACGATGAGGAGGATGAAGAGGAGGAGGAGCGAGGAGAAGGATATTTTCGTCATGTGACCGACAATTGATCGCATTTCCCGTCATCAGCCCACATAGATACCCCTTCCGGGTGTGGAATGCCTTGCACCAGAATCAACTGTCGGCCAGTCGGGATGGTTGCAAGCAACAACGGGTCTGCTCTTACCTACCAGCCCTTGTTGGTAACACAGCAACAGTGGCAAACGGGCGAGATCAATTGGCAGAATAGTCAAAGGTATACGTTAGGACCAGCATCAGGTGAACCCGTGCCACAATTGCAATTACCCATGCTACTGATAGAAGGAATCCCAACTATGAAAACCTTCCGTTCATTAACACCTTTTATGTCAACAGCGCATTAAAGCGCTCAAAATACTATTTATTTCAATTAACCATTTAATTGTTAAGAAATTATGATTTTTGCCGCCAAAACGACTATTTTTGTAAATTTATAACGAAAATTTACAAAAAATAAATTTCTGTTATCCTTCAAATGAACATTCATCAAAGGTGTAACAGGCCAGAAAATTCAAATCTCTGATTGGCCAGTGCCCAATTGCAGACCAAGAAGAGTAGTTTTGAAATTTACCACTGGAATGACTGGCAAGGTTACAGAGCCAGCCATTACAGTGGTAAGTTTTCAAAAATATTCTTCTCTTATCCTACAAATGGACATTTCTCAAGATCACTGCAGAGGTAGTCTTTCACCACCTTGACGTTTACAGATCTAAGTAGACATAAGAGGGGTTAATCTGTTTGTTCCGAGTCGTAATCATTAATCAGCCTCGAGTATACAGTAACACAATCGCATTCATAATCAAGCAATATTCTGACAGCTTCGCGCAACTGCATTCAAGACAGATGCCCAATGGTGGAATCCAGTTTCAGCAATACCACGCCCAACGCTAGTTGCGCTACACCTACGCTTCGCCCGTGTCGGGATCAATCGATCCCAGCACACTATGAATTTCAATTTACAGAAAACTATACAGGTAAGATGTTGACTATTTTGAAACTAATTTGACTGGCTGCTGTTTCTGTCTATGCCAAATTACTTTCAACATTTTCAAGAGAATGTTTATTAAATAGAAACACATACAATTCGTCCAACTTATCAGACTGTTGAGCGTTCGTGATGGACTATATCGCGTCATTCATGACGTAATTGATTATGACGTCAGCCTGTACGTCATATGATTAACTGACAAACTGGATTCCTCATTTCTCATCTAATAAACATGGCTAGAGAAATAACTTTCTGAATGTCTACTCACCTTTTTTGTCGTATTTGATCTTTTTAGGCTTCGGGTTTTTATTCGCCTTGCCTTCCAATATATTGGCACTGGCAATTGCCGCGGGTTTTGGTTTTTTGACTTTCTTGACCTTCTTAGGTTTCTTTTCTTTTGGCCCCTCCTTAATCCCTTGTCCAGCGACTCCGGCTTCATACAGTACCGCAATACATACTACTAGCGCGAGTAACAGTCTTAACTTATCCATAACGGCTAAATGAACGAAATGAATTCTGAAAAATAAAAAATAAAATAAAAGATGATAAGTAGTCGCGGTGGCACGCACGCACGCACGCACGCACGCACGCACGCACGCACGCACGCACGCACGCACGCACGCACGCACGCACGCACGCACGCACGCACGCACGCACGCACGCACGCACGCACGCACGCACGCACGCACGCACGCACGCACGCACGCACGCACGCACGCACGCACGCTCGCACGCACGCACGCACGCACGCACGCACGAACGGGCGCACGAACGCACGCACGAACGCACGCACGCACGCACGCACGCACGCACGCACGCACGCACGCACGCACGCACGCACGCACGAACGCACGCACGCACGCACGCACGCACGCACGCACGCACGCACGCACGCACGCACGCACGCACGCACGCACGCACGCACGCACGCACGCACGTAAATACATACATGCATGACTGTCGGCTGGTTAGCACATAGAAATTGAATCCACACGTTGCCAGTGCGTCAATAAAATAAAAATACATATACTACCAGAGCCGTGATGAAGTCAGAGTACAATATGCTTAACAAGCCTAGGATTGATTCGTGGCAGGTGCATCCACAGATAGTCCCATATGAATCGTCAGTGTGTCAGTATATCAGACACGTGAAAACTGGTCGGCTAAACCTAGACTTAAGTCTTGACGCGGTGGTCCAGTGGAAAGATCTCTGGTTGCTGACGCTATGTGGAGTTGCAGTATGGTGGTTCGATCCCCCGAGCGGGAGATGGTGATCAACAAAGTAAGCTAATGGGTGCACATACACGTATATGCGCACATACACATACAATGTCAGGGCCGAACCTTGGACACATGAGTCCCTCTGCAAAGTTTCTGAAATCGTTGCCATGCGGCACTTGGAACTACTATTAGCGCGAAAGCTAGGGGCCACATCAGTTTTATACAGTGCAGAATAACTTAACATGTTTAAACACAAAGTAAAGAATGTTACTGTTAATATTTTTAACATAATGGACCGTTCCAGTTTTAGCTATGCCCTGCCCATCGCTATCTAAGTACAACCCACACCATGTTCGTGTTGGGATCGATCGATCGATCTCTGAACTCACTGACTATCAATTCCCAGAAAACTATGCAGATAAGCTGTTGAATATTTTGAAATAAAATCGCCTGGGTGCTGCTACTGCCTATGGTAGCAACAGCGCCAAGTCAAATTATTTTCTAAATATTCAACAGCATGTTTATTAAATAGCAAAGACATACAATTCAATTCGTACAACATGTCGGACTATTAAGCGTTAACGACGGACTATTTCGAATCATTCATGACGGCATGATTGATTGACGTACTTGATTAGTACGTCAACTACATGTGCCGTCGTGGATTATGAAGTCATATGATTGAATGGATTCCACTATTGGTTTGCCATTCTTGTCCGTGTCATAATCGTGCAATAGAGGAATCAGATCTGTCACTCAAGTATATGACATCATAATCAGTTACATCACATATGTAGGTAGACGTCACACTCATCATGATATATTACAACTCCGTAATACATTTCGAAAAGTTGGCAAGTGTACGAATTATCTATGTCTGCGATGGATTTGTAATTTAATACATATTCTGTTGAATATTTTGAAATCAATTTGACTGGGAGCATTTGCTGCTATAGACATCAACATACCCCCTTTAAAATAGTTTCAAAATATGTGATAGCTTTTCTGTTTAGTTGCCTTGAAATTAGGATTCTGGTAAATAAGGTTTCAACAAACAGATTCCAACACACGTACCAAGTAGCCGGAGCTTAGCCAGATATGGGCAGAGCTTAGCTAGAAATGGGCAGGGCTTAGCTAGAAATGGGAAGAGCTTAGCTAGAAATGGGTAGAGCTTGGATAGAAATGGGCAGAGCTTAGCTAGACATGGGCAGGGCTTAGCTAGATATGTGCAGAGCTTAGATAGAAATGGGCAGAGCTTAGCTAGAAATGGATCCCTTCATTTCATAAAGCATTTAGGTAGCATGTCATTTCCATGAGCACACAATCAATGAATTACTGGTGACAATATAAAATGTCCCGCATGTGCCTTTACAACTTTATTTCATATTAACGCATTAATGGATACATTTGGTGAAGAATATCAAAATGTTTGCGTATTAAATGTACATTTGCAGGCCAAGAGTTAGCGAGCCAGTCATTCAAGTGGTAAATTTTCAAAAAATGGTTTATATCTTGTCCTGCCCATGGACATTCCTCAAGACCACTGATGGCATCGATAGGAAAATGTGAACCCCGAATACCAGTAAGTTGTTGAGCATTTTGAAACTAATTTGACTGTGGGTTGTTGTTGCCTATTTCAGCAACAACTAATAGTTAAACTGGTTGGAAAATAGTCAACAGAATGTTTATGCAATGGTAAATGCATAAATAACATACAATTCGTACGCGCTCGTGGGGGATTTCTCCTTTCTCCAGACGGATCTACGTCAGTTTGATTGTGACGTCAGCTAACATGTGGCATATTTTATTACGCCGTAGTTGATTGTAACGTCATGTCGGATCTGTCTCTTGACATTGTGGCTAGGGGGCCGAGGGAACCGGGTGGCCGGTCGTCGGACAAGATATTATCTTCTTTCGAGTCCCTCCAGCTCCGCGCCGGGACACCAGTCGGGCGTGGTCGGTCCGCCCTGGCGGAGGCTGTCCGGGGTGACTCTCGAGTCTCGGGGCTTGCGGCGCCGTATCCCTGAACGCGAGGTTGGGGCTTCCCAACAATCATTTGCTGACCAGAGTGGTCAGCTGTCTCCTCGGAGACGCGTACGCCCGGCTAGCCATTTCCAGAATGGCAGTATGCCTGAGTTCGACGTAACCGGAAGGGTGGTCGTTCCCCGTCGGTCAGGGTGCTGATCTCGCCTGCGTTGTCTACGGGCGGGACGGAGCGTGGAGTGGCCACTCCCGTCGTCGTCGGTGTACGATTTACCTCTGCCTCTTGTCGACTTCCTTTTCAGTCTGAGCAGACAACGGCAGTAGCTGTGGTTGTAGAGGGTGCTGTGGTTCCCTACATGGTGGCTGCTGTGTTTTTTGGCCACGCGTTCGGTGAAGCGTTCACATTCTGGCTGGACCTCTCACAGATGTCAGCTAGCCCCCATCGTGGAGGTAGGCAGGGGCGAGATCCGGGGTACCCGCTAGCCCACCGAGACGAGGGCTGCCAAACGCTCGGCATATGTGGCTGGGTTGGTTATCCCTTCCCGTAATAGCCTGGTCAATTCTTCGACTTCTTTCTCCACAGTGACCAATAGTCATGCGTATGCCTATGTCTCTATTAGGGGATACTGCAGCCGCTTTGGCCTTTGGTGGGGGTGGGGGAGGAGGGGTGGTTGGTGGGGTGGGCGGCAATGCTAAGCCACTTGATTTATTCCCTGCAGTGGGGTGGATGTGAGAATCCTGGTTGAAAAATAGAGTGGGTCCTGCGTTCACTCATTTTAGCTTAACCCTTCGCATAGGCCCAAGATCTATTATATTAGATGCGAAGTGGGCACACTTCCGAAGCCCCTCATGCTGATGTGACTACGTGTTTGTTTGGGCAGTCTGATTGAGACATTCTTGTTTTAGCATGATTTAGTCGACCCAAGTCTTATCGAAATATTCGTGTTATAACCCGTCCACATCACCGGTCTCATCGAGATATTCTTGTTGTAACGCGCCCACATCGTCAGTCTCATGGAGATGCCTATACATTACTAACTCGGCAGCTTCATCCATATCACGAGTCTCATTGAGATATTCCTGTTCAAACTCGATATCATCATCCTCATCAAAGCTGACGCTCGTTAGCAGATAATTTAAATACTGCTGTGGTTGGCATTGCCACTGCAGCCAATTGATAGCCTCTCTCCTCTAACCTGAGCGATAGCCCTCTGATTTGTAACTGGACTATT
The DNA here is from genome assembly GCA_034401795.1 of Chaetoderma sp. LZ-2023a. Taxonomy (NCBI): domain Eukaryota; kingdom Metazoa; phylum Mollusca; class Caudofoveata; order Chaetodermatida; family Chaetodermatidae; genus Chaetoderma; species Chaetoderma sp. LZ-2023a. The sequence continues at coordinate 61,535,588 of CM067364.1, forward strand.
GATGGGAATGTTGGGGTCGCTGAGCTTCTCCAACTCTCAAGCGCTCGATTTGCATCGTTGCCTACGACACGTAATGGGCCTGATATATTTTCCTTGCATACTACAGAGGCTACGCCATGCAGATATCTACATAGTTCTTCGGAATAGCCCATGGTTATTAGTACACAAAGTAGATCAGATTCACTGACAATATAATAGATCTTAAGCTTCCCGTCTCTGGATATTTAGACCGTGTAATGTGTGGTTGGTATATGGAGGCTTGCCTCTAAATATGTGCTTGGACCATTAATCACTATAAACAGGTGGTCACTAAAAAAACGTAATCACAAAGAGATGGTCAGACAGACAGATAGAAAAGGTCTGGTCAAATTTATAAAATGTTATCAACACAATTCAATTATTCTATGTAATGGTATATATATCTAGCTTAATAATACGCTATTGTGGATATCAAACACATATACGCACGTACGCACGCACGCACGTACGCACATCACCACCCATCAGTCCATACCATACTGTTGGTGTGTTATATTAACCGTTTAACATTCATATCCGCCAAAAACGGCTTCTGCAGTTGCCTTGAGGAATGTCGATTTGTACACCAGAAGACTATTTTTGAAAATTTATGACTGGAATGACTGGCTCGATAACCGAATTAGTGGTAAATTTTCATAAGTCGTCGTCTCTTGCTCCGCAAATGGACATTTTCTATGAGAAAATTGAAATTTTCTTGAACAAATGCAAGTGTTAAATGGTTAATGAGTTTGAATCCCGCTCACTGCCACGGTATTGCACAGTTATAAGGTTTTGCGTCTTATCTTGCAAACTGCCGTGATCTGGTGGGTCGATCAGTAGCTGCATAGACTCGGCTACATCTGTATTCATAAATATGAGTTCGAATCCCACTTAGACAAACAATGAATAGTATATGCCTATAGGCGTGTTAAGTGATAACATATTTCCGGGTTCAGCTCGATTGTTAAATACACAAAACAAAGTTTCTTTAACAACAAATGATGACGTCATAAATGATGATGTAATAAAGCAAAATACACACTTCCTGGTTCCGAATCACGCGCAGTGGCATCATACTTAACACGCCTATATACAAATGCATACTCATTTATTTCGAACTATATATTTAATCTGGACTGTAAGCAATTTAAAATTATTTCTACAATCCCTATTAATTTTGATAATTTATATTTATTTAGTGCAGCTAAACACAAAACACAGATAATGGATTAGCCTTTATCTAGAAACCAATAAGAAACTTTTGTTAAATCTAGTTTAGACTTTAATATATGTGGGTTTAATTCACTGTAGGGCATTCTTACAGTCAACAGTGTGTTCCCAGACAGAGGGCAGGGAAGATAGATGTTTATTGTCGTTAATTATAGTAGGAACGACGGAATGATAATGAGTTCGAATCCCATTCCCTGCCTCAGATTTATATATGTATTATTCATCATACAAAACTATCAGTGATGCGGTAGCTCAATCAGAAGCGGCATAGGTTGTTATACAGTTTGATGTGTTATTTTGGGAAGTATAATTATAGTATAAACAACGGAATGATAATCATACACAGTAATGTAGGACACCATGACGCCACCGCCACAATAGGTATAAGATTTATAGTTATCCTAAAACACTATTGGTGATATGGTGGCTCAGTCAGCAGCGACACTGGATACGAACAAAGTTCCAGCCATGGATGGGGTATACATAAATCTACTTGTTCATTATAATTTTGAATTACTGAGTACAATTTGTTTACGCCCAGCGCTGCTAGGCGTAGCCTTAAACCTCGCCCCCCCCCCCCACACCCCGACCCCGACCCCCCCCCCCCCTCCCTCCGGCACGGCTGGCCGTAACCCCACCCCCACCCCAACCCCAGGTGGGATCCGCAACGTCTTTCCATTTCTCGTGGTTGCTCTAGGATGTATGATTCTTAGTGGCTTCTGAGAGCCACCCGTGGCGGTGGGCCGGCACTGGCAAATCATGTAATTTATCTCCTGCAGTATGGGGTCTGCAATGGGAGTTGTATTGCCATTCCTCGTGGTGGCTCTAAGATGTATGATGGCCTCCCTGGGAGGTGGGGAGGCTCTACCACTTGGTTAATCTCCTACAGGCGAGTTGTAGTAGAGTTTGATTTATGAATGCTATTATATAACTACTGAGCAATTGGATGCACCTGATCCAAGTCTACATCGTGTTACTTTGTTCTTAATTTTCGTCGTGTATTTATTAATGACCTGATCTTTACGCAATCAACAACGGTGCTGTCACAATAAAGGCATATCTAAATACATTATGGAGCTATTCATATTTTAGAAAGGAATTGCCTTTGACATTTATAATTAGGCTTTGACCCTTAACCCGCACAAGGGCATACGCGACACATTCTTTATAACGTAAGAAATATAATGTTGGATATTTTGAAACTAATTTGACTGGGAGAGACGTTGATGCATATGGCAGTACTATAGTCCATTAAAATTAGTTTCAAATTATTCAAACAGCTCCCCCGTGTAGCTGTCTTCAAATTGAGTCGCTGGAATTCGAATCGTAATAGGGTTAGGAAAACATCTAACCTGATTTAAATCGTCATGCTCTAAGGTTCACGAAGTAAAGGTGTCGGAAAGTCTCATCCGATTAAACCAGCTATCTAAAATACCGACATGGGAAAATGTGCTTAAATTACAGTTTGTTTGGTAACATCCGAATTAATGAACCCTTTCAGTACAGTTATTTCTCTGCCAGGGGGTGGGTATGAAAAAGAAATTGAAACATGCCATTAAAATGTATACCCACCACCTGGCAGAGGGCATAGCCGGAGTTACAACGTCACTGAGAATGGCTAAATATACATGTATGATGTGTGTGGGACATGTTGTTATCTACATATATTTTTCATATAGCCGGTGCATTGGCTGAAATATAAAAAATATATTACATTCATAACCATTAAATGGTAACAAATGTTCAAGCAAATTAAAATCTGTATTTATTGCTAGGAGTTTGAGGCCACTTTTGGGAATTTACCACTGTAATCACTGCTTTGGTTATCGACCCAGTCATTCCAGGGATACATTTCCAAAACATACTCTCACCTTGGCCTGCCAATGCACATTGGCACCACTGTAGAAGCTGGTTTTGGCCGGCTTGGGCATTAAATGGTTAATAAACAGAAAATTAACATTATGCATGTTATATTATATATCACCTAAAGAGCCATCTTAAATCAAGATTCAGATCAACTACCGCACAGATCAGACTCAACAGTCAACAACCTTTAACCCTTTTAAGCTTTAATGGTCAAGATTTGCCAAGAAAAATACAGTTTGTGCTTGGTGGATGTCCATTTGTAGGCCAAGAACAACAACAGGTTCCAGTTAAACTAGTCTAAAACATTCACCATGTCAGAAGCTAGACATAAGGTTCACATTTTGGGGTTTCAAGTGTTAAAGGAGCGATCTCATTTCCCCATGGCGTAGTGCACATTTTGTTGAATGTGTTAAACCAGATTGAATGAGGCTGATCCTGTCCATGACAACAACAGCTTCCAGGCATACCAGCTCCAAAATATTAACGCTTGCCAACCATGTCAGAGACTAAACATATAGTTGCCACTATCTATAATTAGCAGTGTGGCTAATACTGTGAGGTCGAATGCTCAAAATAAAGGTTCAGCAGGCACCTCATGTTAATTCTTCAAACTGTGTAAAATCATGTTCTATGTGATATATATTATTCAAAAGGTTTTTCAAAAGTCAATTTTTCTTTTCGCTTTCAACGTTATTCGAAGATAAAATATATAGTTCAAAGCATGGCGTTTAGTAACACAAAAAGTAACATGTCCTCTATATTTCCAAATTGCACTGGACGTCAAAACCAACAATGTGACAGTGCATATCTTTTCAGCGATTCAGAAATTATCACCAATGAAAATAATGCGTCAGAAATCAGATCTTTTACAACATGTTAACCGCTAATAATATAATAATGTCCACTGTCTGTCTGTCCATCCGTTTGTATGAGTTATTGTTAATTTGGCTCTATTTTCCGACAACTACTGATCTGATTTGACTCAAATTGTAACACAAGAACGGTTGTTCCTGTAAACTATGAAATCATAACATTGGGATTGATGGAGCAAAGCAGCAGTGAAGAATCAGAATAAATCAAATAGACAATGTGAAGAATCTGTAAAAATGTAAAATGTTGTAGGTGTAAGCATATGCTATCTCTGAGTATGTGGATAACTGATAAACAATTATGGCACTGTGCATCGTCGGCATGCTATATCAATAGTAATAATCAAGGAGAATCACTTGTGTATCTGTTTCTAAATTATACTATTACATTATGATCGAGTCACCTCCATAACTATCTGTGTCAACTAAGGATATCTATTTCTTGGAGTTCAACTTATAGCTCTGAATTATTATTCTGAATCGCCTGTCCTGCATTTGCATAGATCAGTACACATCGTGCCTGGTTTCATGCAGGAATATCTAAATGTTGCACATTTACAGGTACCACAGCCACATCTTACACGTTCTGTCAGTTATTTGGGAGCAGGTTCTATAGTCCCACTAACTGGTTAATACTCCTCGCTTGTTTTCCCCAGCCACACTGCGCAGGCGTGGATAGACCTTACTTTGCTACTATAACCAACAACCAAATCATAGCTTGGTATTGGGTTCATAATATATGTTGCCGCATTGTATCTTGTATTGGCAGTAGGCGTTGGCTCTCACACTGTGGTGGTGTAAGCAGCAGGCAATATTCAATACCCGTAAGTTTTTAACCTTGAGGTCTGCATAGTTCATGCACATACTCGTCTAGGAATGCTACAGTGTGTGGTAATACTTCTCGCCGTTTACCAAACTCAATAAATGTATTTACTACATCTGATGATGACTTTGAAAGAGCATTCCAATACCTAACTGTAGCTACTTTATCCTTTCCATAGAATAATCCACATGTGCTATACCCTTTAAATGCATGCAAACCAGAGAGTGCTGAGGAAAGTTCTGGACCAATGGTCTTGTAATATATATATATATATATATATATATATATATATATATATATATATATATATATATATATATATATATATATATATATATATATATATATATATATAGCGAGGTCACGAGCCTTGCTTCCAACGCCAGTTATCATACTACAACCTTCACCAAGATCTGGAAAGGGAGATAGAGCAAGAACAAATAGGGGTGTGTCTGAAGAAATAATGTCAATCTGCATTCCTTGTGCTACTGTACTCAAAGCATCCACTATTAAAATGATATCTACCTCCTCTTGCGAAGCACTGTCTCTGATAGCTCAGACTGATTAGTTTAGATTGACCAACTTCGATTGTTTACACCACGACATGTGTGACTTCATATGATTGCGGGATCTTTTCAGATAAGTAAATAATTGAACTGTGTCGTGTTTTGGAATTGCTGATAAATTCCTGGAATGAGATACACAGAGGCGTAGAGTCAGTGCGAATGTAACCTATAGCATATACGCAGCGATGAACAACTCGCAATTTCCTTTATGAACGAAACTAAGACATCATTTACATATGTACATCTACCCGATACAGACGCAGACGGAGGATCATTATTTGCTTTCTCAGTGTCCCTGTTCACGCCAGGAGAGGAACATTGTTGTTTTCTCTGGACCTACACATGAACATTCTTTAAAACCTCTATAGACGCAGTGGTTGGTCGACTTGACGATTAAAGTGATAAATTGACACAAGACGAATGCTTTATCTATCATCTGCCAGAATTATTATTTTTTCTTTTTTATTTATTTTTTTCCTTCTTCAATGAGACTTCACCTTTCCAGAGTATCCACCCATCATATGACGTCATAATGAACTGCGTGATGTGTGCAATGACATAACAATGAATGACGTCATGAATGACGTCGATAAGTACCTCACGAACGCATATTTGAAGACGGTCTATGCGTTGTTGTACACCGTGTTTGCTTTTACTATTTAATACATATTCTATTGAATATTTTGAAACTAATTTGACTGGGCGCTGACAACACCCTGTCAAATTAGTTACAAAGTATGCAACGGCTTCCCTGTATAGTTTTCAGGAAATTGATGGCTAGAGCATTTGGTGAGCGATCAATCCCAACACGGCGAGGTGTGGGTGGAGCTTAGCTAGTGATGGGCGGGGCATAGCTAAAAATGGAAAGGTCCATTGCACTGTTATCCATTCGATAATGTCTATGATGCTATGAGGTTGAACAATTTTGAACCTGCACTTGTAACTCTTTTCTCAATGAATATTTTAAAGGGAGATGTAATGTTTGTAATACAATTAATGTTATGTCATGTATTAATATCAGGTTAACCCATATCTCTCTCTCCCTCCCTCCCTCCCTCCATCCATCCCTCCATCCTCTTTTTCTCTCCATCCCTCCCTCCTCTCTCTCTCCCTCCCTCCCTCCCTCCCTCTCTCCCTCCCTCCTCTGTCTTTCTCCCTCTCTCCCTCCCTCCCTCCATCCCTCCGTCCTCTCTCTCTCCCTCTCTCCCTCCATCCCTCCATCCCTCCCTCTCTCCCTCTCTCCCTCTCTCTCCCTCCCTCCCTCTCTCTTTCTCTCTCTCCCTCTCTCCCTCCCTCCCTCCGTCCCTCCCTCATCTCTCTCCCTCTCTCTCTCCATGTCCCTCCCTCCCTCCCTCCCTCCCCCTCTCTCTCCCACAACCATATACTGTGATACTGTACACGTGTAACATATGCACCGTTCCCGTTTTACCTATGGCATGCCGATCACTAGTTAAGCTCCAACCACGCTTCGCCAGTGTAGGGAACAATCGATCCCTGAACTCAATGACTATTAATTTCCCGAAAACTATACAGGCAAGCTGCTATATTATTTGACGTTGGTCGCATGAAAACTACAGGAGAATATGCATGCGTGAAACTATTATCAAGAAGAAACAGAATAATATTTTGGCAAATATGAAACATATTTAAATTTTCTTGCTAAATATAATATGGCAACATGTCTGTTTTACAGATTGTAATATTACGAAGGTAGTTGCCAATATTGTGACGTGATATTAAGAAAATGTTACTTCTTGATGATCGACATGAGGACCGTAAGGCGTGTTATTAGTATTAAATTGATGGAAACCATACATATAAATAAATAAATAAATAAATAAATAAATAAATACATACCTTATTAGGTCTAACTTCAATAGCAGATTCTTTGTGAGTGCACTAGCATCCGATACTTTGTTTGTGTACTAGCGGAGCAAGCTTAAATCCGTGTTCCGTGTTTACTTTGTTTTTAATGTCACGCTCATCAGTGGCATGCCTGTTGGAAATAATGAAGCGGAACATATAACAACACTATTTTATATAACATCACAGTCCTGGGTGCCCGCGGGGACACAAGGATGGGACATGAGGCAATTTACAAACTGACGATTTTGGAAACTTAAAGTTAATTTGACTAAAACAACCCAACTTTCAGTCAGATTACTTTCGAAATATTCGAGAGATTTCAGTTATGATTCATAGAACATTACGATACAAGAATTTATATTTTCCCCATGAATTTACCGCATTCCTTCCTTCAGAAATAAGATATAATATTACACAATTATTTATCACCATAATATTAGCTGTTAGACCTCTAGTTGTTTTGCTGAGCATGTTTGTCACACACCGATGCCCATGACACCCATTTGTCATTTTAACCACTCCTTCAAGCACGCAAAAGCATACTGTTAGCAATTAACCATTTACTGGTCAAGATTTGTCAAGAAAAATGAGAATTGTGCTCAATAAATGTCCAATTTCCTAAATGTACCACTGAAATTTGAACAAATAATCTTTTTGTTGTAATGCAAATAGAAAAGTATCGTGACCACTGCTGGATTGACGCGCAAGAAAATCGAAATTATACTTTTCTCCTGAGTGTCAAATTGCTGAACAAGAGAACACTATCTTTGAAGAATTACCACTGGAATCACCGACTCGCTTACATAGCCAATCATACCGATAGCAAAATGTAAAAAATCGCCTTCTATTGGTCTGCAAATATATCGATGGATACATTCCATAAGACCACCGCATATGCCGTCCATTGGCCAGCTTGGTAACTAAAGCGGGGCTTAGAATATTTGCAAAAATAATAATACGGAATGGTGACTGTTCTATTGGGCGCCAGCATAAAACAGAGTGGATAGATTTGGTGGTTGTGATGATGAAAAACTACGCCCAGCGAGACCAGGAACGTCCGAACAGATAATTCACCTTTCGTTTCAAATCAATGCTTTTGTAGAATTTGACGCATCAATTGGATCGCCACAAGGAAGCGGTTTATTACCACTGCTCTTCAACGATCTCTTGACCGCAATGCATGTCATCACAAGCCACACAGAGTGGCCGCTGACCACACAGTCTAATCTTAAACTCGGTACTTTTCAATATGTGCACAGAGTTGGGCAATACTTGGACATATTCTTCGAATGCCGGATAATACAGAAAGCATTAGCATTTTCCGTACTGTGTGCCAGCACGCATCAAGTGCGCAGAGGATGCTATAACACGAAGTCGTCATCGGCGGAGCAGCGTCAAAAATGCCCAACAGCTTACATGTAAATTAAGATCCTAGGAATGCAGGATTCAAAGTGTATAAATTGATATCAACAAGCGAGAAAAGTGGCGGTGGTTAACTGGAAATGTAGCGGGGCTTAGCTATAAATGGATCCGTCTATTGATCTAGGACTCTCTAGTTAATTATATCGAGCACATGCTTCGTGTCTTTAATAGTTTATGTGCGCAAATGATAGCCCATGCCTATGCTATGTACAGGGAATCGAACCCACAACCGGTGACAGTGCCACTCATGATATCCCACAAACGATTCCACCAGAATACGTGTAAGACTATGTTATTTAGTATGCCTTCAATGTGGCATATCCCTTTATAAGTAGTTCCATGCTGTATCAAATCAGTATACTATAGTATAGGTCAACTTATGATCGACATTTTAGATGACCATTCTGCAGCACAACTAATGAGGATACCTACAGTACACCGGATGTTTTCTTAAGATACTGGGTTGATATCAGATGTGCACTCTGTCTGTCGATTTAATGACCATGAAACGACAGAGCGCTTACTGCATATCACCATCCACCACCACCCCACCCCTATGGAAAGCCCAGGAGAAAAATATACTTATTCAATATAGCAAACTATGATGGAAAGCATCAGTTAGCTGTACAATGTACAAGTGAAACACATGTCGATGGTAATCAAAACAGTCGTGACACACACACACCAGTTGGAACCAGCACAACTGCTTTAGAAAAAAATACCACTAGTAGAAGCGCTCCAAATAAACTAATGGGCCTTTCCATTTTAGCTATGCCCCGCCCATCACTAGGTAAGCTCCACCCACACCTCGCCGTGTTGGGATTGATCGATCCCCACATCCCCTAGCCATAAATTTCCTGAAAACTATACAGGGAAGCTGTTGAATATTTTGTAACTTATTTGACTGGGTGCTGTTGCTGCCCATGGGCATAGTTTCAAAATATTCAACATACCATTTGTCAAATAGTAAAAACAAACAATTTGTACAGCAACGCATAGACCGTTTTCAAATATGCATTCGTGACGTACTTATCGACGTCATTCAAGACGTCATCCATTATGATGTCATTGTACACATCACGCATTTCAATATGACGTCATATGATGGGTGGGTACTCTGGAAAGGTGAATTAAATCCATGTGTACTGTCTAATGGATAACTGACTAAATACGATGCATGTTTAGAAGACGAAATACATAACATACTTTAGCCAATAGCACACATAGTGGTGAGATGTGTGATAGGTGGGGGACCTTAAGATGTGAAATAAAAAAGAAAACCACTGAAGACGGTGACAATTACGTTAACAATATTATCGGCGATATTAGAAATAACAAGAACACGAAACCATCTGGAAGTAAATACATATGGCCATACATCACATAGCAAGAGAATCCTTCCACTAGAATATCTGATGTGAAGATTGTGGAATCCGACGAACAGAGAGCACATGTATTACATGGCCATTATGCCAGCGTCTTTACAAAATCAATATATGATGCAGTACCATACATAAAACCAGAAATACAACCAGAATATTGTAGAATGGAAAATATTATTTTCATTCCAGTTGGTGTTAAAGTATTACTTTTAAATCGCAACACAACACATGCTCAGGTATCGGATGGAATACAATATTAGTTGTCACCTTGTTAAAACGGATGACGGTCTTTAGCAATAGCATATATATGTTATACGAGTGCAGAACGAGGTGTGCTAAGTAGGCTAAATGTCTACCTTAATTCAAAAAGCACTATGCTACAAAGTCAACATGCATTCAGAAATAATCGGAGTTGTGAACCACTGTTGGCACATGTTATCACTGACTGGGCCAAATACCTGGATAACAGACACCAACTAGACGTATTTCTCTTAAACTTTGAAACGGCTCGATGCTGTTTCCCACGACCTCTTAAAAGCTAAATTGAATTGGTATGTGGTGTCGTACAAGGCACTACAACGAATTGATGCATTCCTAGTAAGCAATGTGTGCTGGTAAATGTATCCCAAACAAAATTATCAGAAGCAATATCTAGTGTACCCAAACACACTGTCAATGGGCCGGCGTTGTTTGCTGTATGCACAAAGTATATTGCTAAAACATATTTTCAACTATCAAGATGTTTGCGGATGTTCGTCATAAATAGATACAATGGATAGACGACAGCAAGCACATTCAGTAGGATACCGATACATTGAATCGTTGACCTATACATGCGAAATGAGCTCTCAGACTGCAAAGTGTCCAATCATGCATAGACATCATACAGAAAATGTTCGGGAATTTGACAACTGTTTATAGGGAAGAACTGGTTAACGTTAACTCTAGTAAACTCTCTTGTGTGAACAGCAGCGCTCAAAATACCACTTCTATCAATTATTAACCCTATACTTTATCAGAACTTGTCAATCAAAATTTAAAATCTTTGCTCAGTGAACAACCATTTGCTGGGCAAGAGAAGGCGAAATTTGCAAATTTACCGCTGGAATTTAGGAAATGTATTTCTTTATGAGCTGGAGTTTGGCCGTTTTGGCGAGCAAATTGTTGATGGTCAAAAAAATCTAATTGTTTTCTTAGTCAGTGCCCATTTGCAGGCTGTGGTGGTGGTGATGGCCATCATGTCGATGAAGATGATGATAATACATTTGGAGCGGGTGGGTGGGAAACTTTTATTAATATTCAGTAGTTTTTTCTTTATAGAAGTTGAATTCAATTTCCTGTATCATTATTGAAATGTCTTCAATACTCAATAGTTCATATCTATGTGCTAAGATCGGCAAGATCAAAGTGCGAACACTTTTAGTTGACATGATAGCGCCAGATCTGTATTTTAATCATTCCTTAGTAGTCCCGTAAAATTAGGGTTTGACCCACCACTAATTGCAAGAGCAACGACACAACTGTTATTTTGTCTACGTTGGTCTTAGAAATGATGTATACACAATCTAATACAATCTTTTGAGTGGAACATGTTGAATTCGAGTTGGATGCTAAGATGGCCGCCAATCGAAAATAATATGGCATATATCTCGTGTACTCGTGGCAGTTTTACTTCAGAAACTATCTAGCCACATTCCCCGGCTTCCAAGGTATTTCCCTGTCACTTCTAGACCTGATGGAATACTCTGAGGCTGTGGTACATTATCGTCGCAAATGTCGGTGGCAAAATGTATGGGTAGCTGACGTGTTGGCCGATGGTAACCAGCTCCTGGAATCTGTGATACCTCATGGTGTCAAGATGGTAATTCTGTGATGCTCTAAACAACATGATCATGACCTTCTCACCAACCGCTATGACCTCATCTTTCGATGATTGAGTACTTTCGAATATTTTGCCATGTACACGGAATAACTTGTTGTCAGTGATGGGCGTCAGTCCGAGAGCTTTGCACTTCCCAAATACCCGAGACGTGTTATGGCACCCGAGTATATTCTTGAAGACGTTTTTCCCTAGTGCATGCCTGATTGAATTGCCACTAATAAATGTGAGCTGCTCCTTTCTTTTGTTCAGAGCGGAAGTAGATCAAATGTGTCTTTCTTCCATCATGAAGCATGTGGAGAATAATCAGATCGATGTCGTCACCAACCAGTATTGCTTGACATGTTCTTAGGGCATTCACTACCACTTCCACAATTAATACGCCAGCATTCCGTGTGCCATAGGCTACCTCACACAGTTACCCGGCTAGTTTTTCCCTTAAAACAAGGAACCGTTGTTTATTCTCTTTGCTTGAGAGAAACTCTTTCTTATTCAATTGCAGTTTCATTGGTGGATTGAATATCACTGTGCAGCCTTCAGCCCACGAACTGCGCTGATGCGTACTGGTCTTCCTTAAAGGTTTTGCCTCGTACCCGTCAAATAAGAACACTGATTGACTATAGCGCGTTGTCATATAGCTACTATAGTCCCACAATATCGCGCGTGCCATACACCTGTCAAGGAATACTGTGGAGAAGAGCGCCCCAATCAAGTACGTATTTGAAAGTCAGTACTAGCTGGAGACAACACCGACGTGATTATCCTCCTCATACACCCCGCTGGGGGAAACACGCATGCTATCTTCTTCCTCCCAGAACCAGAGACAGGAGCATCCCTCAAACGTATTAGTATCGGACTTCCAGTAGAATCCTATCCACGATTCTGTTCACAGAATGGGTGCCGATTCTCGCTGTTCAAAAATCGGTGAGAATTGATGAGAATCAGCCAATGCGTCGATGCTGTACGCGAGAATCGGGGATTTAAAACAAGTTTCTATCCACAATTCTCGCAACAGAATCACGCTACTGCCGATTCTGGGGTTTTTTTAATCGATGACATCGATTCTCGAAAATTTTAACGAGAATCGATAGGTATCGATTCTGTGAAGAGAATCGTGGATAGGAGTCTATTGGAATTCCTCAGTATCAAAGTAATCACCCATGTACTAGGGAAGAACGTCTACAAGATTATCATTTTTGTACATACTTACCCCGTGTGGGATAAAAAGTTCAGGGTATTTTGAATAGGTAAATGCAGTCGAGCTGAAGCGCATCAACAAGTTATTCCATGTCCCGGCCAAAAGTAGTCGGAAGTGCTGCGAGGATGATATATCACAGCCTCCTAGTGTTCCGTCGGATCGAACAGTGCAATGGAAATGTCTTGGAGGTCGGGCAATGTGGCTGGAAACTTTCCGAAGGAATAATGGCACGTGTACACTCGTACTTAGACCGGCCCCACTGACCCTTCTCGAACTAGTGGGGTGCACCCGCAAGTCGGGCTGTGGAACTATGGACTGGTGGGGTCGTCGTCATGGCCTTGATTGTTCGTCAGTTAGTTCTGGATCCAGATGCACTTGTCAACACATGCCAAATGATGCCTTGGATGATAATAATAGCAAAACACTACCAGTGAATATAGACATGCCTTGTAAACAGTGCACCTCAGTGTCAAATGTGGGATTGTGCAATCATACATTGGCCATGGGGTGAAGAACACATTCTTTGAGAAATTGCGGGACATGTTTCTACGTACCCGTAATACATTCATATGGTCTAAAATGAATCATTCCCGAGATTTATGTCATATTATACTCAATTGGCGGCCATCTTGAATTCAACACGTTCCACTCAAAAGATGTTATTCTATTTGTATACATCATTTCTTCGACCGAATTACAGAAAAAAAAATGTGGCATCATTACTGGTGCAATTAGTTCAAGATTTCAAGATTCAAGATGCAAGATTCAAGATTATTTATTCAATAAGTCCAAGGTAAACGAATTCACAAATCATACAAGGTTGTCCGCCCAGGGCAGTGCCTATTGTTATGGCAGACACCTTACACACAAATATACAGGTATATACAAATTAGACAAGACAGTTCTTACACAAACGATTATAAATTCAGACATTACATTTACTACTTCCTTATTAACCCTTTGGCCCTTGATCCACATAAACAGTTTAAATTTCAAAGAGAAAATATGTCAATTCACCCTCCCAACCCCCCCCCCACCCCCCAGAGTTCACCACCGGTTCAATTATCTTGTCAGTCATTACAGTGGAAAGGAAAACTCCTGGAGTGGGCCTCTCTCAGTCCGGGAACCAACATATAATACTGTAACAGGGTGTGTGTAAGAGTTAGTCACTTGGGTTATTATTATTATTATTAGTATTATTTTTATTATTTAGCGATATATATGGGTAGTAAATAAGGACAAGACAGTTACGTAACAGACAAGCACAGAACATAGTCAAGTTCAATAATATACATGGATGTCTATGATTATAGATACAACAATACACATTTATATATTGTGGGGGGGGGGTGGCGTACTTTTACTTATAATGATGATATACTGTTTACAGGATGCTGGCTAATGGGGAGCATCCTTGGACAAGGGAAGGGGGATGGAGGGGATGGGTGCTCATTCTCCTGCTCGTCCTGTAGTTTGTTACTATGGTAATTGAAATTATTATTGGATATAATAGCAAGTGGAGTCATCTAGTCATAATTCTAGTAGTAGTAGTAGTAATAGTAGTAGTAGTAGGAGTAGTAGTAGTAGTAGTAGTAGTAGTAGTAGTAGTAGTAGTAGTAGTAGTAGTAGTAGTAGTAGTAGTAGTAGTAGTAGTAGTAGTAGTAGTAGTAGTAGTAGTAGTAGCAGTATTAGTAGTAGTAGTAGTAGTATTCTTTACCTTGTTTTGTAGACGAGTCGGGCCATTTTTGAGCTGTACTGCATGAGTTCGATAATACTAGTATATGTTAATCAAGTGGTTTTTTTTATTGTTTTCTTGCAGAATTGTGTTGATAGAATTTTCTCACGTGTTTCCTGTTTTATGTTGTTCCATAGTTTAGTGGCTGCAAATGATATTCGGTGTTTTCCTATGTCTGTCCGTGTGTATAGCTCATGTAGTTTATGTCTGCTTCTAGTGTTATGTTGGGGGATGTTAATATTGTTTATAAAGAAGGGGGCTATAGATTTGGGTAAAGTGTCGTGGTGGAAGTTTTTGACACTAGTTAGCATTTGAGATTTTACTATCTCGGTGAGCTTAAGCAATTTTTCTGCTTTGAACATGTTTTGGCCCTCTGCTGGCCTAGAAAATAGTTTGATGCTTTTTTTTGGAGACTTTGAATTTTGGATATTCTGTTTTTGTAGGTGTTAGTCCAAACAGCGTCGCAGTAAGTGAGGTGCGGGAGGATCAAGGTGCTGTACAGTGTTTTAACCGTGCCGTGTGTCATATATGGTTTTAGTCTTTAGATAACACCTATTCATCTTGCTACTTGTGCAGTAACTAAATATATTCCTAGGAACTTTGCATAAGGGGCCTCTTCAATTTCCTTATTGCTGATGTACAATTTTGGAACCTCTTTATTTATTAATTCTCGAGATTTTGAAAATAACATATAGTTTGTTTTATCCACATTTAGTGATAATTTATTTAGTGAAAACCAGTTAGTAATTTCTTCCATTTCCTTATTCACATTTTTATATAATGTAGCTATGTCTTCATCAGAGCAAAAGGCATTGGTGTCATCAGCAAATAGTAGTAGTGACATATGTTTGCATATGTTAGGCAGATCGTTCATATACAAGAGGAACGGCAGAGGGCCAAGTATGGACCCCTGAGGGACACCGCAAGTTAGTCTCCTATTTTCAGTCCAGGTTGCATTGGATTGCACACATTGCGTTCTGTCACTTAGATAACTGTCAAACCAGATGAGTGCACTTCCTTGGATTCCATAATAGGCAAGTTTTTCTAGTAGGAGTTTATGATTGATAGTGTCGAAAGCTTTTGAAAGATCCAAAAAAATGCCTATTATGTGCTTTTTCTTTTCAATTGATTCTATTATTTTTTCTGTCATTTCAATTAGTGCTAGCATTGTTGAATGTTTTTCACGGAATCCGTGTTGTGATGTATAGAGGATTGACTTTTTATCTAAGTAGCTGATAAGCCGATTGTACATAAGGTGTTCCATTAATTTGGAGAAAAGTGGAAGTATTGAGACAGGTCTATAGTTTGTGAAATTAGATGTATCCTTTGCTTTGTATATAGGTGTTACTCGTGCTGCTTTTCATTTTGATGGAAATATGCCTTGAGTGAAAGATAAGTTACAGATGTGGTTAAGGGGTATTAGTAGCGCTAACGTGAATTGTTTGAAAATACTCCACTTGAAACCATCCAAGCCAGCACTTTTTGCAGGATTTAGTTTGTTAAGAATGCTAAAAATGTCTTCATTTGTGACCGGGTTAGCGAAAAAAGAGGATTGATAGTCGCCTGTGAGATAATCACTATATTTATTAGAGGATGTTGAATTGATTTTCTCTGAAAGTGTTGGACCTATATTAACAAAATAGTCATTGAATCCTGTTGCAATTTCTAAATCATCAGTTATTATCGTGTTATTATAAAGAAATTGTGTTTGTTGCGCTTTGCGGTTATTTTTATTCAAACGTGATTTAATTATTTCACATGTTTCATTTATGTCATTCTTGCATAGTTCAAATTTGTTATGGTAGTACGTTTTTTTTGCTGTTTTGATTATTTGGTCCAACTTGTTTCTGTATTTCTTGCATTTCTGTTCATTATGCTTTGTTTGACATTTGATAAACTTCAAATAAAGATTATGTTTTTTATGACAGGCAGCTATCAGTCCAGTTGTTATCCATGGTTTAGTAGGGTTGTGTTTACATTTCTTCTTTTCTTTCCTGGGAAAGCTGTTTTCGAAGATGTGCGTGCAAATTTCATGGAACTTGGTGTAGGCACTTTCGCAGCACTGTGTGTCTGTTACTGCACGCCAATCCACCTCAGACATGTATTTTTTAAATTGTTCAATATTGACGTGATTTATTTCTCTGCATTTAATTTTTTCATATTTGAATGGCTTTGTGCAAGTCAGCTGTATTTCGAGAAGAAAAATTGGTAGGTGGTCTGACGTGTCAGTAACGAGAATTCCTACCTCCGATTTATTATTGAAGTTAATGTGATTGCTGAATATATTATCAATACTTGGAGTGATAAGTGATGGATGAAGGTAGAAATGGTTTACAAACATCGAACATCAGTGTCAACTGTTGGGTTGTGACGTCATCGATTGCTTACGGGTGCAGAAGACATCATTTTGCGGTATAGATTTGGTGCATGTTTCTATTTACTCGTGAAACATTTATGTGGTCTAATATGAGCCGTTCTCGAGATATATGCCAAATTATACTCAATTAGGAGCCTCATTGGCAGTCATCTTGAATTCAACATATTCCAAAAAAATTTTGGGGGATTTTTGACATCACCTAGGGACCTTACTGAACAGATACTACGTGATTTCGTCTCTGTTGCAATTAGTGGTAGGTGTTATCAAATGTGTGTTATTTTTACTGGACTATAGAGACTGGACATGATTATAATTAAAATTACTCAGAGAGTTTTGGAGACCAAGATTATGCTGTGAAAAAAGTATTCTATTGTAGGCATTCAACTAAGGTTAGTCGAAGGTAAGCAGCCAGGTTGTCGGTCGCTCAATTGAATGGCGTCACACTCGAATACGCCACACACTATATGGCGGCACAATCAAAATGACGTATCTAGTGCTATCGGTTATGACGTTGGAAGGTTCCCTCAAGTGTATGAATTGTATGTCTTTGATAGACTTACTATTTAATAAACATTCTTTTGCATATTTTGAAACACATTTGACTGGGAGATGTTGCTGCTATAGGGGACGACTACGACGACGGCGGGACGTCAACGATGACAACAACAAGGAAGACGATGAAGAAGACGACGACGACGACGACGACGAAGATGACGACGAAAACCACACAACCAAGCTTTAAATAGAGTAAAAATATCTCGGATGCGTTACACCGTGTCTGTCAACACACACATTTGAACCCTCTCTCCCAATGGGATTGCTCCATTAAATAACATCGTGGGCCATACATGTTAACCGGTTTCAGAGAACACCGACTGACACGAATGCGGATGTCATATCTTCGTATTAAGGATAGGAGAGGCCTTTAGCCATTTAATAAACAAATTCGGTTAAGAAAAGCTAATTTTTTTTATTAAATGCCAGTTTGCAAGGCAAGAGCACATCTTCTTGAAAATGTGTGACTGAAATGACTGCCTCGGTTACCGTGTCAGTCCTTTCAGCGATATATTTTCAAAAATAGTCTTCTCTTAGCCTGCAAATTTACATTCCTCAAGACCACTGCAGAATGAGGTTTTGACCGGCTTCGGTATGGAAGGGTTAAACACTATGTCTAAAAATCGCTATGTGAAGTGAGCGATTAAAGGGAGATAAGCCCTTATGCGGGTCTATTATATATCAGTGGCGATTTTGTCGACTGAACAGGGAAGTCCATTTTTATCTCGGGGAGAGGGGGGGGGGGGAGGTGGGTGGGGCGTGTGTGGGGGAGATCCCTGTCGATATTGTCTACTATGTTGTGAAATCCAATACGGCCACCTATGTCCCACCCATTTTAACTAACCTCCCAAAGTGTGTACGCGCATTGGATTGGACCTTTCCGGTTTTAGCTATGGCCCGCCCATCTCTAGCTAAGCTCCACCCTCACCTAGCTCGTGCTGTGATCGATCGATCGCTGAACATCCTGACTTTTAATTTCCAAAAAACTACACAGGTAAGCTGTTGAATATTTTGTAACTAATTTGACTGTGTGCTGTTGCTGCCTCGCAGCAACAGCGCCCAGTAAAATTAGTTACAAAATATTCAACAGAATATGTATTAAATAGCAAAGAATTACAAAGACATAGAATTCATACAACGTGTCGGACTATTTGAGATTTGATGAAGGTCTATATGGAATCCTTAGTGATGTAATGATTGTGACGTAATGACACACGCGCTGAACTGATTATGACGTCATACGAGGTCAGATGATAGATGGTACCCCGGAAAGGCGAATTGAACTGGACACTTTGAACACTGGTTTACCAGCAACTTAATTTCACGGTAACAATGCCGGTAAATGGTTGAAGATGGTGAATGTAATTTGACTGGAAGCCGTCGATGCCTATGACAGTACCATTTTCCAGTCAGAATATGTTTAAGCTTTTCAACAGACTGTTTATTAAAGCGTAACTTCACCGGAAATCATACACGTCGGTTAATGTCTGAGCGTTGCCACTTTCACTTCAGATTTATGTCAGTGGTGGTTTCCAGTTCTCAGTCTCAGTAGTATGACGTCATAATCAGTTTCGTCATGGATGACGTAGCTTAGTTCGTTAGGAACGCTTACTTGATGGCGAACTAAGTGTTATTGTACGAAGTTTATGTCTTTACTATTTAATAATCTTAGTGTTGAATATTTAAGAACAAATTTGACTTGACGCTGTTGCTGCTTATGGCGACACTGCTGCCAATAGCCTATGACAGCAACATAGCGCAGTCAAATTAGTTGCAAAATATTCAATAGAATGTTTATTACATAGTAGAGACATACAATTCGTACAGCTTGGCGGACTATTAAGCGTTTTTGGCGGACTTAAATATTTCATTCATGGCGTAATTGATTGTGCCTTGCCTGCGACATAAGTTATCATGACGTCATATATTTGACTGACATGCTGGATACATCTATTTAGCCAAAGATGATAATTACGACACAATAACCGCGGATGATATAAGGCGGGTTTCCAGATGTTGGACGTCATAAAGATAAAAAAACGAATCCGGAACGGATCAAATTCTACGGAAAACTCGGAAACTGGTCGTCCGATTTGATTAAAGCTGTGAGCTTTTGTTGTGAATATGCACCTTTAATCATCCGAACACCCCCGAAAATATGCTTTTTCAGAAAATCCGAGTCCCGATCTCGGATTGCTTTTCTTCGCATTGCATTAGGTAGTTCTGTACATTCCAAATGAATGCCAGATTCAGTAAAGGTATGGCTGGTTGAACCTTTAACACCTCTTGTGTCAACAGCGCATTAAAGCGCTCAAAATAGCATTTATTTCAATTAACGATTTAGTTGCCAATACCGTTTAAGAAAATTTTGATTTTTGCAGCCAAAAATTGTATTTTTGTAAATTTATAACGAAAATTTACAAACACTAGTTTTCTGTTATCCTCAAATGGAGAGTCATCAAAAGTGTAATGGTTAAAAAAATTTAAATTTCTGCTTAACCAGTATCCAATTGAAGAACAAGAAAAGTATTTTTGAAAAGTTACCACTGGTAACCGAGCCAGTCATTCCAGCGGTAGATTTTCAAAAATTCTCTTTTCTTAGGCTGCAAATGGACATTTCTCGACTGCACTGCAGGCGTCCTTTTTAACCAATTTAACCATTAAATGGATAAGTTGTCTCAAGAGTGGTTAAATTACGTGATTTTCCAGGATGTCATTGTCATATTTTACATAGTCCGCTCCCAAAACATTCCCTATCATCTATTGTATCTTGTGTTTACATTTAAAAACTCCATTTTGGCGAACTTGTTGTAAGCTATTGATGTTTAAGCCAGCATCTCGTTATAGAAGCATCGGCTTCGTGGTGGAACATGATCTGGGACAGCACAGTATACACATTTATGTGCCTAACTGTATTACTAACAATTTATGATTATATTTGACAAGGGTTGTTAAACAGTACACAATCTGCCCTACACATACTTCTGGATAAATGACTCTAGATAGACGATAACGGATTACTGACAGCTGCGGATTTTAGGATGGGTAGATTATGGCCGGCGGTCATTTTGGAACGGTCTATCATTCCATTACTGAGCATGTATTAAACTAAATGTATTTAGTTAGTTTTGAAAAATCTGTTTTCAACGCTTCACGACAAACACGCTTCACTTTGGAACAACTGATGCGAGCAAATAGGTTATCATGAGTGTTATGGAGAAGAGTGGGTGGGTTGATGTGTGTGTGTGTGTGTGCGTGCGTGCGTGCGTGCGAGCGTGCGTGCGTGCGTGCGTGCGTGCGTGCGTGCGTGCGTGCGTGCGTGCGTGCGTGCGTGCGTGCGTGCGTGCGTGCGTGCGTGCGTGCGTGCGTGCGTGCGTGCGTGCGTGCGTGCGTGCGCGCGTGAGTGCGTGCTTGTGTGTGGGATAAGCGGAAGGGCAAGAGTTGCCTCTGATTGCTGTTGTTTTTCGATATGCCGTCACAATGATTACGCCATAAATGATTCTATTTGGTCCGTCTTTAACTGTTAATAGTTCGACGCGTTGTACTAATTGTATATGTCTCTACCATTTAATAAACATGCTGTTGAATATTTTGAAACTAATTTGACTGGACGCTGTTGCTGCCATAGGGAGCAACAGCGCCAAGTCAAATTAGTTCCAAAATATGCAATAGCGTATACCTACCTGTATGGTTTTCTGGTAAGTGATAGCCAGGGACATCAGAGATCGATCGATCCCAACACTAGAGAGGTGTGGGCGAAGCTTAGTTAGAGATGGGCGGAGCATAACTAAAATGGAAACGTCCCTTGGTGAATCTAATCTGTCGATCAAGTATATGATGTCATGATCACGTAGGCTGACGTCATAATCAAATACTCGATGAATGACGTAGCTAAGACCTTCATAAACTTTTCAAAGTTCATCAGTTGTACGAATTGTAGGTCTTAACTATTTAACACACATTCTGTTGGATACGTTGAAACTAAATGTACAGTGTAATGTTGCTGCTATTGGTAGCAACATCACTCAGTCAAATTAGTTTCAAAATATTCAACATCTAACACGTATCGTTATCTGGAAATTGAGATTCAGGGACGTCAGGGTTGGATCGATCTCAGCACTGGCAAAGCGGGGGTGGAGCTTAACTAGAGATGGGCGGGCATAGCTAATAGTGGATTCGCCCAGTACGGTTAATGACGTTTGGCCGCGTCATAGAACTCGCATTCAATTGTTTTTGCCTTTCCCACGATTATACGGACACGCTCTGAATGGTTGTTCCTAGAACCGTCACACTTAGCGATGGATTGCTCGCTACGTCTACAGATGTGACTCATATGACCCAAAGGTAAGCTCGCGGTTCAGATATGCCAGTCGCTGCTATTGTAAATAAGTATGTCGAATTACGCCTTTGGGTCGTGGTTATTTACGCGAGACGTACCTCTCTGGCTATTTTAATCACGTTTATGTTAGAAATTCAAACTATTTAAACGACCTACCGCAGAGCAAATGCCTTGTGGAGAGTTTTCCCACAATTAATGAATCACGTATACTTTATTAGCAATAATAGGACATTTTGTGGCCAACGGGCTGAGTGTGTCACACTGTGTGAAAATATGTACGCGTTGTGAAAAGGTCAGAGATTAGCAAAACGGCTTTTCCATTAAGGTAGATTCGTGAAAATGCGACATTTCTGACATAAATTAACCCTTTCACGACGTAGCCCACCCATACCGGCCTCTGTAGTGGTCTCAGGCCAGTCATTCCAGTGGTAAAATTTCCAAAAATAGTCTTCTCTTGGCCTGCAAATTGGACATTCGATAAGTACATTTTTGAGTTTTTTGAACAAATTTAGTCATTAAATGGTTAATCAACGCAGGTGATACAGCGGCTTCATTTGTAAATGGATAGATTAACGTGTTTTTGGATTAGAGAACCACTCAACCATAGCGAATGAGATATACTCATAATCCTGTCTATTAAATTACAACTGTAGCGGAATTTAAATGGCACGACACTGATATGCTTAGAGAAATATAACCAACCCTGACGGTCTGACCCCCACTCACGTGTTGCGCGCGCTGGGGTCGATCGAACCCTGCATTCCCAGAATCCCAATATCAAGGGGATGCCACAGGTAAGCAGATGAATATTTTGAAATTAATTTGACTGTATGCCGTTGCTGCCCATATTCTGTACACCATTGTATCTATATTTATACTTGTGCCCAATCCATCTGTGCTATTGCTGCAATAAAATATGCTTAAAGAAGCGACCTGTTATTCAACTTTTAGACTCTAGACTACGACATGGTGCCACTGGGTAACCCGTCAATCAGCGAATTTGTTCAAGAAAATTTAAATTTTCTAATTATAAAATGTCAATTTGCAGACCAATAGAAGACTATTATTGAAAGTGTACCACTGGAATGACTGGTTCGGTTATCGAGCCAGTTATTCCAGTGGCAAAATTTCAAAAATGGTCTTCACATTGTCTGCAAATGGACATTTCTCAGGAACACTGCAGAGGCGGTGTTTGGTCGATATGAGTGATTAAGAGGGTTAACCTACTCCGCCCACCATCTGCTTGTTCGTTGGAGACGCAGATGTAGGCGTTATTATGTGATTGTCACAAGGCAATCCATCGCTGGGCCGTGTTCTCGTTAGAGTTAACCGGCGTCATAACGCAATACTGACACCTGGCGTTATTCCCGATTAACTATCCAACGCCTTAGGCGACGAATTCCTCTATTTATTTGAATGTCCTGAAATAAATGCAGAGGGAGAGGGCAATGTATCCTCCTAAATATTATACGCTTCGCCCGAATACACATAAAATGTATCAACTTTTCAACACAAAAACCGCAAAACAATAATAGCTCTCTGTAAAACTATTGACATCATTATGAATACGTTTAAAAAGAAGAAATGACAGGTTATGTAATCACCGGCGAGTAAAGCTTGCCGTACCTGTTGCACCCACAAATGTATGCACGTCTCAGCGAGTTGCGGTAGTAGTAGTAGTAGTAGTTGTAGGAGTAGTAGTAGTAGGAGTAGTAGTAGTAGTAGTAGTAGTAGTAGTAGTGGTAGTAGTAGTAGTAGTAGTAGTAGTAGTAGTAGTAGTAGTAGTAGTAGTAGTAGTAGTAGTAGTAGTAGTAGTAGTAGTAGTAGTAGTAGTAGTAGTAGTAGTAACTATACAGTATTCATCCTACGCGCCGTCATCAGCATCATCATCATCATCAGTTAACGACCACTACTATCATCACTTTTATTTATATCATTGAAAAACATACACACCTACTACTACTACTACTACTACTACTACTACTACTACTACTACTACTACTACTACTACTACTACTACTACTACTACTACTACTACTACTACTACTACTACTACTACTACTACTACTACTACTAATAATACTACTACTACTACTACTACTACTACTACTACTACTACCACTACTACTACTACTACTACTACTATTATTAGTACTGCTGCTGCTGCTACTGCTGCTGCTGCTGCTGCTGCTGCTGCTGCTGCTGCACCTGCTGCTGATACTACTACTACCACTAATAATAATAATAATAATAATAATAATAATAATAATAATAATAATAATAATAATAATAATAATACTAATAATAATAATAAAAATAAATGATTGAGTTGAAAACGTAAACATTTAAATCATTTGTTATTGATCATTGTTCACGGGATTGCGGGACAAAATAATTAATTTGCTCAATACCAGTAGCTCAATTGACCGCTCAATAAGTAAAAGAACAAGTACACATATTTATGCAAGGCATCAATGGTAAATAGCGTGCCCGTAGGTTATTATAATTCTGAGAATAAACTCAACTGTTTCATGAACACATTTAGTTATATAAAGGCATACAAGCCACTCATGACAAAAATATAGGCGGACAATACCACACAAGAAGGAATATTTCTTGCAAAAAGATATGGGCAGTATTAGCTATGGGCTAGGAAAAGCAGCTTATATTGTTGGTCAGGCCATCAATTTTTCCATCCACCCTTTTCTCCAGGCCAAACTCCTTAACAGAGAGAGGAACAGACAGAATTAAGAGCAGCCAGTGATGAGAAAATTGCACTACTGCATCAACAGAGAGTAACAGGGTCATTAGGTATCAACAACTTGTAAAGATAAAGAAATCAACAGAACCGGCAACACAGTCAGTAGAAAATCGGCGCAAGAAGCAGTACAGACCCTGACACCCATTCAAACATATTAAAGAAGACTGTAAAGAATATTTTAAACCAAAATCGTAATACCTTCTTAAACAGACGTGAAGAGCTTATGGCCCGGAAATAAATTGGTGAAATATACACTGCAATGCTAGTGAAATCGACAAAGCAAGTATATTTTTGATGCAGTACAAGACCCCGATCTGTACCGACAGATAACCTTTTTAACAAAGTGAAGTGGCCAGGATAGAACCAATACCGTGAACATAGTTTTCTCCAACGGAAATGATATAGTAGAAAACATTCTGACGGAAGACCCGGTGGGAAACAGCCACGACATCGTGATCTGTTTCATTTAGCCATCGTATCTATGTCACCTATTACACGATATCTTTATTGGAAACAGTGACAAACGATTAAATCAAATATTTTTGCCCGACAAAAAGGCCGAAATCGGCCTCAACCGCTGGAATAATGACGATCTTGTTGACTAAATGTTAGGGTATTAGCCTGATAAGTCAGGTTCTACCAGTACACGCGGCTAATAATATGCGATATATAGAAATATTTTCACATTACTATAGTAAATATGTGGTGGTAGAATTATAACAATATTTCGCACAGCACGAGACTATAGTGAGTTCTACATGGCCTTATGTTCGAAAACTAGCTACAAGCCATGTAGAGATATTCTGGCACCGAATATAGTACATTATTGGAATTTGACAATGGAGTGCTACTACTAAATTGCATATGACGAAATTACTGTATAGTATACATTTTTCAAACCTTTGATACTTTATTAGCGTATTCATATACGTATTTAACGCTATGGGTGAACTTCTGGGGTCGAACCTATTGCAAACAGTGTGGTACAGAAAATCGTTGATCTGACAGAATTGCGCCAATTTTCGGTATGGAATTGTGTACTATGAAACCACGTTCCTGTAGAAAGGTTTTCAATTCGGAATACAACTAGCATATTTCCTATAAGTATTTATGGGTGAAATTCTGAGGGTGAACGTATTGCAATGAAAACCATGAATTATCCTAACTTTCAGCTTATTTACGTTACGAAATTGTTAAATCTCACTACGTCGTAAGCTTATGCCTATACATATCTAAACATATGGGTGATATCCTGGGCTGAACCCATTATGAGCGATATGTCAGGACATATCGACGCCAATCTGAATGATGTGAATGTGAACCAACCATATTACATTGGGGTCATATGGCGAATATGTAACTACATATTACCAAATTACTTGATGGTAGAATCGTGCAAAAGCAGTAGTACATATTCAGTTATCTACAGCTATATGTAAAAATGATTACACACCGAGAACTGAGATTATAATACTGAATATAGTAAATTGTTGGCATTTGACAGCTGTCCGTGCCTACTAAATTGAATATTACGAAATTATTACGTGGTAGAAATCTCAAGATTCATTAGCGTATTCATATCTCTGTCTAACCATACGGGTGGAATTATGTAGCCACACATATTGCAGACGGTAGGGTGTTGAAAACCGCAGATCTCCCAACATTGGAACAAAGTTATGCGATGAAATCGCATACTACGAAAATACTACGTCTATGTGAGCGAAGTTCTTGAACTGACCATATTACGGAAAGTAGGGCACCGAAAACCACGAATACACCATCATTTAAGCTAAATTTGTCGTATTACAATTACTTCATCTAGAATGTGTTAGATTCGGAATATAACTAGCATATTAAAGCTCAAGTCTATGTAGGGTAAATTATAGAGCTGAACATACTACAGACAATAGGGCACCGAAAACTAAGAATCACCTGAGATTTAAGCACATTTTCGGTATAAAATTGTGCACTACGAAATTACTTCATGGTAAAAATGTTTTACCTCAATGCATTACTTCACTAGCATATTCATATACCTATTTAACCATTTGGTTGACATTCTGTGGCCAAATTTACTGAATACCTTCTTGACTTAGCACAAGCATAGACTTACACTAAATTCTGTATTCAACAATCTGCTACAATATTAGTGACAGCCGTTTTGACTGGAAGTTTGTAACATTGGTAGTCTATCAATGCTGCTGCATAATTGCATTGGCCCAACATGGATGTGTTCCCACTAAAGGACCAAAAAAGGCAAGAGGATAATACTGATGATCACACATCCATTATCTTTAGTGAATTGTATCTACCTTTTCACACTCTACAATAATAGTATACATGGTATTCTTTTGAAATTTACCACACACATAGTACGGCGCTCGTAGAAGACGTCCACCATGTAAACAAATTTGCGTCGACGCCCCATAAGACGATACGTCTGTAATTGTTGCCCTATCTCGAATGTAACACATGTGAATCTGCATGTTCAGCCTAGTGTCTGCTACTCTAATCCAATACAGGAACGGTTAAATAGATTTGGTGCATGGCATACTCGTCATCGTCGTCCTTATAATTTATTAACCTAAATTGGGACAAGAATATAATTTATTAACCTAAATTGGGGCAAAAATATGAAAATATGTGCTTCTTGAATGCCTATTTGCAGGCCAAGAGACGATTGTTGGTGAAGCTTTACCATTGGAATGACTGGCTCTGTTATCGAGCCATTCATTACAGTGGTTAATTTTCAAAAACTATCTTCTCTTGACCTGCAAATTGACATTCCTCAAGATCACTGTAGGGGCTGGTTTTGGCGGCCTCCTCATGGAAGGGTTAAAATACAATAAGAAAAGATGATAGGCCTACATGCGCAGTCGTTGTTGTTGCAATACTTAATACATGGCTATGATAGCAACAAGTAGGTGGGTGGGGTGGGGGTGGGGTAGGCTACCAGTCAAACTATTAAAAAAATATTCGTATAGTTGTCTTTATCTGAGATATTTAAATTTCGGTGTTAAACATTCTAAAGGATTTTGTTAGAAAAACACACAATTGTTCCCAAGTAAGTCACATCTTGGTGGCGGTTGCTTGAAATGACTTCCATAGGCCTAACGTTAGTCAATCAGTCACTGAATCCGGATGGTGTATTAATACATTAATAGCGCGCTCGTGTTGGTATCGATGGATCTCTGAGCTTCTTGACTATCAATTTCCGGAAAACTATACAGGTAAGGTGTTGACTATTTTGAAACCAATTTGACTGTGTGCTGCTGCTGCTGCTTGTGGCAGTAACATCGCCCTGTCAAATTAGTTTCAAAATATTCACCAGCAAGTTTTGTAAATAGCAAAGACATACAATTCGTACAACGTGTCGGAAGGCATTTAAGACGGACTAAATCGAGTCAGTCATGATTATGACGTCATCCTATACGTCACGTCGTTGATTATGACGTCATATGACGTAATATGATGGATAGACAACATGAAAATTCCCATTAACAAGTGGTATTAATTATCCTCCCTCCGTCAGAGGACGAGTATATTGTATTCAGGGCAACAATCTGTGATTGGTCTTGTTAAAACATATGACCTATAAATATGGGTGGCCTCTAAATACAAGTGGTCCATATTGTGTGGGCCACGCATTACCAAGTGGTATTAGCCATGTAATGCTCAATTTTCTCATGACAATTTCAATAGAGAGATCCATTTCTAGGTATGCCACGCCTATTTCTAGCTAAGCTCCACCCCTTTTTGAGTGCTGGAATCGATGTATATATATATATATATATATACGCTGAATAATGAATTCCCAGACTTCCAATTTAAAGGTAACTATAGAGGTAAGCTGATGACTATTTTGAAACTAATTTGACTGGGTGATTTTAAACGTTCGCTTCTTCTGGTCGCAATAACAGCAGGTCAAATTAGTTTCAAAATATTCAACTCGATGTTGATTAAACAGTAAATACATACAATTTGTACATTTACCGAACTATCCATTGGTCATGATTGAGATCGATACCCCATTCATTACACATTTTGGATTGTGACGTCAGCCTGTATATGAAGTA
The DNA here is from genome assembly GCA_034401795.1 of Chaetoderma sp. LZ-2023a. NCBI lineage: Eukaryota > Metazoa > Mollusca > Caudofoveata > Chaetodermatida > Chaetodermatidae > Chaetoderma > Chaetoderma sp. LZ-2023a. Next base: position 61,564,550 of record CM067364.1, read on the forward strand.
ATTGATTATGACGTCATATCCTTCAGTTGCAGATCGAATCCAGCCATTATCATAGGAAATGACTGTTGAATAAATAGCGAAGACATACAATTCGAACAGCGTCTAGTCAAATTAGTTTCAAAATATTCAACAGCATATTGATTAAATAGTGAAGACGTGCAATTCGCATACTTGACTGGCTATTCAATGTTCCTGGTGGAGCTAGATACGTCATTCATTACCCATTTTGATTATGACGTCCAGTTACATCTGACCTAAATAATAATGACATCATATACTGCAGAAACAGATCAGAAAAATCCATTATCATAGAAAATGTCCTATGTCTAATTGCCGTCCAAGACACCATTGTGGTTTTTCTTTTGCAATATACTACTGGAATTAAAGGATCGGTTATCCAACCAGTCCTTCCAGTGGAAAACTTTCAAAACAAGTTCTCCGTCAAGTAAATAATACAAATGGACATTTCTCACGGTCACCGCAAGAAGCCATTTGTGGTCAGTTTGATAGCGTGCTAAAGTGACCATATAATAGACAGTCCTCCAGCAAAAGAAGAGTACTTATTTATTTAGAATAGTTATGTGGAGTGCCGTTGGCTGTTTATTACAATAATTAAGCGGTCATCGCTGCACACACTCTATTACAGTCGGACCAGAACAAATAAGAGAAATCGCCATGAATCACACGTATGAAGATAACAATTATGAGATATCCAGAAATCTAAAAATAGAGCCGTGTCTTCGCGCCGAGAATTATTCTCTAGCTTTTGTATCGATGGAGATCACGCGAGACACAACCCCACAATCCCCTGCGCGAAATGGCCGCGCCTATAGGCAATTCTAGACAGCAATAAATAGAAGAGTGCCCGTGGAGTGGGCACGCAATGAGACAGCCGATCGGATTGCACATCAAAGGATTTAAAGCATGAATTTCCTATTCATGCTTTAACTCCTTTGATGTGGAATCTAGGGATTGAGACACAAGTTGTCTCCAACTTAGGTATGACTCGCGCTTGTATTTGTATACAACATGTTATAATAATGACGAATATGTGCAGTTGATAAGAACTTATTAGCATAAAGTTACATGATAACTATTGTTAAACAGTCTTTTGTAATTATGTACATATACGTGTATATGCGTGAGCATTAATGCATATTGGGTCTTTACATGATTTATGCAATCAATTAATTTTAATATGTGCGTGTAAAATACGTCAACACAACCCACCCACCAACCATCCCCAACCCCTCCACCAACACCACCAATAATTCGCCATACACGACTTCTGCAGTGGTCTTCAGAAACGCCCATTTGCAGACCAAGAGAAGACTATTTTTGAAAACTTACCGCTGGAATGACTAGCTCGATAACTGAGCTGGTCATTCCAGTGGTAATTTGTCAGAAATAGTCTTCTTGGTCTACAAATGGACATTTGCTGTGAAAAAATTGAAATTTTCTTGAACAAATTCGAAGGTTAAAGGGTTAATCTCGTCACTGAACCATCTCTAGTTTTCCGATTTGCTTGGCTTTAGCTGGTTCCCATATTATGCTAGCATGCTGCTATAAAGCACATTCAATCGGTTTAGGTGTGACCCATATTAAAAGTGCATAATCACACCAGAATGCTCGAAAATAATGTTTTATAGATTGTATACGTTTATAGGCTTAAATTATGTGCCTATGTGTAATGAAACGAAATAAATCTTAACATATGATGATTGCATTACGTATAAATTAATATAATTTTTTAAGTTGCGAAATTGAAATAGATGCACGAGTCTTCGCAATCTTGTAACATATGACTTTAACTGCCATCAGGGTGCTGTCCCAGTCAAATTGACAGCCGTCTGAGTCAATCTATGGATTATTCCCCAGAAAAAGGCCATACAACGTCCCCAACTTTTCACGATTGTCATGGAGGCGAGATGGCCAATATAAACTCGTCCTCATGCAATGTACCCGGGGCGAGATCGCCAAAACAAAATACGTCGATCTCACCCCTGGCCGATCTCGCCCTCTGGGCCTATGGGGGGGGGGGGGGCGAGATCGACGTCAATCTATTATAAGTCGAACGTTCTGTCCCACTGCTCCAATGACGATTGGTTGATTTATATACTGGACTCTGTCATTTTCAGGCAGAGTTAGCTGGCACGGCACATCATAAGTTCGACTTATAAATCGGCCTGAGTTCTTTACAATCGGATTGTTTCGTAAAGATATGCTTCCCTAAATTGAAAGCTCATACGCGTACACGAGTTTCCAGAAAAACAACAAATAAAAACAAATATGTGTGACGATTTCAGAATTTATATATAGAAATGAGTATGTACTAATAATACGGCGGGACCATTATATTACAGTAAAAATACTAAAAATGTCAACATTTATTTATATCTCGGAGGTAATAACTATGTATATACGTTATCGTGTTGCTCAGGTGTACTGCACAAATACCGTCAATGGATTACTACACGACAATCAAACTTCGCATGATAGCTTACGAAAATATGAAGATATTGTATTATATTGCTTCATCCACAGTCCCCGCTCCGTTAACCTAAACACATGGCCTGTTCGACTTGTGTCATGCCCAAGTGTGCAAATTGTATGCTGTTGATAAACAGATAACCAAATAGCTGTTGAATATTTGAAACTAATTCGAGTGGTGACCTGCTCAATTTATTGTTCCTATCCCTACATAATTAAAGTATGTAGACTGGTGTGTTGACCTGATTTGGACAGCTTTGTGGTGCCAGAACCACAATAAATGCAGCTACAGCCTCTCATAATAGTATTCTCAATACATTATCTTGATATTATATCTATCAATTTTAGATTTTGAAATAGAATGGTATAGAAAAATTAGCGTTTGTATGCTTGGAGTGAGATTGTCGGGAGTGTCTGCGTCTGTGTGGCGAGGCGGTCTTGGTCTTGGTATATGATGGTCTCATTCTGTATGGATTGATGTAGTTCAGATCCGGAACTCACTGCCTATCAGTTCCCAGGGAAATGTACATGTAGCCAGTTGGATGGTTTCGGGCTGGTTTGAATGGATGCTGTTGCGACCTATGGCAGCAATAGTGCCCGGTTAAATTAGTTTCAAAATATTCAACATAATGCCTAGTAAATGGTATAAATATACAATTCCTACAACGACTTATCACACGTACAATTATGAAGTTATCCTAGACGTCACGTAGTTAACTGTGATGCCATGTGACATCATATGACAGATGTATAAATTGAAACGTCACTTACCAGCACACGTAACACTTATAACGTTCTAATTGATGGGAAATGGACTTTCTAGATGTGGGTATGCCCCGCCCAACGATAGTTAAGCTCCAACCAAGCTTCGCCCATGTTGGTCTCGATTGATCCTCGAACGCTCTGGCTACCAATTTCCAGAATACTACAGGTACTCTGTTGGATGTTTTGGCTCTAGTTTGACTGAATGCTGTTGCTGCCACCGACTGCAACGGCGCCCAGCCAAGTTGGCTTCAAAATACCCAACAGAATGTTTATTAAATAGTAATGACATACAATTCATACAAAGCGTCGGACTAGACTAACGTTTATGACGGACTAAATTGAGTCAGTCATGACGTAATGATTTTGATGTTACCTTGCGCCCCACTTAGTTAATCATGACGTCATATGATGGATGGACAAATTGGGAAGCTCCATTAACATACCATCTGACAATAACAATAATGTATGTTGATAGAATAATGTATATATGCAACTATATATTATATTATAATATTATGTGTCTCCACAACTGTGTGCAGTTCAGAGAATAAACCATATCTGTCTATCTGCCAGAATTATCTTCCTTTTTATATAATTTTTTTTTTTGCCCTGTAGGTGGGGCTTAGAATACACCTTCCGTATCCTCTGCGTGCCGTAAGAGGCGACTAAAGGAGGTAAGGGTGAGGTAACCCTGACAGAAACCCCGAGTGCTGAAGACGGAGGTTCCAGGCCGCACGGCGCACTCTAATAAACCATGGATCCACGCGCTTAACGCTTATGATCATGTCGATAGTCACTTACAGGACTGGCGGTATGATCAGCGAACGACAACAAGGAGAAGAATATAATATTTTTTACTAAACGCATACATGTATCCACACTGACACCATAGTGCCCTTATTCTAGATTAGTTCAGCATGATTAAATAAAGATAACCCGGATCTTGGCTCCAATTCCTAATTTTGTTAAAATGTGTTAAGATTATATACATGTAGAGGCTTAAATTGTGTGCAAAATGTAATGAAACGAAATAAATCTTAACATATGCTGATTTCCTTATGTAGGCTTTACAACTTATTTGAAACATTTAGGTTGTGATTTTGAATCAGAGACACGAGTCCCTAATTCAACTTCGCTATTAAACAACTTATAATAATTTCTACTGAATGAAATCATCATAATTTATGCTAAGCTTCATTTCGATTCGTTACATTGATGTACACAAATTAAAACACTACTTTCTAATGGATTTTAATTCGATCTTGACAACGATGACTACATAACCACCGCCACGCCGACGCTGCGGCCGACGACGACGACGACGACGCTAACGAGGAAAACAACAACAACAACAACAACAACAACAACAAAAACGACGACGACGACAACAACTACTATAACAATGACGACGACGAGGACAACGAGGGGTTGAGGGGTAGCGGTGGAACAAACGATATTAGGTCACGAACTGGCTTGTTGCATATCGGTGACTTAAACATACATGGTCAGGAAGTCTAAAGTAAACACCCCAGAACTGGATATATTTGTAAATAACTATGATTTAATCTGTCTATGTGAAACTAAGCTCAATGACTATGATGCCGTTTCAATCCCAGAATGTGCACTTATTAACCATAGCATGAAAGGAAACACAGAGTCGAGTGGAATTAGTATCCTCATTAAAAATAACTTGAGAAAATATATAAGTGAAATACACACCGATAAAGAATTCGTTCTATGGATTGAAATACAAAAAGATACAATAAATAGTGGCAACCCGATACGATTAGGAGCAGTTTATATAGCCTACCACCCGAATCATTGAGATATCACTCAGCAAAGTGTTCGAAAAAGAAAATAGAAAATGACCTAATCATATTGAAAATAACTTTTGAATCGATACGCCGTTTGGATAATTATAATGCAAAGACGGGGAGTGACTGTGATTTTGAAAGATTGTTGCACACTTTTAATGTAGACGATACAACCGAATCTGATCTTCAATTAATAACTGAATTAGACCTTCAAAAAGTACGATATAGCTAGTGCTTAGGACGAACACATACAAATGGTGCGAAGCTAGTAATTAAGCAACAGCAATTGAAAAAGGTAAGTAAAGACTATAAACTGTCCATTAAAAAGTATTCAGAAAATGCGCCTACTCAACTGTATTCTAAGCTCCGTAATCTTCAGCGAACACACAGTAAGGCATATTGGAAAATACTCAATAACAAAATGAGAGACACTAGTGGCAATGGAAATATCGATTTATATTCACATTACGAACATTTTAAAAAGGTAAACGGCGCTGTTAGTGAGAATAGCGCGCATGACGACCCTGTAACAAACATAGATAATCCTGATTTGAACGTCCCAATAACAAATTAGGAAATACGGCACGCGGTATGTAAATTAGGAAATGATAACGCATACGGCACCGACTTGACACTAAACGAATATACGCGTCCGAAATCTGGAGCTTAGAAACCACGAAACTGCTTGAAATGTGTAAAATACGATTTAATAACATTATGTTACAAATGAAGAAAAGTACCCGAATGCTATGATTTATACAGAAATAGATGAACACACTTATGGTAATCGTTATTTCGAATATTATACTACGGTTTTGTGATTCTGACATGATACTTGAAACTACAATATCGTATTCTTAGATCTCCAGCTAGATTGCTGTGTTTACTCTCACTAGTTCCTCGAAGTAGCAGTAGTATATAGTTGCATCCTAGGGGTTCTGAATATTACGGGGCCCCAAACTGCAAATCAGTATCGAATTTTAGTCATTTGACCCTTTTAATCCCAGTATCTCAGCTATACAGTTATGATATAAGTAAGCTGTTGAATATTTTGAAACCAATTTTGACACATGCGTAGTGTATTTATTATATTTTGGAGTAGCAGCAGCAGCAGCAGCAGCAGCAGCACCAGCAGCAACAGTAGTAGGGGTAGTAGTAGTAGTAGCAGCAGCAGCAGCAGCAGCAGTAGCAGTAGTAGTAGTAGTAGTAGTAGTAGTAGTAGTAGCAGCAGCAGCTGAACCTCCCGATAAGGGCCCCACATCTATTTAGCACCGGGCCCCAAATAGGCTTAATCCGGCAGTGGATGTGGTGGCGTGATCTTGATGGCATCATAATATGTGGTTATTCTTGAAACAACAATTGTACCAAGTGGTGCTCTTTCACTCATAATGCAGATTTCTGAGCTGATACAGAGCCAGGCCAGGGCGTTTAGATACTACTACCTGGTACCACTGGCCTGGCATTAGCCTAGTATCGGCCTGGTAATCTGTGTTATCGGGCCGGATTACTTAGGGCAACGCTTATCAGACTTATGCATAGAGAACAAAATTCATGGATGCAATCTGTCACTCACGCACATCACGTCATAATCATTTACGTCGCATGCACCTTGATGTCGCAATCATAATTGTCTGATTCTGTTATGAAGCTGAAATAGTTCGTCAGGTCTACGAATTGTATGTCAGCAACTAAGCATTCTAGGGAATATTTTGCAATTAATTTGACTGGGCACAGTTGCTGCCATAGGCAACAGCAGCACCCGGTAAAAATGGTTTCAAAATACTCAACAGCTTACCTTAAACACATTACCTTGAAAAGTGTTCCAAGTATATACATTGACTCCAACACGCTCAACGCGTAGGCGGAGGTTAGCTAGAGATTTGAGGGGGCATAGTTAGAAACAGGCACCAGCCACCTTCACACACCACCCCCCCCCCCCCGCCCCCCACTTTAACATTCGGTAGAATACAACAGTACAAAATTAAACAAACACACTGTTTAATCAAATACATCTAACATCAACCCTATACATCAACGTTATATGCCCATATAGCCAGGTCCGAACGACAAGGCTATCATAAAATATGTGTACAGAAGTCGGAAAATGGAACAGTTAATATGGAACTTTCATTAATAGTGCAATAATACACACACGTACGCACACCTATGGCAGCAGCAGCGCCAAGTCAATTGAGTTTCAAAATATTCACCAACATCTTTATTAAATAGTAAATACGTACAATTCGTACAACAACGCTGTCATCATATACATGATTATGACGTCTATTATGACGGCATATGATGGATGAATAAACTGGAATGGCCCATTCTCGCTCGCAAATAGATGTGCTTAGTAGTTACTGATGTGACCTGATGGACCAGAGTTCTGTCCAGAAACATGTCAAATCAAGGTCTGTCTTCTGACAGATAACATGTATAAATCCAAAGATCATAAGGGTGAGAATACTACAAAATGTCATCTTTTTGATGTTTATTAAAGTATAAATTCAAAGATCATACTTGCCTCTAACTCCAGTGTATGTATTCCAAGATTTTCTTACTTTTTGCCCGAGCTATGTTACTGAGAGTTAAATAAATGAAGGTAATTAAAGCCCCTTATATCCAATGCGCTTTTAAAATGCCTTTACCCGCTGATTCATTATTAGGCATTTCATTTTAATTGGTTCAGCTTAATATATTTGAACCCACGTGTTTCCTGAATGTGTTTACTGAAGCAGAACATAACACGCTGCAACATTTTTTTACGCAATGCCTCGTAGGCCGTGTTTTCAAACACGAATAGTTACAAACATAACATCTCATGAACAACGCTCAGTACGGGACATTAAGTAAATCGTGGTAGCCTTAGGCCATAAATAGCTAGCCATGCCCACGTTGCCGCTGCTGTTACGGTTGTTGTTTTTGTTGCTGCTGTCGCTGTTGTTGTTGTTGCTATTCTTAATGCTGCTGCTGTTGTTGTTGTTGTTGTTGTTGTTGTTGTTGTTGTTGTTGTTGTTGCTGTTGTTGATGATGATGCAGTAGTAGTAGTAGTAGTAGTAGTAGTAGTAGTAGTAGTAGTAGTAGTAGTAGTAGTAGTAGTAGTAGTAGTAGTAGTAGTAGTAGTAGTAGTAGTAGTAGTAGTAGTAGTAGTAGTAGTAGTAGTAGTAGTAGTAGTAGTCGTCGTCGTCGTCGTCGTGGTCGTCGTCGTCGTCGTTTTAATGATACCACTGCGTGTGTGTTATTGGACTTTTATTCTAAACTGTTTACACGGCAAACTCGAATATCTCAATTTTGAAATAATTGGACACGGGTGATGGCTGCAACAGTCGGTGAAGCTGTATGCTTTGAAATACGGATTTTGGGATTTCAGGGATGGTCAAGTCAGAAGTAGTGAAGATAGATTAAGTGATTTAATCCTTGGAAATTCAGTGTTATCCATGTTTTTCGGTGCTAGCATTGCTGTTTGAAGGCTGCTCATGGCAAACGGACTATGAGCGCTGATAAGGTTTCCAAGTACAGCACCACAGGTGTTGCGCGTGTCCATAGGCGTGCATAATTAAGAGAGTTAATCTCAGAATCTCGTTCACCGTGAACGTCCTGGTATCCCTTTCAAGGTTTAATTCCAGAATCTCAATCCCAAAGTAACAATGCAGGTAAGCTATTGCATATTTTGAAAGTAATCCGACCGAGAGCTGTGTGCAGTAAACGGGTCCCAACAGGTTTGTTTATTAAATTGTAAATTCACCACGATGCATGTAATTAAGGAACTTACTTTTTGATCTCCTAAATAACCGCACTGGACTGATTATTAATTCGTTTGCTTCCACAGCAACAGCAATTGGTGATAGGCAATTGTTCGTAGTATGTGTGTTGTGACGGCTCGGTTTAATCGGGTGAACCATTCTAACGCAATTACTTCACGCGCTTAAGCCGTAGAGCCTTAAAGGATAGCTAGCCTCATTTCGTGATAGCTATTCAGGTGAGCTAATATGTCCCTCTTAAACTATGCATGTAATGTTAAGCACTTTATCATGCTGCTAAAGAAAGATATTCAGACGTTAGTAGCTAAATGTTGCTACATTTTTACACCCTATGATAGCTGTCATGATTTACTTTTCAACCAATCAGAAGAAACCTAGCGCGCCCGCCTCAGTATATACGCTCGGTCATAGAGGTACCAGCTGTAGTTTGGCAATTTCGTATACAAGCAATCGCACAGGTTTGAAAATAGGCAACAACAAATTCCAGTCAAATTAGTTTCCAAATAGTCAACAGGATAAGTATTACATAATAAAGAATGTAAACACATTGGCACTTTCATGACATCACACACTGTCGCTTGAGGAGACACAATGGTGTTGGTCACTGTTCAACATTTACGCGATGTTACGAAGCTGATAATTATGATACAGATAACAGAATGTGACAGGATATGAAAGATATGCAATCTATAAACCATAATCTATCGGCGCAATACAACATGTGAGATGAGACTAGCATACCTTTAAGACCTAAACTAGTTAACCATTACCGCTCTATTGTCAATATTCCATCTTTCTATTGTACCAGTCGCAAGGAAACTGGTGTACATTTTAAAACAATTTTGGTGAACGATGTTGGTGTCTACAACAGCAACATCCTCCTACACATTTGTTAAAAAAAGAACGCGAGTTCATCTTTTAATTTAAAATGTTGACAGAGTGGTAAGTGTTAACCGTTGGAAAGCCAATGTATAAACTACAGGGAAACAACAAAGCTGAACTTGAAACTAATTTGACTGGACTCTATTGCCGTCGTGTGCTGAAATAGGTGCCAGCCAAATTAGTTTCAAGATATTCAACATAATATTGCTAGCATTATGGGTTAACGGGTTAGTTATAAGGCAGGTGATGATGGCATGGGTGCGATATTATGCCCATTTTTGCAAGAATATCAGATGTGTCGCACCATGTCTAATCGGATAGAAAAAACCATGTAGAACTTAATCGATATATTAAAACACATGATTACGCAGGTTCCTGGGCAAGTACTGGATAAATACCGCGCCAATACGATTTCAATAACGATTTACGTATTTAGCGGGTATTTAGAGGGTCACCTAGATCTACGCGCAATAAAACAACATTTAGACGCAAAAGGTTATGTTTTAATTATTTTTTCTTGCTTCTGGCTAATTGTCTGTATCACGATTTGGTCCCGCTTGAATAATTATAGGTTGCTTTACGCGCGCCTATAGGCACATACTAGGGATAGTGCATCAATTCAATGACGTCAGCAATGACATGGATCGAGATTATGACGTGGACAACTAGAATAATTGTTAAAGTAATTGAAACTAAAAACCCAACTTCTTTCTACTAATAATGATGATGAAGATGATGATGACGGCGACGACGACGCCGACGACGATGATGATAGTGATGGTGGTGGTAGAGGTGGCGGCACCGACGACGACGACGATGCTTCTGCTGTTGATGCTGATATCTATGATGATGATGATGATGGTGGTGGCGGTGTTGGTGTGGGCGGCGGCGACGACGAAGACGACGCCGATGACGACGACGACGACGACGACGACGACGACGGGAATGATGATGATACTTATGATATTGATGGGCAGGATGATGATGATGATGATGATGATGATGATGATGATGATTAATGATGATGATGAAGTAGTTATAAACTAGAGTACTGTAGCCGGTAGTAGAAAAATACCACCTCCCTCCACAGGCAATCGTTCCGTGATCCGCGGCTCCCACCGCCCTCACAATACCTGAGGCATAGGATCATGGGCCACACAAATACATACAAGATACCCTGGCCCTACACACATCACCTCAACGTTTAAGATCTTGATATAGACTGTATCAAACATGCATTATAATACATGCAAATGGCTTATGCGAGGTAAGCCTTTTTGATGCTTAAGGAACTGTTTGGAGAATAGTGTACGACACACAATGCTCAGTTTCAGAAGGCTGCTGTTGAGCCGAAGCCGTGCAGAGGATGCGGGCAGGTATGTATACAGACTGTGGACTATGTAAAGCATGCGGGGGTCATAAACATTCCAACATAATGAACTACAAGAAGGTCTGTGCCAGAAGAAAGTTCAGTTTAGTTATGGAAGAACTTGAACGCGTCATGCCACGCATTTATAGACAGTCATCCACAGGGATATACACCACCCACATGTACTGATCGCCACACATAATAAATTCTGAACGCCCATTTAGAGACAGGCATCCTCAGAGATGTACACCACCTACATGTACTGATCGCCACACATAATAGGGTCTGAACACCCCTTTAGAGACAGGCATCCAGAGGGATATACACAACCCATAGGTACTGATCGCCACTTACTGTAACACCCTCGAAGAGGGTCAGAAATGTTTAAGATCTAATATATAGACTTTGCATCATGATTACTGTAACACCCTCGAAGATGCTCAGAAATGTTTAAGATCTAATATATAGACCTTGTACCATGGTTACTGTAACACAGCTCCGAGTGATGGCAAAGCAATTCGGTCTTAGAGGCTATTCTAAGGCCCGCAAAACCGACCTGCTCCATATGATTGCACACGCCAATGCCGAGGAATGGCGAAAGCGACTCCCCGCCCTTGCCGAGGAGTGGCTAAAGCGACTCTCCCGAGCAAAACAGACAGAGAGGTTTCCGGCGCTCGCCTCTGAGGATCCATGGAACCCTCACAAGAAAGCACAGCTGCTCCGTGAGAGTCGTCCGTTGTATGAGAAGACGAATGTCAGCTTACGGGCCAAAGATGTAGCAACTCGGATGGCAAGCCATCCACAAGAATGCCTACCTCTTCTACACCGAATCAGAAGACGAGAAATGAGGGGACCGAGATCTGAAACGCTAGCCCGGAGTAAGAGGCGAGAAGATCAGCAGTTTATCAACGAGCATCTCGGTGAGAGGGAGGCAGAGGAGGGAGGACGGCGAACAGTATGCTGGACATTCTTCAGAGGCCTAGAAGGAGACATTACAGGTCGGATCATGGAGAAGCTGCAGACTGTTCAGAACGCCTTCTGCCTTCGGTATACCGACACCTATCGAATCCGCCACATCGAGGATGGTAGGGTAATGCTCTTCCACAAGAATGCTCCAGGAAGTCCCTGGATGAATACACTAAGAGAGACCCAGACTTGGGTGGAGGTCAAAGCGCAAGCCCGCCTCGACCCAGACAATATCGATCGGCCCAATACCGCGTGGGCCTTCGTCAGATCAATCACCGTTGAGGTAAAGGTTGTCATCGACCGCCAGCCTCTGCTAGGGACAGGCCCACTCCCGGTCTGGCTCCGATGGAGGAAGGGAATGGTGGCACTCGATACCTACAACGACAACGTGTGCCTCTGGAGATGTCTAGCAGTCCAGCAGGGTGCAATAGCTGATAGAAGTACAGCTCCTGCACGAGAGCTTGGTAACCATTTCTATGGCCTGAACAGGCCTGTGGCTGACGTACCAAAGACGTCCCTAGACCAGCTGGACAAGGTAGGGTTATTTGCGAAGAGAGGGATTCGTGTTCATGAACCCACTGAAGAGGCCATCTGGCATCTGACCAAGAAACCTGCTCTCTATCCGAGCGTCATGACCATTGGAGTATATGACCACCACGCCTTCTTCATTAAGGGCATCTCCAAGCTGGCCCAGACTTTCAGCTGTGGGCACTGTCAACAGCAGTTCACCAGAGCATGTAGTCTCTATCGCCATGCTAACCGCTGTACATTGGAGGGGGGGGTGGAACGACCATCGATTGCCCTGGGGAGAAGGTAGTAGCAGCGCAGTCACCATACGAGAAGGCGTTCTATCCATACCAACCAGCCAGTTCCGCGGATACTCATTGGATTGAATATGAGTCGAGAAACCGTAGAATTCATATACACCACGCAACGTGTGGTCACAGTGGTGAGCGTTGGATCGAGGGGGCTCCCGTAGATGGTTATGATCCGACAACTGACACAGTATACCAGTTTCATGGCATAGATGTTCACAACACCTGCGAGGTGAGGATGCAGATCAAAGATACCGCAAGACGGTCACAAGAGACGAGAAACTGAGAGCATCTGGACGCACGCTTGCGGTACAGTGGGAGTGCTGTATAAAACGCTGTCCAAGCGACCACACCCCTGTGCGGACAGTAATAATAATAATAATAATAATAATAATAAGTACATTTATATCGTGTGAAACTCCATCCAGAGGCATGCTCTAGGCGCATACAATATGAGAAAACATTAAATTTAATTTAGTGAATAAGATTGAGTGAATAGGAATGTTTTTAGACTAGATTTGAAAGTGGGCAAGGTAGGAGACAATTTAAGGCTTGTAGGGAGATTGTTCCATTCAGTAGCAGCGGTAAAAGAAAAAGATCTTCCATCAGCATTGCCATACCTACACTTTATTGGCTATGACTTTTAAGCCCTTCTAGATGGGATCAAGACCCACCCTACAGAGAGTTTCACGATCGAGAGTGCCCACATACCAATCCCGCTGCCAGTCTTCTGCTCCTTAGACGGTAGCGCGAGCTCGCCAACTCACCTCCGCCATGCTAACTCCAAAGTGCTGATCTCAGAGTTCATGCAGGAGATCCAACTACGATCTGTGCAATGGTTCGGTCACAGTATCTACCCGCAGACTTGGACAAGTTACCAAAACTACAGCAGCGAATTATCAATGAGTGGTGTGACCAGGTGCCTGTGCTTGGGTTCAACTCTGGGCGGTACGACCTGAACCTCATCAAGAAGTGCTTCGTGCATGAACTTACTACTTCGTCCACAGGAGCAGTGAAAGTCGCCAAGAAGGCTAGCCAGACAATGTTCTTCATTGCGCCTGAACTGAGGTTTCTGGATGTAATCAACTACCTCGGCCCAGGGATTTCTTATGAGAAACGGATCAAAAGCCCACGGTTGTACGCAACAGAAGAGCTGGTTACCTTATGAATGGTTCGACTCACCTGAGAACCTTGACTATCCTGGACTACCTGATTATCCTGCGTGGTGATCCAAGCTCAAAGGTGGTTGCCTTCTTGAGTTGTCAGAGTGGAATTCCTGTAAGCAGACCTTCAGAGATCTGGGGACGAAGACGTGCGCTGACTGGTTGCGACATTATACAAACTTGGATGTTAGCCCGTTCATTGGAGCCTTAGAGAAGATACGAGAATTCTACACAGAATGGGGTATTTACATTCTGAAGGATGCGGTGTCACTTCCTGGTGTGTCGCTCCAGTACTTATTTCGTGGTATTGCTGAACATGAGCCAGGTATTAGCCTTTACTATTCAGCTGTTGTTGGGGGGGGGGGGCGAGCATTGTGTTCACGAGATATCATAGTCTGGGGTTACCCGAATTCGCCAAGGTAAGCGACTATGTCAACGCCTCCTTGGTTATGATGCAACTGCTCTGTATTTATCATCCATGGCCCAAGCAATGGTGTCTGAGAAAGACACTGTACGATGTTGGGGTGGGCATGTAAGCAGTGATAATGAACGCTTTAAGCAGGATCTGCTAGCGGATTGTTGCTTCGGGTTTGCTGAGGTCGACATTGAGGTATTTAAAGTGTTATGGTCAAAGTTCGAGGAGATGTCTCCCATCTTCTATAATCGTGAGCTCCCAGAAGAGGCTATATCTTCAGAGATACTTGCATACCTTGCATATAGAACAAGTCGACAAAAGTCTACAACTAGCAAGCTCGTTGGTGCACTCTCTGGTAAGAAGGGGGTAGTGTATGCACCAACTCTCAAGTTGTACCGTGCCCACAGGTTAGAGAGTATTACTATCTATCGCACATTAAGCTACACCTCTAATAAACCTTTTGAATGGTTTGTAGACTCTGTTATTGAGGCACGTCGTACCGGGGATGTTGACAAAAGTAAAGCCTTGTTGGCTGATCTCTCCAACTCCTCGGCAACAGTGCATATGGGAAGCTGACCGAGGCATTAGAACGTCATACCAACCCGAGCTTCACTAAGGATGAACGAGCAGTAGACAAAGCCTTGCATAGCGCATGGTTAGAGGATCTAGAGGATATCGGTGATTCCTACGAAGTGCAGAGCCGTAAGGCTAAAATCACTATTTGGCGCCCCTTCCAGGTGGGTATAGTAGTATATGAGCTGGCGAAGGTGCGAATGCTGGAGTTCTACTATGACTTCCTCGACCGCTATGTAGCTCGTAACAGCTTCGAGTACCTGCAGATGGACACTGATTCTGCGTATATCACAAAAGCAGGCTCCAACCTCGATGAGGTGATACACCCAGAGATGCGAACGGGGTATGAGGCCTACAAACGGGAATGGTTGGCATGGGACAAATGGTCTAACCACACTCCGGGATGGTTCAAGCTCGAGTTCGATGGCACTCGTGGTATTGCTCTGCTCCAAGTGCTAAAACGTGGAGAATACAGACCGCTGGAACAGCAGAAACTTGCAAGTGAAATGTTCGTCCAAGGGAATGTCTAAACAGCAGAATGACATCTCCTGGCAGAGGTTCTACAGCACCCTCCATGGCGTAGTGGACAGAGCCACGAATCGAGGCCTACGCATGCACAACCAGAGTATGGTGACGTATGCGCAGGAAAAACTCGGACTCTCCAGTTACTATGATAAGCGCCATATGCTGCCAGATGGGGCTCCATACCGAGCTCGTCGAGTATCGTGTTATCACCCTAGGGGGTGATAGCTGTGTGTCTTCAGGGACTAGCTGAAGCCATTCTACGACAAATGGGCGCCTAGGGACTCTGTGCTGGCGAGCCAGGTAGTACAGCGTAGACCGCCCCTCAGCCTCCACATGCCTGTCAAGCCTGTGAACATCTATCGACCAGTTAGCATCTGTTGCACGCCGTCGACCACCTTCCAGCTCACCAGGCTCATACAGTTACCGAACCAGAGCATCAGGGGGTAGGCACTCCTCTCCCGTGTTCGCTCCTCTAGAGCTGTGACCAGCAGAGTGTCTGATAGCCTCTGCCAGCTTCTTCCAGATTAGCCTAGTGACCTCGGCATTGGATCCCTCCACCACAGCAGGCAGCCCTCTCACCCATACTCTAGAACATTCACTCGGCGCGGCCATTTCCTGGGCGTCTTGGTGTGAGAACAGTCTCTCTGCCAGTGTCAGATTCCACCGCTCAACGATAGCCTGTGCACGGTGATTCCCTACCTCACCTCACCCTAGCTGCCACACCGTGGTTCCACATGCGGGCTGCACTCTCCCCTCTGAACTCCTCACCCTCATCTACCTGTAACAATTATGGCCACTGTAGGGGATTTTCTGAAGCCTCGTAGACATCCTGGAATGCCTGCGTCACCTGGCCAGCTGACTTGTCTGTGAGCAGTACTGCCGCCTTGTACTTGCTTGCGACATCGACGATGGTGAGGGCATACTTGTAGGTTTACGCCCAACCGAGTCGTGTGGAAGGAATAGAACATCTGCCTGTTGAACTCTGTTCGGGACAGTTTCCTCGAAATGGGCATGCTTGCTGTGCCATGGACGAAGTCAGTATATCGGCCACATCGCCTGGTGGCTGAGCCACTGTCTAACTGTCTCCTATGTGCAGTTGTGGCCCTTGCGACGTGCAGCCTCGAATAGTTCAGGGGGCTCATGGTAATATCCACCAGGCTGATAGAAGAGTTCCTCAAGTAAGACGGTTGATAAACTCCCGGATTTCATCCCTGATGTCCACTTCCGTCCTATCACGCACCGCCTGGGTGAACTATAAACAGATGAACAGACGGCGGTCATTCATTTGACAATCACTGAAGGCCTCCTCAAACACCTCCATACACTGGCGTCTAATCTCTGCTGGATCCTCACTGAACAGTAGTTTATCGACCAACGCTCGGAAGTTAAGGGTCTTGCCTAGGTCATACAGAGACACCATCCTTATATAGTACGGCTTAATTGTTCGGCGGCCCAGATGGCCGTGAGCACTATGGCAACATACAGTAGCCAAGGGCCTGCGACTCCGAAGAACGTACCTACTCCTGAGGCGATGGCGGGTATGGCTTCAGAAATCTTCTCCACCCCATGGATAGCATTGTTGGCGATCTTGCGGACCGTCTCGCCAGCCTTCATTGTGAACAGAGTGATCAGAGCCCCAACTGCTGCAAGCGGGCCGATAGAACCTTTTACGTAAGTGCGATAGATTACTTTCGCTCTGTATACTAGCTTGCAGGATTCAGGCGCGGTCTTCGCTACATCATCATATTCACACACGGTCTCCGCTACATCGTAGCTTGAAGTCGTCTAGCTTATCCACCTGCTGAATGGCTCATCACTTCTGAACCAGGACCACAACAGCGACACAGTCCGATGCATCATGGTGCAATGTCTGCTCTACCCGTTGGTCAGCTGTGGCCTGGACCTGCTGGTGTTCTCGCTCCACATGCACAATATGCTGTTTGGAACTCGTTTGCTTCAGCTACTGGTCATTCTCGTCATGCCAGATGTGAAGTCTTGGAGCATTCATCATCGCATCTGCGAGCTGCTCAGTGTACACCCAGAGGAGCAGCCTATTCTGCATGGCAGCCGGAATCACGTGTGTTCTCGAGGATGGTTAAGAGGGGAACTGCCACGGGCTTCTCGACACCTGCCCATATTTCGAATTCCGTGAACCCCTCATTGCACCCCACATCATAGTACACCTTTCCCTTCGCATAGAAGGTTGGGCCATGAGCCAGCCGACCTAGGACTCGGTACTCATCGTTCACATAGGTGGTGTCCACGATGCTGTTGCTCTGCACGTTCTCCCACCTGTCCAGAACCGGCGGGAGCTCTACCGTCTGTTCTATTGTGCTCAGAAACTTGAACTCGAGTGTCATGCTCTTGATCTCATGGATCTGTGCCGAGATTGCAAAGTCAATGTACTTCCCAGCAGCGGACAATGGGTTCCCATCGTGTATCCTGGGTCGAATGACTGTCAGGCAGTCCTTCTGAGGATCAGTGCGGTGCGATGTCGCGGGATCAATGACCCCCATCTGGATGTTGCACATACAGCAGCATGTTTAAGGTCTGCGTATATAGAGGTTTTAAACGGCTGCCATGTTTGGTACAGTTCTCCAGCAGATTGTTTATAGGCAGTAGGACAAGTCGGCACCGCGTGCACTGTCCCACTGTGACAGGATCCGAGGACTGCTTTGTGACATCAACATTATCCAAGAGCAAGCCAAAGTCAAACCTCCGTCTGATACGGAGATACTGGCTGCCATAGAGGAAGGAGTGCCAGCTCCTAGTACCAACGAACTCCTGACTCAGATACTCTACCAGAAATTTGACAGCACCCAGGGCAGGACACTCGATCTACCTCCTGTGGCCCAACCAATCAGTCCTGTTATTCTAGCTCTCCAATAGGCGAGGGTCGACTCAAACGATCTACTAATGGTCGGGAAGTGGGCTGCCGTATTTAGCCTCTATAGCCAGGAAGAGCGAGATATGCTGGATAGCCTCCAGTCTGGAGAAAATAGCTACTTCGGGGAGGAGGTCAGTGCCGCTGTAGTGGAGAGCCATGACACCGGTCATGCAGAAGGTACTCAGGATGGGTTCACTATTGGCCGCAAGGAGGCTGTTGAGCACATCTTCAACGAGGAAGGGTGCGGGAGATTGGCAGGTGATCTGGCAGCATTTCAGAAATTCCCAGATAACTACCAGGACTACCTCATCAAATCCGCTCGCAAATCATGTGCTCGTCACGCATGGACACAGTGGATCTTCCATGAGAAGGTCCAGAAGATGAGAGCCCTAGACTCTGACGCTCAGTGGGTAGAGCTTAAGCGACAGGCTTCTGACGAAATTGACGAAGTTCCTCAAGCTTCTGACGAAGTTCCTCAAGCTTCTGACGAAGTTCCTCAAGCATCTGACGAAGTAGCAGAGTCTGCAGACGAAGTAGCGGAGACCGCACAGCCTTCTGATGAATGATAAATGTTGCGGCAGCTGCGACAGTCTCTCAGTGATGCCGGGTAGAGCAGGCTAGATTCTTGGCTAGATTCAGCATGCTGGTGAACGTCTGCACCTTTTCCAGAGATGGCTTGTACTCCTGCGACAAAGTCCCCTTTGGTCTCCTTGAGGGTTAGGCTGTCGTATATGGTCTCGAGCAGGGCACATCCACACTTGGAGCTGAAGTATAGCAACCGGACAGTGTGGCGGCTGTCTGGTGAGATCTCACGGGTGTACTTCTCAAAGAGGATGATGACAGTAATCTTTGTGTGCCAGATGCGCCTGGTGATGTTGCTGAGGTAGGTGACTGTCCTCTGGTCCATTACAGGGTCATCGATAACTAAAACAAGTGGACTTCTTCACCTCTGGTTGCCGGAGGCTTGCGGTAGCACCTGTTTGGCCGTCGACAGTGATATGGCTCAGGCCGGGGGTGCCTATCTTGAGATTCTCTCCATCCTGTCGGAATGAGCTCCATGGTTTCAGGAGATCCTTAAGCAGGTCCTGTGCATATGACTCAGCCATACACTTGATGGCTCCAGCCTCATCGACACCGAGCATACCGAGCATCGTCGCCCTCTGCTTGATGCCCATCCCCTTGTATACAGTCTTGGCCTTGTTAATGGTCGATTGTACTACCGTATCAGTGTTCCCGATGAGATCTCGGGCTGGGATGGTACCTCGGATCTCCTGCGGGTCTCCCTTCTCATCGAGGTCTAGGAAGGAGATAGGGGCATCAGTGTCCTCTGAACCGAGGCGTGCCTCGCCCAAGTGAGCAAGATCGCCTAGCTCTTTGCCTTCTAGGTCTGTGAGTGACAGAGTCATAGTCATATACAGACGGCTTAACCCTACTAGTCATACGCCCAGTAAAATAGTTGGGCATAGGAGGACCACGCAGTCGGCCAAGTGAATAGGTAGCAGTGCTCAGGGTCCTGGCGATCTCTGCAGGGGCATGCCTTGTGGGCGGCCCACCATTCCCGGGTATTGGCGATCCGCAGTCTGTATGCTCGACTATGGGCTACACACCGCCCTCCGGCACGCCATACCTCATATGCTGCAGGGGTCTCATGATCCATCTCTTACTATTCAGTGGACGTAAACGTAGGCGACGATAATCTCAGCTATTGCACTCGTTGCTAGCCCTAGAACCGTGGCCTCCATTCGTGTAACACGTGCACCCATGATCTTGGCGGCAACAGTCTAGGAGGCACCACTGAGGGTGATCTTTGGGAGGGAGGGAGTTTTTCTGAGACACTGCCCGGCCACCCCACTCACCACTGTAGCGAGGACAGCCGCAGTTGCAGCAGGAAGAATCTCATTTCCCCTGTCATCTTCACCACGTTCACATTCGCCGCCACCTTACTGGCGACGTGGACTGCCAGAGGTTTTGCTTTGGTAAGTAACTTCTGTGTCTTTGTTCGCAGCAGGTTCTTCATCTTTTGAAGACTCATCTGGCTCGCGGACAGTTGCCTCACGATCTGTACTGTTGATGTCATTGTTTAAGCACTGGGTATACAATGTGGTTAAACGTCTGCGTCCCCTGTTGAGAGAGCTAATCCGATCTTCCCAGACTGCGTCTGCCAGGTGGCTGGGTTGGTACTCAGGAATATTCATCTCTTTATTGAGACATCTTAAACATGTCCGGGCTCAGGCTATGTGAGAAGTACTATGATGTCTTCCAGAACGGGTCGAAGGACTACAAGAGGAAGACACCAGATGAGCTCACTCAGCTCTCTGGTGCTGAGCTGACAGAGGAGCTGACAGCTGTGAAGCTCTATCTAGGATTTTGCAAGGGAGAGATCTGCTTCCTCGAATACCTTATCATGGGCGGGAGTATCGTCGAGCAGCTCCTGTGAGCTAAGGGTTTCTACAAGGATCGGGAGTATCTGTCAGATGTGTTTGAGCAGTTGCAGACCGGCACGACCTCACCAGACTCAGAGCTGAACGAGGCACTGCGATACTACAAGCTGGAAAAGGATGCACGCCGAACCCTCCAGCCCTTGGATGTGCATGTTGGCAGCTGGTATAGGGGCTGTAGGGCATGCCAAGCTGGTTCAGTGTCTCACCGTCGGCCCCACTGCTACTGTAAAACATAGATAATTTAAAATTGCAGTGTTTTAACCAGATTTCGTGGCAATCCGAAATCCCAGAGTAAACCTTTG
The DNA here is from genome assembly GCA_034401795.1 of Chaetoderma sp. LZ-2023a. NCBI lineage: Eukaryota > Metazoa > Mollusca > Caudofoveata > Chaetodermatida > Chaetodermatidae > Chaetoderma > Chaetoderma sp. LZ-2023a. The sequence goes on from CM067364.1 coordinate 61,585,718, forward strand.
CTAGGGGTTAGAATCAAGACATAGCCTCTAAGCCTTCAATGGCATATACATATACCACGAAAACAGATATACAACTTGTAGGACTGACGGGTGCCAAATAATTGGAAAATGTCAAAGCAAATGCCACGAAAATAGATCAGAAATTAAAAATGAGGTTAAAATCAACTTAATTTGAATTAAATCTTTAAAATATAGTCTTACCTACCAGGAAATGATAAAGATGTGATCTAATTTTCGCAGTTGTCAAAAGTTCAAAATGGAGAACAATTTGCGCCATTCGAGTAATACTCTAGTAGCCCACGTCCTTCTCGAGAATTAAACAGCAAAATCGGGGAAAAAAATTTTTTGGAAAAAAAAGATTTTAAATTTAATTTAGGGCCCAAAGTACTCCAGACACCATTTGTACTAACTTAGCTATGTATAAAAGGTTACCCACCCAACAGAGATCTCGAATCGGCCCATGGAACCAGCGGCAGATATGCGCAGTGCAAGTTCCAAGGTACGACTGCCAGGCGTCCGTAGAAACGGCGGCAATCAGCTAGCCCGGCAGCCGCGAAACACGAACTCCGGGATTGCGGGATACCGCCAGCACCACAGATACATATATTTTATGAGCTATTTTATGAGACATCTTATGAAACATTTTATGAAACAACATCATTTCCGCTTTTCAAAAAGCTGAACAATCAGGTCTTCATGTTTTAAAAATCGACTGGGCACATATTCGAGCCTGGAAACATAAAGTTAAGTGTCTTTAGCGTGATAGATGGACATCGTTATCCATTACGTTACCGTTTTGAGGGAGAGAAGCATGTAGCCACTTAACAGCATGCCATTGTCAGAATTCCTCTCCACAATTTCAAGTTCAGAAATATCCAACATTAGAGTATGAAGGGGTTGATAAGCCTGATGAGAAAACCAGTAATCTATACACATTGTTTAACTATTTAAACACAGCTTTCTCCGATGAGGTCCATCGGATGATCCATAAAAAACGTATTGGAATCATCAACACACCAATTACAACGTCTAGCTTGAGAGTAGTCAACATGCCTCAGGATCGAATCTCAGCTAAAACATTCGTGAAAGGTGGGGCATTTCTAGGTAACCCTAGGGTCTGCGTACATCAAAAATTCGATGAAGTTGGAAAGCCTATAGGTAAATACTTTGATAAATCCAACAATAACGAGGAGATATATGTGACTGATGAGAATACACATCTAGTCTGCATGTCCGGGTCGCAGTTATACTTTCAAGTCTGGGAATCAGCTTACCAATGAAAATTATGGTAGACATCATTGAATATCCTCCTAAAAGAAAAGCGTACGACATAGCTGACTTTACTAAATTCGTGCAGCCCAACCACGCGGAAGATTGTGAGAGGGTACATGACCTCCTAAAAAATCATTCATTCCAAATGTCCATTTGCTGATCAAGAGAAGACTATTTTTGAAAATTTACCAATGGAATGACTGGCTCGGTTATCACCTGGCGGTGGATCCCACCACGTTCTGTTTTGAAATCCTTATTGTATACCTACTAATGATGATGAAGATGAGTCCGGAGCTCCAGAGTCGCAAGTCGAGAATCACAATTCGAAGGGCCTTCCAGGTGGGGATAGCCGTTTATGACCTCGCGAAGTTGCGAATGCTGGAGATCTACTATGACTTCCTCGATCGCTACGTAGCTCGTGGCAGCTTTGAGTACCTGCAGATGGACACTGACTCTGTGTATATCGCTATAGGCGGCTCCAAGCTCGAAGACGTCATTCGCCCTGAAATGCGAGCAGAGTACCGGGCTCGTAAGTGGGACTGGCTAGCTTGGGACAAATGGTCTGGACGGACTCTGGGACTGTTCAAGCTCGGGTTCGAAGGCTCTGGTGGTATCGCTCTCTGCTCCAAATGCTACTACGTGGAGAGCGCAGCTGCAAGTAAGTGTTCGGCTAAGGGAATGTCAAAGCGATAGAATGAGGTCTCTTGTCAGAGGTTCTACAGAGCCTAACATGGTGGGGTGGGCAGAGCTAAAAACCGAGGCCTACGCATGCGCAACCAGGGTATGGTTATGTATAAGCAGGACAAACTCGGATGCTCTACTTACTATGATAAGCGTCATGTGCTGCCAGATGGTGTCCATACCGAGACCATCGAGTACCATGTTAGCACCCTAGGTGGTGGGAGCTGTGTGTATGTAGGGACTAGATGAAGCTCTTCCATGACAAATGGTCGCCTAGGCACTCCATGCAGGCGTGCCAGATAGTACAGTGTAGGCCGCCCCTCCGCTTCCACATACCCATCAAGCCTGTGAACATCTATCGACCAGCTAGGATCTGTTGCACGCCGGCGACCACCTTCCAGCTCACCAGGCCCATACAGGTACCGAACCAAAGCATCAGATGGCAGGCACTCCTCTCCCTTGTTTGCTCCGCTAGAGCTTTGACCAGCAGAGTGTCTGATAGCCTCTACCGGCTTCTTCCCGATTGGTATAGTAACCTCGGCATTGGATCTCTCCACCACAGCAGGCAGTCCTCTCACTCATACTCTAGAACGTTCACTCGGCGCAGCCATTTCCAAGGTATATTGGTCTGGGAACAGTCTCTCTGCCAGTGTCCGATTCCACTGCTCAATAATAGCCTGAGCATGGTGATGCCCTACCTCGCCTCGCCCTAACTGCCACACCGTGTTTCCGCATGAGGGCTGCAGCCTCCCCTCTGAACTCCTTACCCTCATCCATCGACAACAATTCTGGACATTGAATGGGGTTTTCCGAAGGCTCGTAGACACCCTGGAATGCATGGACCACCTGACCAGCTGACTTGTCTGTGAGCAGTACCGCAGCCTTGTACCTGCTGGAGACATCGACGATGGTAAAGGCATACTTGTAAGTGGTACACCCAACCGAGTCATGTGGAATGAATAGAACATCTGCCTGGTGAACTCTGTTCAGGACAGTTTCCTCGAATGGGCATGCCTGATGTGCCGTGGACGAGGTCTGTATATCTGCCACATCGCCCGGTGGCTGAGCCACTGTCTAACTGTCTCCTATGTGAAGTTGTGGCCCTTGCGACGTGCAGCCTCGAATAGTTCAGGAGGCTCATGGTAATATCCACCAGGCTGATAGAAGAGTTCCTCAAGAAAGATGGTTGATAAACTCCCGGATTTCATCCCTGATGTCCACTTCCGTCCTATCACGCACCGCCTGGGTGAACTATAAACAGATGAACAGACGGCGGTCATTCATTTGACAATCACTGAAGGCCTCCTCAAACACCTCCATACACTGGCATCTAATCTCTGCTGGATCCTCACTGAACAGTAGTTTATCGACCAACCCTCGGAAGTTAAGGGACTTGACCAGGTCATACAGAGATGCCATCCTTATATAGTACGGCTTAATTGCGCGGCGGCCCAGATGGCTGTAAGCACTATGGCAACGTACGGTAGGCAAGGGCCTGCGACTCCGAAGACCGTACCTACTCCTGAGGCGATGGCTGCTATGGCTTCAGAAATCTTCTCCACACCATGGAGAGCATTGTTGGCGATCTTGCGGACCGTCTCGCCAGCATTCGTTGTGAAAGGAGTGATCAGAGCCCTAATTGCTGCCAGCGGACCGATGGAACCTCTTACGTAAGTGCAATGGATTCCTTTCGCTCTGTGTACTAGCTTGTGGGATTCAGGCTCTGCACCATTTTACTCACCACCAACATCATAGTCTGCATCATAATCCTCCTCATCATAGTGCTTCTCATAGTCCTCGTCATCCATATCCTCGACTGGATCAGCCTGTGGTTCATACATCACTCTGGAGATCCGTCGCTGGGGCAGTTATATAGTAGCTTTAAACTGTAGTCTAAAGCATGGCGCCCGCAATCTTGAATGCGGGCATGTTTGCATTAGCGAATTGGGGACTCAGCTTCGCTGACAAGAAGGCTGCATAGATCGAGCATGAGCGTCATTACCAGGCGACGGAGAAGCTTTCTATGGAGAAGTTTGAGTACAGCAACTAACTCTAGCATATGCGCCAGAGGGAGGCACGCCGACGACAACTTCGAGCTCAGGCCAACCAGAGCATCAAAGAGGCAGATGAGAGTCTCGATGAGTACTACGAGGATGTAAAGATATCTGAGCCAACGCTCGACTATGAAGCATCAACAGGTCAGAAGACAGCAGAGCTTATAGTAGTGGTGGCAGCTGCAGCTGTGACGACAGCTCCAGCTGAATACCTGATATGTTCGACACACATACCATAGCACAGCTAGAGTAAAGTACCATCACCCCTAATGAGCGAGTCCCAGCTATGAGGTTTCCGATGTTGAAGCTGAGCCGGTTGCCCTGATTAGGTGGGATGCCCCTGCCCCCGAGGTGGTGACGGCCCTCGAGTGCCGACTCGAGGTCGTCGCTTCCACTGGTAAGGCACAGAAGTGCATATGACTTAGTTTTCTGTCTGTAGAGTTGGCAATCAGCCAGCTCGCACACCTCACCAAGAACATTGGTCCCAGCTACCACAAGCTTGAAGTCATCTAACGTATCTACCTGCTGGATGGCTCCTCCCTTCCGAACCAGGACCGCAACAGTGACACAGTCTGATGCACCACCATGCAATGTCAGGTCTACCTGTTGGTTAGCTGTGACTCGGACCTGCTTGTGTTCTCGCCCCGCCTGCACGATCCGCTGTTTGGAACCCGGTTGCTTCAGCTCCTGGTCATGGTCGTCATGCCAGACATACAGTTGCTCAGTATACACCCGGGGGAACAGCCTATCCTGCATGGGAGCCGGATTTACGTGTGTGTTCTCGAGAAGCGGTAAGAGTGGAACTACCATGGGCTTCTCGACACCTGCCCGTAGTTCAAATTTTGTGAACCCCTCATTGCACCCTGTCGCGTAGTACCCCTTTCCCTTCGAATAGAAGATTGGTCCACGAGCCAGCGGACCTATAACTCAGTACTCATCGTTCACATAGGTGATGTCCACGATGCTGTTGCTCTGCACGTTCTCCCACCTGTTCAGAACCTGCGGGAGCTCTACCGTCTGTTCTATTGTGCTCTGAAACTTGAACTCGAGTGTCATGCTCTTGATCTCATGGATCTGTGCCGAGATTGCAAAGTCAATGTACTTCCCAGCAGCGGACAATGGGTTCCCATCGTGTATCCTGGGTCGAATGACAGTCAGGCAGTCCTTCCGAGGATCAGTGCGGTGCGATGTCGCGGGTTCAATGGCCCCATCTGGATGTTGCACATACTGCAGCATGTTTAAGGTCTGCGTATATAGAGGTTTTAAACGGCTACCATGTTTGGTAAAGTTTTCCAGCAGATTGTCTATGGGCAGCAGGGCAATTCGGCACAACAGTCACAGCCACAGCGTGCACTGTTCCACTGTGACCGGCTTCAAGGACTGCTTCGTGACATCGACAGTATCCACGAGCGAGCCAAGGTCACACTTCCGTCTGATGCGGAGATATTGGCCGCCATGGTGGAAGAAGCGCTAGCTCATAGTACAAAAGAACTCATGACTCGGATACTCTACCAGAAGTTTGAGAGCACCCAGGGCAAGGTACTACCCATCCTACCTGTGTCCCCAACCAACAGTCCTGTTATTCTAGCTCTCCAAAGGGCGGGGTCGAACCCAAAGATCTACTAACCGTCGGGAAGTGGGCTGCCGTATTTAGCCTCCATAGCCAGGAAGAGCGAGAGATTTTGGATAGAATCCAGTCTGAAGCAAATGACGCCCTCAGGACGGAGTTCAGTGCTGCTGTAGCGAAGAGCCACGACACAGGTCATGCAGAAGGTACTCAGGAGGGGGGGGGGGTGGGTGGGTGGGTCACTGTTGTCCACAAGGAGGCTGTTGAGCACAACGGAGAGGTGCGCAGGAGATTGGGTAGTGATCTGGAAGCATTTCTGGAATTCCCAGCAGATAACTACAAGGACTACCCCATCAAACCCACTCGCAAGCACGATGCTAGGATCTCATTGGGAAGGTGGGCCTTCCATGAGAAGTACCAGTTAAAGATAATCCCAGACAATGACCCTCAGTGGAAAGAGTTTCAGCGAAAGTATATTCTTAATCCACAGGCTTCTGCCAAAACTGACAAAGTTCCTCAATATTCTGACGAAGGTCCTCAAGCTTCTGACGAATGTCCTCAAGCATCAAACGAAGTAGCGAGACAGTGGACGAGGTCCCTCAGCCTTCAGATGAATGAAAATCAAGTTATGGCAGCTGCGATAGGCTGTCAGCGATGACACATAGAGCAAGCTCGTTTCCTGGCTGGATTCAGCTTGTAGGTGAAGGTCTGCACCTTTTCCTGAGATGGATTGAAGGGTGACAGCTCACCTGTCTCCTTGTTGCTGAAGATGAAGTGGTACAGATCAGCTGCCCTCTGTACACCTGCGATAAATTCCCCTTTGGTCTCCTTGAGAGTTAGGCTTACGTATATGGACTCGAGCAGAGCACGTCCACACTTGGAGCTGAAGTATAGCAACCGGGCATTGTGGCTGATGTCCGGTGAGACCTCGCGGGTGTACTTCTGAAAGAGGATGAAGACAGTTATATTTGTGTGCCAGATGTGCCTGGTGATGTTGCCGAGGTAGGTGACTGTCTTCTGGTCCATTGCAGGATCATCGAGAACTAGAACAAGTGGTTCTGCCAGTCGGGTTGCCAGCAGCTTCTCCATCAGTGCTTGCAGGTTCTGCGTCTTGGTGATTGGGTCATTGTACCATTGAAAAATACTGTCAACCGCCTCAGCGGCAGAGTCAGAGAAGAGAAGGATGTATTAAGAGTGTTTATGTTCAATCATGAGAGCCCACAGCAAGATGTTTTTCCCGTGTTCTGACGGGGCAATGATCAGCACCACCTGGCCCACATCAGCCGGCCTACTGTCGAATGGTACAGCCATGCGTGCAGAGGATGATTAGCGCTTGGTCGGCGGTAGCCTCGTCTAAATCCGGGAGACTAAACGGCAGTACTTCCTACACCAGCTCTTTCGCCTGCAGAGCGGGGAATCCTGCACCTCCAGCAGATATGAAGGATGCCATAGAGGCGTCAAGCATGAAATCCCAGGAGCAGCTGAGAAGATAGTGTAGAGGGCCTGTGTCAGCACCCACGCACATCCAGTATCTGTATGATACATGCACGGGAAGCCATGACTATCATGTGGTCTTAAACAGCAAACCAAAGAACCCTGACTTCTTCACCTCTGGCAACGGGAGGCTGGCGGTAGCACCTTTTTTCTATCAACAGTGATATGGCTCAGGCCGAGGGTGCCTATCTTGAGATTCTCTCTATCCTGTCGCAATCAGCTCCATGGTTTCAGTAGATCCTTAACCAGGTCCTGTGCAAAGGACTCGGCCATAACCTTGAAGGCTCCAGCCTCACCGACTCCGCGCATACCTCGCATCGTCGCCATCTCCTTGATGCCCATCCCCTTGTATACAGTCTTGGCCTTATTAATGGACAATTGTCCTACCGTATCAGTGTTCCCGATGATATCTCGGGCTGGGATGGTACCTTAGATCTCCCGCGGGGCTCCCTTCTAATCGAAGTCTAGGAATGAGATAGGGGCAACAGTGTCCTCTGAACCGAGGCGTGCCTTGCCCAAGTGAGAAAGATCTCCTAGCTCTTTGCTTTCTATGTCTGTGAGTGACAGAGTCATAGTGCTATATACAGACGGCTTAAACCTATTAGTCATACCCCCAGTGAAATAGTTGGGCATAGGTGGACCACGCAGTTGGCCAAGGGACTAGGTAGCAGTGCTCAGGGTACTGCTCCTCTCTGCAGGGGCATGCCTTGCGCGCGATCCACATGGGCATTGGCAATCCTCAGTCCACGTGCTTGACCACGGGCTACACACCGCCCTCCGGCATGTATGCCTTATATGTTGTAGGGGTCTCCTGATCCATGTCTCACTATTCAGAGGTTTTGCACGTAGGCGACGATGATCTCAGCCATTTCACTCGTTGCTAGACCTTGAACCACGGCCTCCATTAGTGTAACACGTTCACCCATAATCTTGACGGCAACAGTGTAGGAGGCAACCCTGAGGGCGATCTTTGGTATGGGGGGGGGCAGTTATTCCAAGACAGTGCCCGGCCACCCCACTCACCACTGCAGCGGGGACAGCCGCAGTGGCGGCAGGAGGAACCTCATTTTCCCATGTCATCTTCACCACGGCCAAATTCGCCACCACGTAACTGGCGACATAGATTGCCAGAGGTTTTGCTTTGGTCAGTAACTTCTGCGTCTTGGTTCGCAGCAGGTTATCCACCTTCTGAAGACGCGCCTGGCTCTCGGGCAGTTGCTTCACGATCTGTACCATTGACGTCATTGTTTAAGCACTGAGAATACAACGCTGTTAAATGTCTGCATCCCCTGTCGAGAGAGCTAATAAGATCCTCCCAGTCTTCGTCTGCCAGGTGGCCAGGTTGGCATTCAGGAATATTCATCTCTCTATTGAGACATCTTAAACATGACCGGGCTCACGCTATGCGAGAAGTACTATGATGTCTTCCGCAGGGATTTGTATGACTACAAGAAGAAGACACCAGATGAGCTCGCTCAGCTCTCAGGTGCTGAGCAGACACGATTCAAGATTCAAGATTCAATATTATTTATCTGCTTCTTAGATACCAATTTACATACTTTCAATACGGGTTGTCCGCCGAAGGTATTGCCTACTAGTCGTGGCGGACACCTACCAGTAAACATACATATACAATTACACACACACACAGCGTAGCATAGATTCACGATTCAAGATTATTTATTCAATAATTCCAAGATAAATGAATTCACGAATATTACCAGGTTGTCCGCCTAAGACAGTGCATATTGTTATGGCGGACACCGTACACATATATATACAGGTATATATAAATTAGACAAGACAGTATTTACACAAACAATTATAAATTCAGACATTACATTTACTACTTCCTTATTAACGCTTTGACCCTTGATCCACATACACAGTTTAAATTTCAAAGAGGAAATATGTCAATTCGCGGGTCAAGAGGAGACCACCCCTCCCCACACCCCCATCACCATCCCACAGCCACACACCCCACTCCAACCCCACCCACCCCCACACCCCTCCAGAGTTCACCACCGGTTCAATTATCTTGTCAGTCATTACAGTGGAAAGAAAAACTCCAGGATTGGGCCTCTCTCAGTCCGCGAACCAACATATAATACTGTAACACCAGGGTGGGTGTAAGGGTTAGTCACTTGGGTTATTATTATTATTATTATTATAATTATTATTATTATTATTATTATTATTATTGTTATTATTATTATTATTATTATTATTATTATTATTATTATTATGCGATACATATGGGTAGTAAATAAGGACAAGACGGTTACGTAACAGACAAGCACAGAACATAGTCAAGTTCAATAATATACATGGATGTCTTTGATTATAGATACAACAATAAACATATATATATTTTGGGGGGAGGGTACTTTTACTTATAATGATGATATACTGTTTACAGGATGCTGGCTAATGATGAGCATCCTTGGACAAGGGAAGGGGGGGGGGGCCGTGGCGGGGAGGGGTGCTCATTCTCCTGCTCGTCCTGTAGTTTGTTACTATGGTAATTGAAATTATTATTGGATATAATAGCAAGTGGAATCATCTAGTCATAATTATAGTAGTAGTAGTAGCAGTAGCAGCAGCAGTAGTAGTAGTAGTAGTAGTAGTAGTAGTAGTAGTAGTAGTAGTAGTAGTAGTAGTAGTGGTAGTAGTAGTAGTAGTAGTACATGTAGTAGTAGTGCTAGTAGTAGTGGTAGTAGCAGAAGTAGCATCAGTATTAGTAGCAGGTAAATAGTTTTTCAAAACAAGAAAAGAAGCATGTTATATAGATAGAAAACAATTTCTGTCAAATACTATACAATTAGTTGGACCGATAGACATCGATGTCCTATTAGACAGCAATGTCATAGGATCCAATTATGCGCGAGTATAAAACAGCATTCTTTAGCTTGTTTTGTAGACGAGTCGGGCCATTTTTGAGCTGTACTGCATGAGTTAGATAATACTAGTATGTGTTAATCAAGTAGTTTTTTATTGTTTTCTGGCAGAATTTTGTTGATAGAATTTTCTCACGTGTTTCCTGTTTTGTTGTGTTCCATTGTGTAGTGGCTGCAAATGATATTCGGTGTTTTCCTATGTCTGTCCGTGTGTATTGCTCATGTAGTTTATGTCTGCTTCTAGTGTTATGTTGGTGGATGTTAATATTGTTTATAAAGAAGGGGGGCTGTAGATTTGGGTAAAGTGTCGTGGTGGAAGTCTTTGACAATAGTTAGCATTTGAGAGTTTCCTATGTTGGTGAGCTTAAGCACTTTTTCTGCTTTGAACATGTTTTGGCCCTCTGCTGGCCTAGAAAATGGTTTGATGCTTTTTTTGGAGGCTTTGAATTTTGGATAGTCTGTTTGTGTAGGTGTTAGTCCAAACAGCATTGCTGTACGTGAGGTACGGGAGGATCAATGTGCTGTACAGTGTTTTAACCGTGGCCTGAGTCATATATGGTTTTAGTCGTTGGATGACACCTATTCCTCGTACTACTTTTGCAGCAACAGTTTCGATTTGTTTGGCCCAGGTCAAGTTTTTATCTAAATATACTCCTAGGAACTTTGCATACTGTACAATTTTGGGACCTCTTTATTTATTAATTCTCTAGATTTTGAAAACAACTAAATTTATTTAGTGAAAACCAGTTAGTAATTTCTTCCATTTCCTTATTTACATTTTTATATAATGTAGCTATGTCTTCGACAGAGCAAAAGGCATTGGTGTCATCAGCAACTAGTATTAGTGACATATGTTTGCATATGTTAGGCAGATCGTTCATATACAAGAGGAACGGCAGAGGGCCAAGCATGGACCCCTGAGGGACACCGCAAGTTAGTCTCCTATTTTCAGAGCAAGTTGCATTGAATTGCACACATTGCGTTCTGTCACTTAGATAACTTTCAAACCAGATGAGTGCACTTCCTCGGATTCCATAATAGGCAAGTTTTTCGAGTAGGATTTTATGATTGATAGTGTCGAAAGCTTTTGAAAGATAAAAAGAAATGCCTATTATGTGCTTTTTCTTTTCAATTGATTCTATTATTTTTTCTGTCATTTCAATTAGTGCTAGCATTGTTGAATGTTTTTCACGGAATCCGTATTGTGATGTATAGAGGATTGACTTTTTATCTGAGTAGCTGATAAGCCGATTGTACAAGTCGTTTCATTAATTTGGAGAAAAGTGGAAGTATTGAGACAGGTCTACAGTTTGTGAAATTAGATGAATCCTTTGCTTTGTATATAGGTGTTACTCGTGCTGCTTTTAATTGTGATGCCTTGAGTGAAAGATAAGTTACAGATGTGGGTAAGGGGTATTAGTAGCGCTAACGTGCAGTGTTTGAAAACACTCCACTTGAAACCACTTGAAACCATCCAAGCCAGCACTTTTTGCAGGATTTAGTTTGTTAAGAATGCTAAAAATTTCTTCATTTGTGACCGGGTTAGCGAAAAAAGAGGCGGATAGTCGCCTGTGAGATAATCACTATATTTATTAGAGGAGGTTGATTTGATTTTATCTGAAAGAGGAGTTGACAGCTGTGAAGCTCTATCTAGGATTTGATAAGGGACAGATCTGCTTCCTCGAATACCTTACCATGGGCGGGAGGGTTCTACAAGGTTCGGGAGTATCTGCCAGATGTGTTCCAGCAGTCGCAGCCCGCCATGGCCTCACTGGACTCAGAGCTGAACAAGGCTCTGCGATACTATAAGCTGGAAAAAGGATGCGCTGCAGAACCGTCCAGCCCTTTGATGTGCATGTTGGCAGCGGGTATAGGGGCTGTATGGCATGCCAATCTGGTTCAGTCTCTCATCGTGGCCCCCACTGCTACTGTAGAGAGTCAGGATAGTCTTATAGCTGATTTGCTGGCGGCAGAGTAGGCTGATCCCGAGCGCCACGATAGCTAGGCCTGACAACACTCGTGGAGCTACCACGGGAAGCCGTGTCGTGTCGGAACGCCTGGAGCTCCTGTGTCGACTGGCTGCAGTGTCAGGGTTGGAACGACTGTATGGTCCGTACTACGCTCAGGGGCGTTGATGTCAGTGTTGAAGCCGAAGTGGACAACGGGGGGAACTCCCCTCGACTATTATGTTGGTATAGCCCCTGACTTGGTATGGCATACCGGGTAGGTAATAAAAATGCCATTTTTAGGAAATTAAAGTTTTGAAATTTTCCCTACGGCATATATGATGACGACAACGACGATGTTGGGGGCGACGACTACGACGAGGATGATGCCCATCGATGTCGTCGCTGGTGATTCCAATCAGAAATATAACAGAGTTATCCATTTCTAGCTATGCCCAGCCAATTTCTAGCTACGCTCCACTAACGCTCTCTCTGCGTTGGGATCGATCGAACCCTGAATTCCCAGAATCTCAATAACCCAATAAACGTGTCTGCAACAAGAGATTAGATGATGCCATCACAAATCAAACGTATATAATACGTCATAATAGACAAGTGACGTCACCTAATGTCATTGACAAAAACTGGCGTCTTTAGTACCCACCCACACACACACACACATCAACACGCGCGCACACACGCACGCACACCGTTGAGATTCCCATTGAAATAAACAGAGAAATACAGATATTTTGCATAAACAGCCGCAAACAACTGTGTGTCATGTTCATCACCTGTCTTGTTTAAATATTCTGGTGCATTAATTATATAACAGTATTTTCATAAGTATTGTTTGTTATATTCTTTGTTTCCATTAATAATATGTATACTCTGTATTATTTATATTATGCTGCTCCTGACATGCTCAAGATGTTGTTGGACTGATGCAATTTGATGCTTGGAAACTCCATTTCCTTGACTCTACACTGCGCTACGGATCCTGCAACTGCTTAATCCGGCACTGGCTATCGGTAGTAAATATGAAAAATAGAAAATCATGGCCATTATAATTAGGATGATTTGATGAGAATAATGATGCATTTAGGCTGTGAAGAGTAAGCTGAGGATTAGTTGAATGATATGAATAACAGTACTAATTAATTACGTTTGAGATTCAATTTCTTGCTGATAGATGACCAATAAATTTCTCGATGTCGGTGTTATAATAATCTCTGCAACTTTTATCATATAATTATCGGTGCTTTTATTGCCGGTGCGGCGATTATCAGTTCCTTTTCCATATTTCCGAATGAAAACCCCAATTCAGAAAGCCAAATGTATGTCAGAAGCAAATAGTATATATGAATTAAACAGAACTTTATACACTCAGATCAATTTTACATTGATAAACGAGGGATACATATTAAATAATTAGTGTACACTATAGACATAGATTATAGGTAATTAAATTATGACTATTATTATTATTATTATTATTATTATTATTATTATTATTAGTATTATTAAAGGTGCATATTCACATCAAAGTGTTTCAAAAGAAAATTGTTAAAATTGTATACCATTAGGGGCGTAAATTGTGTCCCTTGATGGAATGAAACGAAATAAATCTTAACATATAATGATTTCATTCTGTATATATAAATTTCGTATTTTTACGTTTTGAATTTGAATTAGGGACGCTAGCCTCAAATTCAATCTGACAACTTAAAAAATTATATTAATATGTTAAGCTTTATTTCGTTTTATTAGATTGAGGCACGCAGTTTAAGCCTCTAAAAGTATACAATTTTCACAATTTAGTTTCGACCATTCTACTGTGGATGTAGAGCGGATCAACTGGTTAGGTATGTGCATCTGGGTACGGAACGGCCGGACCTGGGACGTTCCGAGCTCGCCCCCCCCCCCCCTCTAAGTAGGACGATAAGCGTAACTAATCCGTATATGAGAGGCTCAGAATAACAGAGTTCGTGAGATGGCTTGTCGCGCGTGCGCGGCCATAAGAGATAGCCCACATACGCGCGTTAGCGTGTGGAGAGAATGTCATCTCCTGAATATTCCTGGCCTGTGTCCGTAATTTCTTAAATGCAAAATATCCTCGCTTTTTTGGTAAGACTCATTACCAGAATCGAACGAGGATTCTAAAACTGTTTGAAGAATCGAAATCAGTTCAGAAATGGCTGATATATCGGAGAATACTCATCCAATATTTTGAGCTCCCATCTGGAATAAATACGCCATAGCGAACGCGCTTGGTAGGGTGAAGGCCAGCAGATCACGTGGTCGGGTAACCTTACCTAGTTATGAAGCGCTCGCTCATTGGTTGAGACGTCCTATCGTCTCTTCACCATTTAGTATAAAAGAAGCTCAGAATTCCACATCGATAGACATATGGTGGTTGTCTGGAAGAGCGGAAAGGGACGAAATAGTACGGCTTACTGTACGATCTTGGTAGTATATATCCTCAACAGTGCAATTCGGTTTTGAGTTCTCTTCTCTGGAGCACACGTACCGCACCGCATTCAAGTTTTTGTAAGCTCCCGGCAGATATCACTGGGGTCAAAATCTAAATCAAGATAAGGGTTCCCCAACTCCAAATTTCAGAGGGGCCTTCTCTGCGGTGCTACCTTTTGGTCGTGATGTAAGATCCTAAAATCAGTATGTAGGACGGTGGTGTTTTCTGATATCTCGCCAGATCTGCCATTCCACGCTGAAAATGTGGTAGGACAAATTCCGCACATGTCTCGTGCTTGCTATTAATGGTTTGATCGCAGTCGGGATAAGGACATTGATTTATGCACTGCATGAGGTATGTGGTGCATATCGTCCTGTGCCCCGTATGATGTATCGTGTATCAAAATAACTTTCACCGTAGCCTTTCAGTAATAGAAGGGGCAGCTACAAATCCGAATTAGTCCGGAAACTTTCTTACAACCGCATAATTCTTCAATAATGTGTTCGTACATGACTATCTACTAGCCATCAAGACGTGAGTTCTTCTTCACCGTTCCTGAGTATGGGCCGCATCAGTTGGATTGCCTGTGGCTAATCACCAAAACAGCTACCCCAGAATCGTGCCGTATCTCGCCGCAATCGCGTGATGTACGTTAGGACATTTTTAACCGATGACTAATAGGTACTCCATAACAGCATTGTTTTACCATTTTTAATAGGTACCGATTATTTTAGGTACCGCAAGGTCGGATGTTACCTTCATTTTATAGTTTATATATTTTATTGTATGTATTTATTTTATTTATGTGCTGATGACTAACAGACACCGCAAGGTCGGTTGTGACCTCATATTTACACTGCATTGTATAGTTGTACTATGGCAGTAGGCATCCGAGTTATTACTTGTTGCTTAATTAGTATATTCTACAAACATACTTGAACCGCATTTCGCTTATGTTACACTATACAACAACAACAAACACACCACCTTGTTTCACCACTACAGCAACACTTTTTCCCTAAGGTCGCTGTTCATGTTCTCACTAGCGAACATGACATGTGACCACTAAACCTAACTATGTTAGCTTGGTAGGATAGGTTTAAAAGTAGCTAGGGACGACAACTCGATAGGAGACATTCTGTGTAAAGCCTCTTTTCCGGGAGTTGTAGATCCGTTATACCCCGTGCACTGGCAAGTTTGTATACATTGGCCACCTACCACAGGGCATCCTAAATTCTTTATAATGAGTAGTTGTCTCTTCCTACGTTTCGCCGGCCACTTGCCCGAATAAGTGTCTAGATTCCCTTTGCCATGTTGGTTAGAACTGACTTAGGAACTATTGGGGTTTCTGAGCGGTAAGAATCAAAGTGTCGATGACTGCACACACCCTCTGTATCTTCGGATACTTGATACCTAATTCTTTATGCCAAAGTAGGAATCACTGCGAAAGCATAATTATATTAGCCTGAATCAGCAGCGCATTCCTTTGAAAATTTCTTTGATCCTAAAGCAGATAAACGTTAGCCCCATGCAGCGGATCCCACATTTTCTGCTCTCGAAACGTTAGGTGACGGACAAGACACAGATCGCCATCTAACTCTACGGTGACTGGGTGCGGCCTTCAAGTCCTCCACCCCTTCACACAAAATGGCATAGTCAGGTGATGAATAGTATATCATCACGAGAATTTGTCAACGACATGAACTGCTTCAAAATAATATTATACTCGGCCAAACTAAGATACAATTTTAAAACTGTTCACATAAAATCCCACAAACAATGAAACAAACAGTTTCCCAGACAACACCGACAACTACGACGACGAGAGCAGCAATGACAATGGTGAGACTAACAAGGATGATGGTAATGCAAGGATGCATACAGCATATTGAAAACCAATAGATGTGGAACAGTGGCTGTCAATATGCTTGAGTAACCCATACAGACTGACGCTGATGATGATGATGATGATGATGATGATTATGACGATGATGATGATGATGATGATCATCATGATGACGATGATGATGATGATGATCATGATGATGATGATGATGATGATGATGATGATGATGATGATGATGATGATGATGGTGATGATGATGATGATGATTAATAACAATAATAATAATAATAATAATAATAATAATAATAATAATAATAATGATGTCGAGAATAAGTTAATTACTTATTACCTTTATCGAATTATTTAATATTCAACCCTCGTGTATCAATGTAAAATTAATCTGAGGGTAATAATATATATTATTTGCGTCTGCCATACATCTGAATCAGTCTTTTCATTCGGAGACACGGAAGAAGAATTGATTGCTTTTGTGGGATTAAATTTCGAAATAAATGACTTATTTATTCAGGTACAAGAGCCTGTCCAATGAGAACGCTAGCAAATATCTCTGGGTTTTCACCGAAATAGTGGCTGTATGAGAACACGGCCTAAGGCCGTGTTCTAATACAGCCACTATTTCGGTAAATAACAGGTATATCGGCTAGCGTTCTCATTGGACAGGCTCTTGTACCTGAATAAATAAGTCATTTATTTCGAAATTTAAACGGATGTAACGCCATTATACATTTCACAGCCATCTGAAGGCCACGTGTTCTAATACAGCCACTACTTCGGTAAATAACAAGTATATCGGCTAGCGCTCTCATTTGACCGGCTCTTGTACCGGAATAAATACGTCATTTATTCCGAAATTTAATCACACAAAATCGGCGGTTTATCTTCCGATATATCGCTATTCCTTCCCTATGTGCACGCGGCCTATTCCGTCAAAATGTGTCAGGTAGCGTCAACGTCAGCTTTGTCTCTCACTGTCTGGCAGGGAGCTCTACAACCAGCATCGTATCTCGCTCTCCACCAGGTAGCGCCACCGTCCATTCCGGGCCTATCTTCTCGCGGTCTGAATGTAAACTGATATATTGGCTAATTATCAACCTACATAGTACACGAAATAGTTAAACAGGATTAGGCAATGAGAAAGAGGCCTTAGTCCGTGTTCTCACCAGAGACCTAATCCAGATTTAGCCAAAGTGAAGGATGGGGTCATTCTGGATGAACTCTGGGTTAACTCCGTAGTGAGAACGCGGCCTAAGCATGCCATAGCATATATATGTCATGCGTTACAGTTTTAGTTTTAGCAGCATAATGTCACATTGATCTGAACAGATTGACGCTGACAGAAATGCAATAACTCTTCGACAGAAAGTCGACAGACACTCGTAGAGAAATTAGGCAAAATGCCAATTAATAATTTTCTTTTAGCTCGTAGGCTTACTAGTTGTTGCCCGCTATATAATAGTTGTTCAACAACCAATCAATTAGAGTATTTGCTGGCCTTCTAATAATAAAAATACTAATAATATCGTCGTTTTAATTGGTTACATTTTTTTTTTTAAACTTGGAGAATATTAGCGAATAAGAGGAATTGGATCACGTATCGCTTTATGTACGTAATTTCATCGTACACATTTTAAAACATTTGCCGTCATCATTTTCTGAGGACATGTCTTCCCTGTCAACATATGTTCAACACCACCAAAAGCACAGGCCACCTTCTGTCATCAGCGTTTCGACACTGTCTATAAAGCTCACGAGGAACTGCATTCCTCCAAGATGTAATACCATGGTAGTGAATCTGTCAGGTTAGTCCCAAGATATGTTGACAGCAATCTTATACAGCTGTTGGTTACACGTAAGGACTATGATGTCCTGCCAACTTGCTTGGTTATTTTCTCCATTTCTACCATGGCCGTCAGCGTCGTAGCAGGATCCGATAGCGTCATGCCAATAAGTGGTGTGTCTAAGGGAAGAAGTGATTTTAGTTCAATGAATGAATTTGTTCTCTCTCACACCCAACTCCACCCCACTCCACTCCACCCCACTGCACCCCCACCCCTCTCTCTCCCTCTCTCTCTTCCAAATGGCATAATTGGACACGAAGTCCCTTCATCTTCCATTAACATATATTAACATGTAGATGTAGTAGTAGTAGTAGTCGTAGTAGTAGTAGTAGTAGTGGTAGTAGTAGTAGTAGTAGTAGTAGTAGTAGTAGTAGTAGTAGTAATATTAGTAATAGTAGTAGTAGTAGTAGTAGTAGTAGTAGTAGTAGTAGTAGTAGTAGTAGTAGTAGTAGTAGTAGTAGTAGTAGTAGTAGTAGTAGTAGTAGTAGTAGTACTAGCGGTGGGGGTGGTGGTGGTGGTGGTGGTGCTGGTGGTGGTGATGGTGGAGGTGTTGGTGGTAGTGGTAGTAGTATTAGTAGTAGTATTAGTAGTAGTAGTAGTAGTAGTAGTAGTAGTAGTAGCAGTAGTAGTAGTAGTAGTAGTAGTAGTAGTAGTAGTAGTAGTAGTAGTAGTAGTAGTAGTAGTAGTATTAGTGGTAGTAGTATTAGTAGTCAATATTGTCAACGCACTGGCTCAGAACTTCAATAATAGAACAAATTCAAAAATTTAAGATATTTTAGTTTATCTTACTGCCTGAGATTTGTCATTTTGTTTGCGGAAAGCCATATACCATTAATGTTAACCCTTTACTGGTTCAATTTGTTCAGTAGAATCCAAAGATTCGCTTACTTATTTAATGTACATTTGCAGGCACAGACAAGGTCATTCCCGAGAATATGCCACTGGAACGACTGTCCCGGTTCCCGAGCCAGTCATTACAGCGGTAAATTTTCAAAAATACTCCAATCCCCGCCGGCAAATGGACATTGCCCAAGATCACTAAATTGACCGTGTGTGGCTGACCATCATGCAAGGGTTAATGTTGAATGATTGAGATGGATATTCTGGATAGCTATTTGAGTTTTGCTTTTACCAAGATGTCACGTAGATTCGGATTTTTCTTAAACGCAATTACTGGACGCTTGTTAAAGGGTTGTTTCAGTTTCTCCTGTAGGTTTTGATACTCATCTTTCAAGATTTTGGAAATTTGAACGTTTTTCCGATTATGGGTCAGAATGAATGGAATTTTGTCACGTTGGTCAGATAAGCCTGGGTCCGAGTTTATTCCCCTTGGCCACTGTGTTTCGAGTTCTTTAATCCAACACGATTCTCGAAGTTTTCTTTGTTTATCAGTTTCTTCTGCTGTATCTGAAAGGGGTGGCTGTTCAATTGGCATAATTTCAAAGTCACGAAGGACTAAATGGTCAGGAAGATTAAAATGTTCGGAAACATGTGTGTCTTCCTCTAGCCTAATATCCGAGAGGTGTCGAGTTGCCCGCCATCTTAATGGACATTTGGTTTCGCCGACATACTGTTTTTGGCACAATTTGCATGACATTAGATAAATAACATTTTCAGAGTCACAATCTAGATTAGACTGAAGTTGGAACTTGCTTTTGTTCTGAAAGCTCGTGAAAGTATTCTGGTTTGCGAGAAATTCATCTAACTTGCACCTTTTCTTTCCGCATTTGCGAGATTCGCCTACACCTATAATCGGACGATTGTGAGAAATTTGTGTAGGCCGACGTTTGAGGCATTATCTGGAATGGTTTCCAAGCCGTCCAATGATTCAGATTTGATTTTGCGCAAGAATCGTGAGGAGTAACCTTGTGGTTTGAGGGCTTTGAATAGGGTAGAGCACGCTTCTTCAAAGTTTTTCCTATCACTCGAATTCCTGTGAAAACGGATTATTTGTGATTTTACTATTCCTTTAAAAGTATGCGGTGGATGGAAAGATTGTGTGTGCAATAGCTGATGCGAATCGGTTGGTTTGAAATACACTTCCACCTGCCAGGCACTTGCCGACCACCCATCCCACCACCACACACACCGCCCCATTGGCCGCCCAGCTACCCACCCGCCCACCTGCTGTCTACTCGTCCGGCAGCTCGCCGTCCAGAGTGCCAGCCCACCCACCCATCAAGCTGCAATGCATTTTTGGTTAGGCCTATAATTAGAAGTGCTTAAAATGATAATAATAGCTAAGTGATATAGGCCTACTACGTATAGATACGAAGCCCTGTAAGTTTGGTGACCCTAACATTAATGATATAGCGTCTATAGACTTTCAAAAATGAAAACTATTACTGCCTGCACAAGCGCTGGACTGGTTTTATACAAAAGCACACACGTTTGAAGAAAATAAAAAGTGTTGTGCTGGAGGCCCGTGCTTCAATTACCTTGTAATGACCTCATAACACAATAGCACATACTGCATATCAATTACACTATCGATCCCACAGTACGGAGATCGCGGCGCCATAATAGAAAATATGGTTTTTGGAACCTGGCATTTTTCGTTGTTTAAAAATTGTTACGTTGTTTATAAATGCTCGTATAAACAATTTTAGAAACGTGTTTTAAACCCCAATGCACATCTCCTTTAGTAGATTTCTGTTTTTACCTTATAGGCATAATCCCTTCGTAACCTTTGGTAATCAAAAACTTCCTCCTAATTGACTGTTATAGATATATTCCCCACACCAAATTGTCTTTGTAAAACTGGTGTAGACGATAAGTCACATCTCTGGCTAATATGCCCTTATTTTCTTTTCAAAGAGAATACCTAACGAAACAATTACATCGTGTATCTCCATATACATCCAACCTGCTTTGCAACGGAACCATAGTTATGTCAGACATATGTCCTTAACCCCATTGCACCTCTGTTTTATAGTAGATGTCTGTGTTTGCTATATAGGCATACTCCCTTAACATTTGGTAATTAAAGGAAAGGAACAGGAAATTAACAAATGTATGCTCTTGAATGATAGATTTAGATAAAAATCAACCTCTAGCCACCAGGAAAAACAGAAATAAA
Source organism: Chaetoderma sp. LZ-2023a (assembly GCA_034401795.1). Taxonomy (NCBI): domain Eukaryota; kingdom Metazoa; phylum Mollusca; class Caudofoveata; order Chaetodermatida; family Chaetodermatidae; genus Chaetoderma; species Chaetoderma sp. LZ-2023a. Next base: position 61,606,886 of record CM067364.1, read on the forward strand.
TCGGAATAATTTGTAAAAGCAAATACATACCATTTATGTCACTCTGACAATTGGAACCAATTAGTGACGCATGTGGTGAAGTGGGCTCTGGTGTACGCCGAGTTAATAAATACTAAATAATAATAATAATAATAATAATAATAATAATACTAATAATAAATAAGTCGGTCCTATAATCTCAGTTATGTTCGCGTTAAACTGATTAGCCACTACCTCCTACAGGTAAAATACTGTCTCATATTAAAACAATTCGACTGAAAGCCGTTGTTTCCAGACACAGGATCTGCATTCAGTTACACGAATTTCAAAATATTTAGTAGGCATCATGTTGCGACCTTGGAAACCAGCAGTGTATTTTGAAATCATTTTGACCGAAGCTTGTTGCTTCCAACAGAAACTGGCTTCGTCACTAATTGGTTCCAAGTTAAACACTCCTAGATTTAGTAAATGTATTTTCTCAAATAATCCCGATTCATTTCCATTTGTTTGCTTCATGCTACTGGCAGATTATAGTTGTAATGGATGAATCCACTCTGGATAGGCTCCACTCATACTGTGCCCGTGTTGGGATCGATCGAATCCTGAACATTCCCTGAACCTCAATTTCCAGAAAACTGTGTAGGGGAGCTGTTGAAAGTTTTGAAGCTGGCTTGACTGGGTGCAGCCGTTGTTGCATATGGGGGAGCAACGATGCCCAGTCGATTTAGTTTCGAAGTATTCAACGGAATGGTTATTAAGTAGTAAGGACATGCAATTCGTACAACTAATGAACTATTAAGCGTTCACGACGGACTTAGATATGCCATGCATTAGTATCTTGATTGTGACGTCAGCCTACATGTGACGTAATTTCTTATGACGTCATATACTTGAGTGCCGTATTGGATTTCTCTATTAACTTTGCGTTCCTCTGCAGAAATTTGCAAAACAACTACAAGCACGTGAATGCAGATGAAAATAATGATGCTATGCAGCTCGGGAATGGAGACAGTACAATTTCGAATACAATGTCAGAAATATTATGTTGACTATTTTGGGCCTGGTCTCATCGGAGGCAATGGACCTTTGTTCGGAAAAAAAAAATAAATAAAATAAATAAATAAATAAAATAAAATAATAAATTAAGCACCAAAAAGCAATTTTCCGCTATAGACAGGTTTATATGGCGGTGTTTTCAAGCTTTCAACCAGAAACTTATATTGAGACTCAATAGCCAAATGTAAGCCTACTCGTTTAATGGATGAATTTGCGCTATACAATCTCAATTCTCTCATCAGAGAAAATGATAATTTGCAGACCAAGATGACATTCTTTTGGAAAAATTACCACTGGAATGACTGTCTTAGTATATCAAGCCAGTCATATCAGTGGTAAATTTTCAAAAGTCTCTTCCCATGGTCGGTAAATGGACATTTCTCAAGACCATTGCATAGGATGGTGTGTACCAGCATAGACATCAACGGTTTACCGGCGTTACAATCGAAACTTTTAAAAATGTATAGAAAACGAATCCCATTTCGATATTGCATTCACCGCGGTTTCTGTCCAATTTCTTATGACCACACATCTAAGCAACAGCTCGCCTTTTGAAATCCTGCCACGCTCATGTTTAGGCCCACAGAATCATAAGTAATCATGCGTAATGGAATACGCGCGCGCACACACCCCCCCCCCCCCCCACCCCACCCCACACACACCCCCCCCCCACACACACACACACAATACTATCGTTCTCCTCCGCCTTCCTCCCTTCCTCCCCTCCATCTCTCTTTCTCTCACGCCCCCACCTCTCTCTTTGCCCCCCCCCCCTCCGCCCATACCATCCCTCCCACTCCACGCAATCCCTCCCCCGCCTTCCATCTCTCTCTCTGTCTCTCTCTCTCTCTCTCTCTCTCTCTCTCTCTCTCTCTCTCTCTCTCTTTCTCTCTCTCTTTCTCTCTCTCTCTCTCTCTCCATATCTCGCTCCCCATCCCTCGCTCCCTTGCTCCCTCCCTCTCTCTCTCTCCTTCCCCCTTCCATCCCTCCCTCTCTTCCCTCTCCCTACATCCCGCTCTCTACCCCACTCTCACTCCCTCCCTCCCCCCATCCGTCCCTCCCTCCCTCTCCTCCTCATCCATCCCTCCCTCCCTCCCCCCTCTCCCCCCTCTCTCTCTCCCTCCCCTCTCTCTATCCATCCCTCGCTCCCTCACTCCCTCCCTCCCAATCCCACCTTCCCTCACTCCTCCTCTCTCTCTCCCTCCCCCCCCCCCCCACCTCTCTCTCTCTCTCTCTCTCTCTCTCTCTCTCCGAAACTTGATTTCCGCCAAACCGGCTTCAGGTTCTCCAGGCGTATATAGGCGATGACACTATGTAAGCATATCTTTAAACCCAAAAAGATCGCTTAAAAATAATGTACATGGTGTTTCATATTTTGAGGTGAATTGCTTAGTGTACTGTCACTAATAATTTAGATTTAAATCTCTGCACTAGATTAGATTTATATCAAACTATTCCTTGTGACTTGGTCTGTCACGTGGCACTTACTTAGTTTCAAAATAGTCAACAACTTGGTCTATTTGTATCAGCCACAAGGGTGCCGTGAAATCGGGATTCTAGGCTTTACTGTGTTAAAGGGTTACAGATTTTGGCCAATGCTACAGTAGGCGTGCTGATGTCAATGACCCTTGCACCGCGCGACAGCTCTACAAAGATTGCATAACTACAGAGAAAAAGAGTAACTTGCTTAAGAAAATGCTTTATATGAAAAGTAAAGTGCGCACGCACGCACGCACGCACGCACGCACGCACGCACGCACGCACGCACGCACGTACGCACGCACGCACGCACGCACGCACGCACGCACGCACGCACGCACGCACGCACATATATATATATATATATATATATATATATATATATATATATATTTCAGGTCTTGGTCTACAAGCCTATCGATAGAAATTTCAATATCACCCAATGCTGAATATAGCACTTTGAAGACACCGTGCATTCTATCATAATACTCTGGAAGACTTGCACAGCCGGCTGCTCTGAGAGAAGCTCTTCGCTGACGTTGTTTAACAAGTCAGATATCACTGCGCTTCTGGATATAACATTTCACCAAAATTGATGTATATTTCATAGGTATTGATGCATTTCAGATTTGCATTCTAACATCATGTATAGTTTTCACAACTTCATAGAATTCTTCATCATTGTTATTGGATTCATGGGGTTCGCTGCTAGTCGGGGCTACAATTTGAGCAGCGATTAGAGCCCTAGATGCTACTCTGCAATCATAATTCACCTTTCCAGAGTATCTATCCATCATCTGACCTCGTATGACGTCATAATCAGCTCAGCGCGTATATGATGACGTCATAATCATTACGTCGCAAATGGTTCCATATAGACCGTCATCAAATCTCAAATACTCCGACATGTTGTATGAATTGCATATCTTCGTAATTCTTTGCTATTTAATAAACAGGCTGTTGAATCGATCCCAACACGAGCGCGTGTGGTGGGGATTAGCTGGAGATGGGCGGGGCATAGCTAAAACTGGAAAGGTCCATTGCAACGTCCATCAGCTGCGTGCATGCCATTAACAGCTCCCTCTACTTGCAAACAGACATAATCAGGGAACCTCTCTCCTTGTAAAGGAATGGTAATAATAATGTCATTGAATGATTTCTGTGAGGCGCAGTCGACTGTTCGACACAGCTACGACACATCTTCGGGGAGCGGGAATTTTTGTTTCCTTTTCACGTTCTCAAATTCTACCACAGAAGATACGGTGGCGGTACAGTGGCGGTAAAAGTAAAACAGTGGAAGCTCAGAACTCTTCTGCCTTTCCGAATGCATGCGTATGCAATCTTTCGCATTGATGTATACGTTTCTATGAAACCGTGTGTTAAAGTTTGGATCTGCATGAGGCAGTTCTGCTTCCAAATGACAATAGAGTCTATAATCCCTGATCCGCCGAGCATTGCAGATAGAAGCAATTCTCCGGAGGTTGAATCAGACAATGGGGTCCTCGTCTCCATGACATCGAACACGTAAGACCAAGAATTTGGCATATGTCAAAATCATATGGTTTTAACAATGGACTAAATATTTTGCGTTTTATCTCTATGATAACGAGCGTTCAATTTGATATCCTTTAGGATGGCATATAATCCATTTTATCTATAAAAAACCACATCAGAGGCAATAATACCTATTTCACAGCAATTTATTAGTCCACTTTTAAGTTGACCTTGTATTTTCGCAATGACCCTGAATAGTATACCTCAAGGTCATGATCATGTTTGATAAGCCATCTTCTAACGGATATGTTTAGACACCGAGTTTATGAAAATCGCTCATCTAGATCTTGAGATATTTGACTGTTTGTATTTTTCTTTGTTAGTAGCTGTTGCCATGGAAACATACCATTTGTATCAATGCTCAAGGGTGCTAGCTTGGCAGCACTCATATTCTTGATAGGGAGGGTCCATAGATACAAAATCTGCAAACACCTATTGTGGGTGCACAGTTCACCACCACGGCTTCCGGAGTATGAATACGGCCCCTTCGGAGATATGCATCTCGATCCAGAATTTGATCTGAGCTGGATCCGGGTACTTTTCATAGTGTAGCTCACGGTGGTACACGCTGGTCCGTCCTGTCACGTTGCTCCATCGCACCGCAGCTGCATGGTGTGTGGGAGCGCTGAGCTGCGGTTCTCAAGGTTGCAGATCCCGTATCGCATCTCTCCAGAAAGTACACGGATCGGCCTTTAGAGCTGGTCGAACACACATGTTCCATTGAGGCCGTGCGACCATTGCCACCGAGATTGAACCTCATGGTGTCGTCCCTGCTGTTTGTGTCATCGGTGTGTCGGTCCATTCTAATTTAGACTAACGGACAAGATGTTAATAATTAAACAGTCACAGATTTAATAAGTACTAAGCAAACAATTATATTCGTTTGACAGTAATGAGCACAACAATACACAACCTAGAGCCATCCGATGTCCTTTCCACATGGTTTCGCCGGAGGTACCACACAGATCCATGAATCCGCAGAGGTATGTATTCCTGTAAGAGAGTATCGCAACCAAGTCACTAGATAGTTTATTATAAACTAATATACCCCTAACACACATACGAAGAAAATATTGTTGTTGCTCGAGGAAAGTGCCTCGCGCGGGCCTCCGTCACAGGAAAATGCCTTCAATGCCAAAGCAGAGGAAACGTGATGGCAAAAAGGACCACTCCTTTGTTCAAACAGAAAATATTAAGTGCTGAAAATCCTAGTGAAGCTATAGTTAAGGTGATGCCCCCTGGTGTACGTGAAGACGGGACGAACGATTTCCGAAGAATTCTCAGGTCACTGACTTATGTAGTTCCAAAGTTGCTGCATTGGTAGGTGCCGCTTTATTTATGCAGGCCTTCTGCTACCTCCTAACCTACCAATTAATTGTTAGTAACGAAGACATGCTTTGCCCGCAAGTGGCGGGGATTCCTACCTAACTTTAGATATGTTTATCCGTCGGGTGAAGATGCTCGGCTTCCCGTAGGTCGCCCTGCATAGCATCTACCTCCGAAAGATAGCATACGTACATGCTATGGAGCAAGGTTCCCGAATCAAATAACGATCCGGTTACCCTGCCCCACAACCACATAACGTCACCAGGACAAGGTTCACAGTTCACATAAGCAATTATTAGAAAGCATTATGCCATTTATGGTGGGGATAGAGAGACGGATATCCATCGCTAGCATCCTGCCAGTGAGGGCATGGTGGGGTCTAAGACGTCACACAGACACTACCACGAATTGAAGATCCACATCTCGTCCGTCACTTTGGAGTTAACATTTGACCTGTTATTAGGGTAAAGTTCCATGATGGGCAGAGCTGCACTGGAGGCCGGTATTACAACATATTAATTACTATTATTATTAGTTTGCAGTGCTTCCTACCTTGGTGGGGCTATCTACCTAACTAGTATCTGAAGACACAGGGGACGTGTATGTAGATCGACACTTTATCTATCACCGCTCGGAAACCTCCGATAGCTCCCCGGGTCAGATCCTGATAACGTGTCGATGGGAATTAATAAGCCTTGCGGCTAGAGGATCGTAGAAAGAGACAATAACTCAATATATTAAGAGGCCCTAATGGTAACTGGCCAATTTTACCCAAACTTGCCAGCGCATTACCATAACAACCGGAAAAGAGGCGTACACTATGCGTCTCTAACGAAAAAAGTGTCCCTAACTACTTTAATCTTCTCCTATCGAACTAGAATAGCCATATTTAGTCAGTAACATGGCAGGGCCGAGCAATTAGAGCATGATCAGCGACCTCAGTGTAAAATTGATGCTGGCGGGAATATGGTGAGGCGGATATATATATATATATATATATATATATATATATATATATATATATATATATATATATATATATATATATATATATATATATATATATATATTGCTGTATAGTATTTCCTAGCGTACTGCATTCTAGTGTTTTTACAAATACACAAAACATATTAACTAGATGGCTAGATATACACAACTAACCAATACACATTTTACCGAATACGATGATAATAAAGTATCACAGGTCATTGGACCTTACGGTACAGGTAATTGAAAGCACCCACAGTAAACAGGGATACTATTCACAGTAAGAAACAGAAAATATAAGATGCGGTCCTAAGACTGGTAAGGTACCAATTAGTCATCAGGACCCATATATGGAAATAAGTAAATGTTCAATAGTATAGCTACTTGAGTACCTTTTGGTCATCGGTACGGATAACGTTCAAGAGTCACTGCAATTTAGACGCTACTAAGTAGATAGCATGAGATGGCACGATCTCTGATGCTGGAAAGATTTCTGCAAGCAGGTTTCCTCAGCTTATGCAGCCAGGTGTCCACAGGTAGGTTGAATACGGCACCCTCTCAGGACAGTGTAACAGAACGATTCAAGTGCTGTCCATTAGATAGTCTTTTAACTGATACAGAATCCACACAGTGTGTTGTAAAGTTTCCGTCCGGCGACGGTAATGTGAAAGATGAGAGAAACACATTAACAGAGAGGGCTACTAATATGAATAACTGTGCATGTACAATAACTGGCACACGGTGCGGGGTACATCGCATAGCTCTTGCGGTGCACCGAACAAAGTCCCGCCAAACTGTGGTCGAAAAGTTAATTAATCACACGCGACATGCAACGCGGAGGTTTGCGTCCACTTTCCAGCGTGGTTGGCAGATCTGGCGAGCCATCAACCAGGGATCGTCATCAGCTCTACATCTTGTAGAATCACATTTGGGCCTGCCGGCCCATCCGCGGAATGACTCCGGGTGTGGGAGGTATTACTTTAATTATTTTACCCCGGTCAATCCTGGAGCTTACAAAAACTTAACGCGGTTCTGTCGAGAACTGCTTGCCTGCATGGATGAGTTGAAGTCCGAGTAGCACCGCGGCGATGTTCTGTGTATCACCGTCGGTTGGCAGTTACACACGTCTAGTCCGCGCAGGTCCAGCAGTCATCCTGACAGGTCGGCGTCCACGCCGATGATGCTCTCGATCCCCGATTTTGCATCCCTTTTAAACTACTCGTGACGTCAGAGCCAGCCGGTCCAACCAATCAACGGCCGAGCAGTAGCCAGTGAGCATGCAGCTAGAGGTGGTGACGTGGCTATCACGTGCACAGCACATTCTCTATTCATTTAGTGCATACACGCGATTACGACGTCAAAAGCAATATTTTGAAAATAATGTATCGGGATTTCTGGACCGATTTTAAAATAGCAAAAAGTTCTATAATCCTCGTTTCATTCCAGGAACGACCAAGCCGGTGTGATTTGAATAAATCACGGGTACCGACTCGTTACACTATAAGCATACACTCTCCCAATCTCGACGCGTGTTGTCCGGGAAGAGCTGACGCGCGCTCGTGCGCACTACGTGCTTTAACGGAATGCCGTTTTTAACGGAAACCCCCTCCTATAGGGCTTATATACGCGTACTATCCTACTCAGGGGGTGGGGGCGTGCTTGGAGCGAATCCGGAACGGCCATTCCGTACCTAGCTTAGCTGCTACTGCCATGTAAATTATAGGCGAAATTTGTAAACAAGTTCGTGATTCTATTTATCAATCAGAATGTGTCTGATGGCTTCTCAAAACATGTTACTGGCTGATGGCTTCTCAAAACATGTTTCGTGTGCGTCGAGTGGCGTGGGGTAAGGGAATTGGTTGAAGATGAGAGAACCAGCAACCCCCCCCCCCCCCGACCTCACTCCCAGAACACCCCCCACCCTATAATGACTTCCACTTTCCATAAATAAGAACCTCCCGATTAGCCATGCTTTGCACCTGGTTAGTTTTTGAAGCGGGCAAGAGCAGACATTAACAATTACACCACCAATATTCTCTCCCCTTGGACAATATATGGCTATGTATTTGCAATGCTATTTAGCCATGCACAGATTTCGTGTTAAGGCCGATACGTCGATAGTGCGAAATAAATTCAGATAATTTCATACTCTACCCCTCTTCGTTTGAGAAATATAATATTTTAGAAAGAAATAGCCACAGTAAAAGTTGTCTTCGGCGTTGTTTTTTTTTTAAATAAAAAAAGCAATTACTAATGGCCAGCGGCTCAAACTAAAAAATAAAAGTTTTATTTTAATTATGTGTACTGTGTCAATGATTATATTTCTCAGTAATGAAATATGTCTAACCGTGTTAAATCTAATTCTCAAATATTAAAAAAATCATTTACCAATCAATAATACACAGGTATATATTTTGAAAATAATTATACAGGAATCGGTTATTGCCAAGTTAGATTCACAATATTCAACAGCTAACCTGCAATGGAGTGTTCAAATATGAACATTTCTGTGAATTCAGTATACAAAGGATTTAACTAAAACACGCGCAGCAAAAATACATTGTTTATCCCCGATCGGGATCAATTTAACTCCATATTGGGACCCAAAATTTGCGCTGTCAGATTGGAACTCGTTTGGATGTGTCACTGTCACGGGATACAATGGACTTGTCCAGTTTTAGCTATGCCGCGCCCATCTCTAGCTAAGCTCCACCCATACCTCGCTGGTGTTGGGATCAAGCCATGACCTCTCTGACTATCAATTTCCAGAAAACTACACTGGTAAGCTGTTGAGTATTTTTGAAACTAATTTAACTCGGTACTTTGCTGCCTCTGGCATGTTTATTAAATAGTAATGACATACACATCGTACAACAACGCTTAGCTCGTCACCAATTATGCGTTCGTGACGTACTTATCTACGTCATTCATGACGTCATTGATCATGACGCCATCCTACACGTAACGTAGTTGATTATGACGTCATATGATGGATGGAGAAATTGGAAGGGGTTATTGTGCAACTCAAAATACAACACAGGCATATATTGAAGTGTAGGAACACTGTAGGTACGCATCCATTGTGCCCCATTGGGTAATCTGTGGTCCCTAGCGGCACTTAGCGTCATTTGGTTGGAGCATAGTTAGAAATGGGCGGACCATAGTAATGGGATTGCTAAGTATGACGTCACTGTGCGTGGTTCGCAACACGGTAGTGTGTATATTGCTTTATTACATCATAAGCACGTGCTCATGACGTCATCATGTGTTGCCAAACAAAGATATTGTTTTGTGTATTTACCAGTTTAACCCTCAAATTTGTTCATGAAAATTTCAATTTTCTCATGGAAAATGTCCATTTGTCCAATCTTGTTGTCCGAAATTAATGCACGTTTCCATTTGTAGCTATTCCCCGCCCATTCCTAGCTAAGCTTTACCTATACCTCGCTCGTGTTGGGATCGATCGATCTCTGAACTCCCTGACAATCAATTTCCAGAAGACTATACATATAAGCTGTTGAATATTTTGAAACCACTTTGACCATCATCTCTCGAGGCCAGAGCAAGTGACCATTTTTTGTCTCAGAACTGGACATACCAGACTAAACCAACACATGTACAGGCGGTTCCACCTTACGACATCGCCCGATTGTCCTTGTGGAGAAGTAGAACAGACCACACAGCACACACTTCAATGTTGCAGTACGAATCAGCTGATGAGAGAAGGGATCTGGCCTTTGTCAACCTCTTTTCTTGAAAAGCTGTATGGTCCTGTGGAAGAACTGCAGAAAACCACAGATTTCATCTTGAGAACGGCTCTCCAAGTGTGATACCAGCGATCGAAAAGAAGAAGAAGACTGGGTGCTGTTGCTTCCCATGGCATCAATAGCGCCCAGTCAAATTAGTTTCAAAATAGTCAACCGCGTGTTTATTAAATAGTAGAGACATACAATTCGTAGAACACGTCGAACTAGTAAGAGTTAAAGGCGGGCCAAATAGACGCATGTATGCCGTAATGATTATGACGTCTTTCTACACGATACTCAGCTGATTATGACGTCATACGACGTCAGATGACGGATGGATACCCGCGAAACGTGAATTAGGCTAGAAGCTGAAGTTGTTGCGGACCGCAATTGGCTTTAATGTAGGAGACGGATTTATTACAGTATGTGCTATTGGCGTTGTGATATCGGGGCGGGGTCGAGGACGAAATGATTGACTCTACACTTTAACCCATCTTGCGTCAACATAACTCTTTCATGGTCAAGTTGATAAAAAATAACCTCTGCAGTGATCTTAAGAAATGTCAATTTGCAGGCTAAGGGAAGAATATTTTTGAATATGTACCACTGGAATGACTGGCTCGGTAACCGAGCCAGTCATTCCAGTTGTATATTCTAAAAAAAATACTCTTCTTCGTCTGCAATTGGAAACTGGCTAAGCAGAAATTTGAATTTTCTTGACCATTACACTTTTGATGAATGTCTATTTGAAGGATAACGGAAATTAATTTTGTTTGTAAGTTTTCGTTATAAATTTACAAAAACACTCTTTTTGGCTGCAAAAATCTTAATTTCCTTGAACGGTATTGAGAATTAAATGGTTAATTGAAATAAATAGTATTTTGGGCGCTATAATGCGATGTTGTCACAAGAGGTGTTAATATTTTATCCCTATGTTTATTCTTCATTTTACACTCTGACGTATTGGCGAAGCGTGACAGCGGGTAGGCCGTAGTTTGAACGACATGAAAGGCGAAATTTTAATATATTTGCCTCAGGGAGACATGAAAATGATGACTTATAAAAGAAAGTATCAATCTAATTAATTATGCGTCGCGTTTTGAACGAACATCCACAGTTATTTTTACACTAATCCCTAAAGGGCTTGAAAACGAGAGATTACTTTTTGATAGTAATGGACTCGAGATAATGTTTCCTGTTAAATAGACCAATTGATGTCTATAGATGAAAAGCAATTGTTCATCGTGCCGATGGTGTATTTTAAAGATGTGTGGTTGAAAGGAGCCATTCAGACCTGGCATGATATCCTATTTTCTCCGGAACTCTGCCTTGGCAGAGCACGCGCCAGAAAGAGTTTATATGCGTAGTCTTCTTTACTGTTTTATCTTTAAAAGCAACAACAAGCGATCATATATTGTAGACACTCGCCAACCAACCCACCCAATCCCGATTTTGTAACATTTTGCTCAATTTTCGTATTTTCCGGCTTTTTCGGATTGTGTGGCGTCCAATTGTATGGTCGCAACCTTACTTACGTTAAAATGTGAACCAAATCGGACCAGCACTTTCCGAGATGCCATTAGATGCAGCAGAATTTGATTCGATCCGCATCTGGGTTCTTTTATCCGGGTAAGGGCTAACGTGTGTAAATCCTCTTGCTAGGCACGTTCATTCGTTATGGCAAAATGTTAACCATGATGGATCAATCGTTTTTTAGATACAGTTCTGGACATATACACAGACACAGACAGAGCAGTGACCGATAGCACCTTCCCTTTACGGGGCGACGGTAATGCTATTCAGCAAGCCATGCCTAGCTCGATCTATCATCATCAATACATAGGATAGAGGCCTGGGAATATATAGCTGCGCAAGTGGGCATGGCCATATTACCTAGTAGAGGTATATACTAATTATACATATACGCTTGAGAGAGGCAGTGAAAAAAACAAGATCAATCACGGATGCATGCAAACAGATTAAAACAATTTATAGATCCAGATGATAGACCGTGTGACAAATCTGGTGCTAATCGAAACAGATGATCTTGACTCGGAGGCAACGGACCTTTCCAGTTTTAGCGATTCCCCACCCATCTCTAGCTAAGCTCCACCCACATATCGCCCGTGCTGGGATCGATCGATCACTTAACTCACTGACTATCAAATTTCGGAAAACTATACAGGAAAGCTATGGGATATTTTGAAACAAATTTGACTGGGTGCTGTTGCTGCCTATGCCACGTCACGTAGTTGATTATGAGGTCAAATGACGTCAGATGATGATTGGATAAACTGGAAAGGTCCATTGCTAACTAACTGGGCCTTAAAGAAGTGCAACAAACAGTTATGACAGACAACTTGACACCAGAGATAAGAAGCACCCATTCTGACCAATACCAACAGAACAACCAAATCCCAAGCACAGTAGATGTGAGTACAGACCAACCAACACTGAATGCCGGTAGAAAGAAAATCCCGGCCCAAACACAGATAGTGCTTGAAATAACGGGCCAATTATAGCAAGCAAACCCCTGTTAACGCACACGGAAAGTAAAGAGGTAACTCACCACAACCCGAAATTACAAAAACAGCAGTTAGTAAAGAAAGACAACGCATGAGTACATATGGGACAACGCATGAGTAGATATGCGGCCGGCTGTGCACCATTTGTGTTGGTAGATTGTGGAGGTGAGTTGATATATTTTGGGGAAGGGGTGGGGGGGGGCGGGCTGCATGTTGTTCGCAAAGAACTTTTTGGGTATTTATATACTACACATGACGTCATGAGTGTTAACGCAGCCCACTGTTAGGGAACAAAAGAACACAGACCATTCAACATCTCATCCCTAACCCCATAAAAGTGGGAGCTACATATTGCCTATTGGAATACACTCCTTGTTTCATCCTAGCATCGTATTTAGTGAATAAACACGGAAATTAGGTCATTGGGGAATCCGCTTAACGAGGCGGGGAGCCTCGTCCGTCGGAATTAATTATACAAATTGAAAAATATTGACATTTGCATTACCCTCCTTTTTCTCATTAGGACATATGTTGGATATAAGCACCAAAAACTGAGTCATTGGGAAACCTCTCTAGGCGTAATATATAAGGTATAAATATCAAAAGATAGTTCTCTGAAGACACATCCGGATAGGCCAAATCGCCTCCACAATCTCCCTCCTCAGATGTGTCACAGTCCGCTGCCTATCCGCTTAATAGTATGGATTCGAACAGATGTTGGCTGCAAAAGTCATTGATGGCGTTACACACCATAAGGCCCTATGGCAAGGTAACACAATAATTAAAGTAAGAAAGGCTAGCGCCATTATTAAGGGAACAATACATCTCAAATATGACGCTGGTGGTTCCAAATGGGTACCCATGTGTAATATAGATCATGAAACAGACAAATAGTTAGAAAATGGATTAATCCATTTTAGGTATCTATAGATAAGCTCCACCCATGCGCTTTGGCAGTGTTACAATCGATCGATCTCTGCAGTCTCTGAATCTCAATTTCCAGAAAATTATACAGGTAAGCTGATGAATATTTATGAAACTGATTTGACTGTGTGCTGTTGCTGGCTATGCCTATGGAGGAGTTGGACAAGGCTGATAATAGCGATATTAAATTGGACGAAGTTTCAGATTCTATTTATAATATCAACATATATTTTAACATTTTATAATGAAATTGATCCATGAAATACGCTTGAGCGCGCAATTTTGTCGGTTTCATTTGTGTCGCTGTGATGCATTACTTGCTAAGATAGCAGACCAAGGTGCCACAAAAAATACTTTCGGAATTGAAATTACTTTTAATGCATCTTTTAAAATGTCTGCGTCTACCGTATAAATTTCCAAACGTATTTCATAGGTAGTTTATATATTACCAAATTTAAATCAACAATACAACGTCAATTATTTTCGTTCGGAGCTTAGAATTGACAACACATCAGCCTTCATCACTCACTATTGGTAAATGTCATTCTTTCAGAGGTTATTAGATTGGGTAAAGATCATCTTCAATGGCAGGGATTTGTGAAATGCCATGTTTCTATGGTTTGACAACATATCATCTTTCAGTATTCAGAATTGGCAACAAATCATGTTTCATGGCTAAAATATCAATGTTCCATCACTAAGAATTGATAAATTATTGTCTTTCAGTGCTTGGAATTGACAACACATCAGCTTTCCTAACTCACAATAGCTAAGCTCCATATTTTCGTTGTTAGGTATGGCAAAACCTCATCTTTAATGAGTTAGAATTTGTGAAATGTCATGTTTCAATGATCAGGAATGACAACATATCATCGTTCAGTGTTCAGAAGTGGTAACAATTCATGTTTCATGGATGAAATATCATGTTTCAGTACAAAGAATTGATAAATTATGTTTCTTTCAGGGCGTAGAATTTGTTAAATGTCATGTTTCAATAATCATGATTGGCAACATATAATCTGTCAGTATTCAGAATTGGTAACAAATCACGTTTCATGGATGACATATTATGTTCCAACCCTAAGAATTGAGAAAGGGAACAAAACAAAAGCTTTTTTTAAAGAAATCCGTTGAAATTTGACAGAAAGGAATACATTGCAAAAATTGCACACTCTAGAGACCACATATGGTCAGCTACGTTGCGTCATTTATCCCAGGATTTTAATATTCTATGGTGGTGTTCGTTAAAAGAAGGTATCCACGCACCCAGGTTTCAATATATACCATTCCTTATGATACAGTGCCTTTAAGTGAAAGCAGTGAATTAGGATTTTTAAATGAACATTACACACTGGCATTATTATCCGCACACATATTGATAAAGCAGAGTGTATGGATATTGCCATCACCTCTGCCTGTCTGTCTATCTATCTGTTCATCCCGCTATCTTCTCTGTTTGGTGGAATTCAACCAAATTTGGCATGCGTGTTATCCATATATTTGGGGACTGCAAGACAACATTTACTGTAGACTTTACCTAATGGGTAGTTGCATGGCGATCTTGGAGTTAGAGAGTGGGGTGGGTTTAGAATTTCAAAGTTGGAAGAATTTAAACAAATTTGTGATGGTCGTAACCCATCTGACTGCGATTGCAAGACGATGTTTACATTATGCCCTGCCACCAGGGTTGGGGGACTGGTGAGAGAATGGTAAAGCTGACAGTATTCAACCAAATTTTGTCAATTTACTCATGATTGCTGATTATGAGGAGATACTTACTTAAAGTTCTACCTGCGGGGTAGTAATGGAGTGGGGTGGAGATTTACCGTGTCACGTGGACTGGAGTTTGGCGGGTGGGGGGGGGGTGGGTGGGGTGGGGTGGTAGCATGAAAAAGGATTTTGATGGTGTGCCATCAACTGCATTCTAGCTGACATTTGTTATTTCGCTGCGCTGCATTAATTCACAGGAAGGGGTCCACCTCTGTTTAATTAAATAAAACCCGTGCAAATACAGGACACTATGTTATGCAGAGTTCAGGAGTGGCGGTGATGGTGTTTGATTTTGTAGCTCTCAGCACAGCCAAATACACGTGAGCTACAGATATACAATTTGTATAATTGCTCTGTATGTATGATTACTGTGTTCTGCGGCTGTAGTAGTAGAAACATCCTACACCTGCAATCAGTCCTTCTTCGCTTTTGCCCATTGTGTCTTGTCCTCAGGCAAAATTCTTAGCTTTCTCATGTCCATTCTTGCCTTGAGTGTACCTAATCCTGCTTTTTGTGATCATCTCCGAGCATGCTTAGCAGCTTTATGCAATAACGTCCTCTATTGGCTCTGTATTTTCTGGCTCCGAGTAGGGCGAGTTTCAAGGCTCTCTGTGCTGGTGTCTCTTCTGTCATCCTTAGCACATGGCCAACGATGGACCATCATTGTTGGACGACTTTTACAGACAGTGGCGGCGTATTACACATCTTGTATAGTGCATCGTTGGAAATTATGCTCTCTGGTCATCGGTGTCCAGTGATTCTGAATAGGTGCTTGTGGTGGCAGGCGTAAAGTTTGTCTAGAGCTGCCTTTAGAGCTGCCCAACTGTTACAGTTATACATCATCAAAGACACGCAGGTTGCATTGCATAAACATGGTCTTTTTACCAAGGACATCTTTGATCTACGAATCCATAGCTTCCAGAAGGACTGGGAAGCTATGTTTCCCATGATGCAGCGCGCAAAAATGTCAGCTCCATTGCAAAGCAGTGAGTCCAGGATGTTACCTTTCGTCCATGGTTCGTCGCAACGGAGTGGATCGTCATTTTCTTTAGTTTCATGCTTTGTAGATAGGTGGGTGAACTCTGTTTTGGATTCATTCATAAAGAGATTCTCAATTTTTGGTTTGCGTGCAGCTACTGGAAGAAGGTCGTCAAGGGTTTCTTTTCCTCATCTATAAAGCCCACATCGTCGGCATATTCCATCTCTATTGACATGCCCAGTTTTGACACCGGAGGGTTTTGTCTTGTGGAATTTTCCCTCACGGATTTCAATGCAGTAGCCAGGTAACAGCTGAAGAGCACGGGGGATAGACCATCTCCCTGTGGGGAGCCGATTGATGTCTCAAACTCTACAGACTTCACTGACTTGACTCATACTCCCAGCTTGGTGTCTGCAAGCAGTAGTCTCACTAGGCATAGCTCATCTTCATTGCAACTGGCCTGGCGTAGTACATCTAGGATCTTTGAGCGCTTAATTGTGTAGAATGCTCAAGACATGTACATGCCCATTGTGTGGAAATTCCAGTGTTTGGACATGACTACCGACACAGGTATGCGTTGAGCCCATACAATGTCTGAGCAGCTGCGTCCACGTTTGAAGTCACTTTGACATGATCTGTTGAAGTCGTCGATCTTGTCTCAGATGCGGCATAGAGTAACATTGGATAGGATTTTCCATATGCTGTTAAGGAGCACAATGGGCCGCAGATTGGCTTAGGGGCCAGGTGGCTTCTTGGGATTGGGTAGCACGATATGGATGCCTTGGCCTACAGCGTCGATGGGAAGGTGGTGATAAAAGCTGAATTGATTATGTGCGTGATCGGTTTTGAGATACTGTCACTTGCATATTTGAATAGTTCATTGCTCATGCCATCAGGCTCAGATGCACGTCGATTTTTTTGCAGGGCTTTAAATGGCTTCTCAACCTCTGCTGTATTAATTTGTGTTAGTAATGGCCTGGGGTATCCTGAGACTGGGTGCAAGGGCTCATCATCGTGGTCAGTGAACTGTTCCTTGAACCATTCTCGAATTGCCTTGACTTTGCCCTGGTCAGGCCCGATACGGTGCCCTTCAGAGTTGTGCACAGTTAGTGGCGGTGTGTAGTCAGCAACTCTCAGGGCTCGGGGTGCCCGAAACATTTTGTCGCAGTCAACCGTGGCAGTGATTTCATCTGCTAGGGCGTCTGCTAGTTGGATAGCAAGATCTTTTAAGCGTTCGCTAATGTGGCGCAGAATGTTATTGCGTTCCTGGCGTAGTTTGGTGCGATCTTCACTTTGGCCACTTTGATAAATGGGCAGACATACCGCCGTCTGTTCTGCTGACAGTTTTACTACGAGAGGGTCGTCAGTATACCTAGTTCTGTTGTTTTTAGAACACATATGGTGCTAGTAGCTGATGATTCCATAGATATCAGTATTTTGGTTAGGGCTTCGTTTGGATCGGAGCTGACGTCGATGTTAGCTCTCTGCTCCCCGAGGGCATTTTCTCACTGATGAGCGTGTGCCTCCATAGGAACGAGCATCCCGATGTAGGGGTTTTGCTCCTGTCTTGCACAGTATGAAATCTATTTGGTTGAAGACAGATTTTGTAGCTTTAGAACCTTTTGGCGCTTTGCGATCAGCAATGTGTCCAGTCCATGTTGTCCGGTGGCAGCATCGGTGTCTGAATGCCGTATTTGTGGCAAATATGCTATTAGAACTAAGGAATGCCACCAGTGCATCTCCATTGCTGTTGCGTATGCCCTCTCCATACGATCCCAAGCATGAACCAAGTCCTAAACGGTTGTCAACAATGCCGAATTTACCCAGCTTGGAGTTGAAATCGCCACACAAGAACAGTTACCATCTAGCTGGGATAGTAATGGCGGAGCTCAGTTCTGCCGAGAAGGAATCTAATATAGCTGGATTCTCTTTGACCCGTTCGGTAGTTAGCCTATATGCGTTGCCTATGCAACACGTAGTGGTGGTGTGTTTTCGCGCTGGTATAGCCAGGTCGATAAATGCAACGCGATCACTGTCGTATCCAAAACTGATGACATCGCCCAATGCCCTTGGTCCAATTACGTAGCCTGGTCCACGGTAAGTGGCCTGTTTTTGTCCCATGAGTACTAGCCTATGGCTGGTCTGAAGTTGCTGCTCTGAGTGTTTAGCTACTTTAGTCTCTTGAATGCATGTGATATCGATTGTATAGTGTTCACAGTCTGCACCTAACGTTTGCCTCTTTGATGTTGCAGTCAGACCACGTACATTCCACGTACCTATGGTAAGCTCCTGGGAAGATTGCGTTGTCCGAGGATGTCGAGAACAGTTTCTTGCTAGAAGGCTAGACATAGTCAGAGTTTCAACTGTATGCGGATGTCAGCCCGCAATCCTTGATGACTTAGTTTCCCAATAAAGTTGGTACTTACAGAGGAGACCAACGTGGAGGTGTCATCTTTCTTTTGTAATTGCTCTAAATGTGATAATTGAAAAATACAATAACCCTTTCGTTACGAAACCGGCCAAGACTGGCCTCTGTAGTTGTTTCCAGTAATGTCCATTTACAGGCAAAGAGAAGACTATTTTTGAAAATTTACTACTGAAATGCCTGTCTCGGTAACCGAGCTAGTCATTACCGTGGTAAATTTTCAAAAATAATCTTCTCTTGGCCTGCCAATGAACATTCAATAAGTAAAACTTTAAATTATTTTAACACATTTAGACATTGAAAGGTTAAAGCATGCACCCGTACACTGTAAGTTGCCGACTTTTATTTGAAAGAAGTGTATGTGGGGGTATATCTAAATTACATTGCGGCCATGCCAAAAGAGGGTTGGGTAAACATTAATGAGTAATATAGCAAACTTGTGCATGGAGTATCACATGCCTCTCCAAGCTAAGTGTATTCCATCATATATTGCTAAATTAAATTATTGTTAAAAAACCTTAATTTTATAATTGAAAACGGTGCTCCTACTAATGGATGGGTATCCGGAAAAGTGTACGCGACGCTAACTTCGAAAACAGGTGACACGGACATATATTAATAGCTACTGTTCACATGAACGGTCATAAAGGATAGATTTACACCTACCATAGCACTAAATACGCGTGCCAGTTTAAAATAACATATAGGGAGGAATAAAGGACAAATAAGCGATTTATATTCTGAAGTGCCGAGCGTAGGGAAATGTATGTTTTCATTAAATCAGTCATAAGTGAGGCGCAAAAGAGTAATAATAAGCCAGTATTTCGATATTATTGACGAAATTTAGGCTTTAAAGGGGTAACGTCTAAACAAATAGCTGAGCAGCGTTAGGAACCAAATAGATTACATTGTAGCGATACGTACCACGCCTTGCGGCGGTCAGGTTTAATCGCGACACGCATGTGCGGTTTTTTTAGGAATTTAGGCGGCGTAAAACGGATACAGTAAATCTAAAAATGCGTAGTTTAGTATGCATGTTTCCGAAAGATGTATGGAATAATTAGAAAGAAAGCACACACGCACACACGCGCAATTTATATGTGTACTATGAAGGTGAAGTGACCACGGCTTCAAATCTCAGAGTATTAGTCCTTGCTATGTTTTCAAATTATGTGGAAAGTACGTTTGGGGCACGTTTTTTTCATTTATCAGCGTCGTAGTCATAGCCGCCGCCGCCACCGCCGCCGCCGCCGCTGCCGCCGCCGCCACCACCACCAACAACAACAACAGCAACAACCCCACGCCACACGCCACCTCCACCTCCATGTATGTATGTATATAATGGAGCCCATATTTGCTCACTCAACTGGTCGAGCTGATCTCGTGGACGTGTACGACGTTGATGCTGCCAAGGTTAAATACATAAATTCAAATATGACAAATTTGTTCCCTCAGGCAATATTTTTTTGAGATATGAATATGAAGTGACCACACCTTTAAATAAGGCACATGATGCTGGTTTATTTACGTGTTTTAAAATCATGTGGGAAAAATACATTTGCTTCGTCGATTGTTGATGGTGTAAAACTAAATTTACAGATCTGTTCCTTCAGCCAAATATCCACTTGAGCTTTGAATATAACGAGGCCACATCCTTGATCAAGAACCATATCTCGAGTGTATTAAGACTTTTTTAACCTATTGAACTCTATGTGGAAATTACATGTCTGGTTAATTGTTAACAGATTAAAACCAAATGTGGCCAATGTGATCCTTCAGGCACCATCTTTTGGAATTATAAATATGAAGCGGTCACAATTTGAAACAATGGTTATAACTGTGGTTATTTGAAGGCGTTTTAAAATATTGAATCGCATGGGTAAAATAAATCTGTGCCACGTTTCGTTAATTGTTAATGGATGAAAACAACGCTTGGCAGAAATATTCCTTTAGTATGCTTTAGCCGTTTGACAAAAGTGCCATGTATGACTACCCGATTGATCAATGATACGTTTCCTGCTGGTCAATTATGTCAAGGATGCCAATATCTTTTCATCTCCTCATCAATATTCTTGACTGTGACCATTGACCGTTTGGTAAATTTCAGTGTTGCGACATTGAACACATTGGCCAACTGTGTCAAGGATGGTTGCCTTATTGATCAATTGTACTTTTCCCATGCATCAGTCGTGTCAAGGACACCCCTATCTTTGCAGTATACGCTAATAATCCTTGCCTTAGACCATTACCACATTGGTAAATGGCATCTCTCCGTACACTCCGAATTGTTGACTATGGCCAATATCCCTTTGGCAAATGGCATCTGTTTGGGCAATTAAACAAGTTGTTAATAGTGTCGTGGATGCTTGCGCCATTGACGAATGATACTATTCCCTTTCGTAAATATTGTCAAGGATATCAATATCTTTGTATTACTGGCGCACATCTTTTCTTATGACTATTTCCCAATTGGTGTAATGGCATCTTAAACCATTTGATAATAGTGTCATGCATGGCTTACCAATTGATCAATGGTACCTTTCCCATTGGTCAGCAATGCTAAGGATGCCAATATTCTTGAATTTCCTCATTTATGTTTTTACTGTGAGCATTGTCGCATTGGTAAATGACATCTGTAATATTGCCCCATGGACCACTGGTAGCACATGCAGCAACAGCACCTGTCAAATTAGTTTCAAAATATTCAGCAGCTTACTTATATAGTTTTCTGGAAATTCAGATTCAGAGAGTGCAGGGATCGGTCTATCCCAACATGGGCAAAGCATGGGTTGAGCTTGGCTAGAGATGGGCTGGGCAGAGCAAAAGCTGGATTCCTCTCTTCCCCGATCAGCCTCTGTATGAAGCTTCAAGATATTGTCAAATGGACCTTTCTATTTTTAGCTATGCCCCGCCCATCTGTAGTTCAGCTCCACCCACACCTCGCTCGTGTTAGGATCGATCTATCTCCGAACTCCCTGACCATTACTTTCCATAAAACTATACTGCTAAGCTGTTGAATATTTGGAAATTAATTTGAATGGGTGCTGTTGCTGGCAGCAACATCGGCCAGTCGAATTAATTTCAAAACATTTAACAGCATATTTATTAAATAGTAGAGGCTTACAATTCGTACAACGCGTCCGACTATTAAGAATTATAGATGGGCCTAATACAATCATTTGTGACGTACTGATTATGACGTCATACTACATGCCGCCTAGCTGAGTATGACGTCAGACGCCAGATCATCGATGGATACTCTGACAGGTGAATTATGTACAGAATAGTAGACCGTTATACCATAGTCATACGGCTGTCGTATTGTCTGGATCTACTAGCATTTGGACTACAGATGCTACAGATAATATTAATCTCATAATCTGGCAAGCTGGGTATTAAAGCAGGCTAGCCTGAAGCCAACTCGCGCTTCAGAGCTCGAAATAGTATAACGATAGGTTGAATAAAAACATTTACACATGTACATGAGTTATTTGACACTCCCGTCCGTAACTATGCCATGCACACCTGCGTAAATTATCTTAAATTATGGAACCCTAGGGTTATTTGACGCGCAAGGCCAATCGGCAACTGACATGAGAAGACGTATCACAGCCAGCGTAATTATGTATATATCTATCGTCATTAATAAGAAGTCATCAGATAGCTAACTGAGATACAGACCCATTTATCCTCAAATGATATATCGATCAATATCGTGCACCTAGATTTATTTTGAAACTGATCAGACCGGGAGCTACTGATGTCAACATCATCCCTCTAATTAGTTTCAAAGTATTCGCAGCTTATTCTGGAAATTTAGGTGTTAAAATTTCAGGTCATTTCTGAATCCGACACCCGTGAAAAGGCGGAGGAGCTTAGATATAAATGGGAAGGGCATGGCTAAAAATGGCACACTCAGGCAGTTATGCGACATTACCTCTCTGACTGCTGAGTTTCTGCATTTTTCTGGTCGTTTAATTCCGATTATACTGAATAGTTTGAACACAATTTGACTGAGATTTGTTGGTGGCTAAGCTCTAAAAAAAAATATTCAGCATGTCTAGAGTAATCTCCCATTGAAATTAGTGTCTGGTGGCTTTCAGCAATCAGACGGTTAAAGGAAAATTCACATTTTATACTATCCATTCATGCAAATCAACGTGAGAGACACATACGCTGCGCATGGTATTCTAGGATGTCATCATGCAAACAAAGAAATATATTAACACATTTCTCCGGTCTATGAAGTAGGCTGTGATTTACTTTTGAACCAATCTAGTAGTAGAAAAACGAGACCGTCAATTCTGGTGGGACTTACCCGCTATATTTTGTTGGATAGTTGAATTATATTTACTAGGGTGTAAGGAATTTGTATAGCCGAGCTTAATGCACTTTTCCAGGTTATCCCTCAATGCTATGGTGTAATAATCAATCACGTGACGTCTAGAATGACGTCATAATCAACGACGTCAAGAATGACGTAGATAAGGTCATCACAAACACTTAATTGACGACGGACTACGCGTTGTCGTACGAATTGTATGTCTTTACCATTTAATACACATGCTGTTGAATATTTTGAAACTAATTTGACTGGGCGTTGTTGCTGCCATAGGCAGTTTCAAAATATTCAACAGCTTACCCGTATATTTTCTGGAAATTGCTCGCCAGTGAGCTCAGGGATCGATCGATCCCAACACGGCCGAAGTGTGGGTGGATCTTAGCTACAGATGGGTGGGGGGGGGGGCATAGCTGAAACTGGGTTCCTCCATTTCAGGGCACACACACAGGAAAGCTGTTGCATATTTTGAAATTAATATGACTGGAAGCCGTTATGGCGTTATACAGCAAATCCTTACCTAGAGATTTCTTTCATCACTTTGCATGGATCGTAATGGAGTGTACTGGTGGCCATTTATACTGCGGGGAATGAATAAATACTATATTTAGCACAATATGGCAGGGGAAGTATTATAAAGCAGCCACTGGCAAACACATCGTTAACCCATCTTGTGTCAACTTAACTCATTACAGTTCAAGTTGGTGAAAAACGACCTCAGCAGTGAGCTTGAGAAATGTCCATTTGCAGACTAAGAGAAGAATATTTTTGAGAATTTACAACTGGAATGACTGGTTCAATAACCGAGCCAGTCATTCCAGTGGTAAATTTTCAAAAAGACTCTTTTTGGCTGCAAAAATCAAAATCTTCTTGAATGGTATTGGCCAGTAAATAGTTCATTGAAATAAATAGTTTGAGAGGATTAATGCGCTGTTGGCACACGAGATGGTAAATGAATGAATCGTATAGTAAGAAGCCATGAACTGTCATGCGGTCCTTGCGAAATTGTGGAAGACACCAGGATCGCCAACCTTATGTCACTACTGCTGCTAATTACGCGCCTGAGAAGGAACTAGGGGGTTGCTTCATTCCATAAAATATTAAACTGGACAGTTTACCCGGTATGTAGTTTACCCGGTATGCAGTTTACCCGGTATGTAGTTTACCCGGTATGTAGTTTACCCGGTATGTAGTTTACCCGGTATGTAGTTTACCCGGTATCATTTCGATAAGATATGCATCCGATCTGATGCAGAAGATTGTAGCACTCTTAATGCATCTACACATAGCTTATACCAGTATAATAACGACGATTCTAAGGCCATGACTCCATCTTGTGCCACCTCTCTCCCAAAGACACGGCCGGCAATTATGACCATCCCAGATAGATTTGTGGCATTTGAATGCCCCACTTCTCTCGTTCCGACAGAAAAGAAGCAATGTCGTTATAAAACAGTCCAATTTCAAATGATGGTAGTGAAAGTCGAGAAATTGTTGAAGACAATACACTTTGGTTTCTCCTACATATCTTATCAACAGATCAAATGAGCGGTGATGATTTGGAAGATACGTACAATGCCCCATATGGAATACATTTTTTGAAATGTGTGCAACCAGTGAGTAATTGTCAACAAACATTGGATGTGGACCACTATTTCTGAAAACATCAGCAAAGCCAAATGTAGTAGAGACGTGTTTGGAGTATTCCTTTTAGCCAGTCATAGACGAGAAGACACCGAGACTGAGATACCATGTGTCCAATCAATATATGTTATAGCAAAGTGTCTACTCAAACCAGTTCCAGTAAATATCAAGATTATATATTTAGGTGGATTTCATATAACAGGGAAGTTTATGTGTTATTTTTAATTGTTTATGATAGACAGTAGATTAGAATACATGTTAGCAGTAGGTAATATATGTAGCAGGTTTTCAGTCAACACAGTGATTTCCGGTTACAAAATGGTTATACTACCATTTAGGCTATATTGTTCTAGGAGATATCACGATATATCGTGGTGAGAAAATTGCGATATTTTAATATATCGTATAGCATATTTTATGGCATATGAATTCACGGGGTGAATTGGTCTTGGGTTGAGTTGGACTGCACGGTTTGGCGTATGTAGACATATCTTATTTGCTATGAGTTTTCATATCAGTATATGACTTCTAATTGGTAAATTTCAACAAAAACCTTAAATGCAGTCGCCAAGATAAAAAATAAGTACCATTCTCTTGTGAGGGACGACGTCTTCATTCCTAAATGGGAGACTTGTCAGAAATTGACACTGGTTGATTGCCAGATTTATGTAGGCATCTTGAACTAGTAAGAAGTTTGGCGGAGATTAAGGAAATGCATGAGATTACAGAGGCGATTAATTCAGTTACTGGGTCACTGCATGACCCCCAAGCCGCTGTGAATGGAATTTGAGAAGAAGTCTGGATAATTGCTCAGTTATGAGGAATGTACATATATATAGGACTGATTCTTAAGCGTTACATGTGGGCAACAATAGCTGGAAATGCGAGATGCATCTGCGGGATGTGTAAAATTCGTTGTCATATATAGTTAAACCTTTCCTGTGTCAACTTAACCCTTTAAATATCATGCCGGACATAAAGTGCATCTGCTGTCATCTTGAATAATACTCATTTACAGGCCAAGAGTCGATTATTTTTGAAAATTTACCAATGGAATAACTTGCTCGTTAACAGAGCCAGTCATTCCATTGGCACATTTTCAATAATAGTCTTCTCTTAGACACTAAGCACAAATTTGAGGGTTTTTTTTACTATTAACACTTTACTCGTCAAGCCTGCCAAACCCCACGTGTTACAAACGGTTTTCCTAAATTCAGAGGTACATTTACAAAAATCGTCTTTTCTTGGCCAGCAAATAGTCATGTAAAAGAAGAATGGAATGGAAAATCTTGGCCGGGTTTTGCGCATTAAGAGAACTGTTATATGAGAGGGGAAATGCATTCTCAACAACTGAAGTTAGTAATCGTATCAACCTCTCACCGGGTGAAAGACTGTCCACTACCTAAATAGTGGAAAGCTAATGAAGTTGCTAAAAGTATCGGTGCTGAAAATATCACGAAACCTAACATCCTGACATGAAAGAAAAGAAGCGAAAGACACATCGAAACCATTCCCCAGATCTTCAATGAGAAGAGATGAAATTAGCAGGGGCGTTGTGCTTTACTAAGGAGTTAAGGCGAGCTGCGCAATGCAAGTTTTCCTCCGTGAATGGACTAATGGACCTTACCATTTTAGCTATGCCCCGCCCATCACTAGCTAAGCTCCACCCACACCTCGCCGTGATGGGATTGATCGATCCACAAATGTCCTAGCCATCAATTTCCTGAAAACTATACAGGGAGGTTGTTGAATATTTTGTAACTAATTTGACTGGGTGCTGTTGTTGAACAGCGCCCAATCAAATTAGTTTCAAAATATTCAACATAATATGTATTAAATAGTAAAAGGAAACAATTTGTACAATAACGCATAGACCGTCTTCAAATATGTGTTCGTGATGTACTTATCGACGTCATTCATGACGTCATTCATTATGATGCCATTGTACACATCACGCAATTCATTATGACATCATGTGATGGACGGGTACTTTGGAAAGGTGAATTATCCCCCACCTCTGGTTGAACCAGATGACATACTGGAACAAGAGGTTGTCATATGGAACTGGTTAAAATCAGATTTTTAGTACTTCAGGATGAGGCTGCGATTGTATTGCGTAAAGCTCTATCATGTGAATATAGTGTATGTGATTGGTGCAATGGCATTCATTACACATTTGGCCAACTATAAGAAAGCTACTTGGAAGAGATACTGCAAATGAAACCACCTGTTTTGTAGGCGGCCAGTATGACATTCACACTTTGTTTAGTCTAACAGATGAAGAACGTCAGAGAAGAGAGAAAATCTCTTGGACAACAGCGTATGAGCAACCCAGCAATGCTTCAAATGCAACCTGAAAGTCATCCATTCACAATTCAAAGAACGGTAAAATACAAAAAAATAAGAATTCCCAATTGATGAATGTGATAAATCAATTACTATTGAATATTACCAGTGTAATGGCACAATGTCAAGTTCCATAACACTGAGAGTGGAAGGGTTAAATTGTCATTTTAAACATTGGCGCGTGCCCGACATGACGTTTGAGGAATGTCGCATATAGATATATACTGTGTACAGATTTAGTGAGCTAGCTATTATTTAAGAATACGGCTTAAATATTACCAATAAACACGATACAAAAATCTGTTTCCGCGGATTAATAGGCCTATTTCAATCACAATGAACACAATCGCCTAAGAACTGAAGAAATCGCGCCACGGTAATTGAACAGCTTTGATTATGGTGACCGACGTTCCGTATAGCAAAACGATTAAAGCACCCTTTCACGACCAACGTTGCTGAATTACCTGACAATCGTGGAATGCGACCAGGACGTACAACGCTGTGGACACATTGCCGTGCAGGCAATGCTCATTCGAAATCGAAGCAGTCATCGTTACCCAGTATGGTCTGTGTGGATCAACCGGGTGGATCTTCTTATAGATTCGGTCACCTTTATCTCCGTCCCATCGGATGGGCCATTTGCCACGGGTTCAGGGGTTTCCCAATGCCAAAAACGAGAACGCTGAAAGTTGATGTAATCTCGATATGTATTTGGACGGAGATAAAGAAGTTGAAGATCATTAATTCAACATATACGTCTGTTAGGTGACTGAAGCACTCCCTGGTAGATCCAATGCCGGAGCTACCTTGTTTTAAAATACTAATATAGGCGTGTATGCAATTCTTGTGAAAAAACTAATGATTTAAAATGGTTGTGAAGGCATTTGCGCAGCACACAGTTTACTCCTACTCATGGCTTCTCGACCAATCATACCTCGTATTCGCTGCAACGTCACGCACTCAATCAGTCGACAGACATCAACAGCTTCCACACAAACAAACAATTATAAACATAACTCATACATAAGCCCATTAGTAAGACCTGAACAGCACATTTATATAATTGGCAACATCTAACCCGGTGATACTATACGCACACATGTGGGATAGAGGCAAGCCATCTTTACAAGCATCAGATAAATTATTATAATGTATATCTTAAGTATAGTTGAAAGATTATCAATGGTATTATAAGAAAATACCATAATTTCTTACGCATATTCCTATCTGTACACAATGCTGTCTCAATTTTACTGGGAATAGAATGTTAATCCTTTCTATTTAAAGAACTGCACTATGATGGTGTCTAACATATGGCTGATGGGAAGACGAGCGCATCAGATTCACAATGTGCGATACAACATATATGCTACCTATGCCCTCACCAAAACTTAAATGGCCATCCCTGGCTAGTAGATAGACATTTAACGGCTGTATTCTATCATTAGCCTTTCAATTTAAGATCGCCATTTAAAATTAAACCTTTGGATAAATGGAAGGGAAAACAAAATCATTAATCATTAACCAAAAGATCCACCATTTCTGGAATCTGTGGCAGACATTCATCTCGATCTACTCAGGTCTCTAATCTGCGCAAATGATAGGCTCACTGGACCTTTCCATTTTAGTTATGCCACGCCCTGCTCTAGCTAAGTACCGCCCACACCTCGATCATGTTGGGATCGATAGATCTCTGAACTCCCTGACTATCAATTTCCAGAGAAGTATGCAGCTTAACCTGTTGACTATTTTAAAACTAATTTGACTGGGCGCTTTTGCTGCCCATGGCAGCAACCGCGCCCAGTCAAATTAATTTCAAAATATTCAATAGCATATATATTAAATAGTAGAGACATACAATGTATACACCGTGTCAGACTATTAAACGTTACGGGCGGTTGACATAGACTCTTTTTGACGTAATGATTATTACGTCATCCTACGCGGCGCTTAGCTGATTATGACGTCATATGATGTCATTACTCTGGAAAAGGCCATTACAACAGGTTTATTGTCTGTACAACTAGTAGGCTTAATTATGACATGTTTCTTGTCTGTAGAACATGTACACCGTTTCACGAGTCCATAGAACAGATTTACTCTGTAAAACACTAATAATAATATTAATACCATTATCACAAATCAATTATACAAATTATCATGTTAGGTACATTACTAGAATCAAGCATATTCAAGTTCAGTTCCTGTAATGGCTCTAAAGGAACATAGTTGACCTTTCGAAGGTCCACCCATGGTTCTCTCTTAAAGTGAGCCATCAATCTTGACTCATTCAGCACACTTTGCATGTGAATCATTGACAAATTATCCATGGTACTCAAAAATGCGTATTTGTGTCTACGCACAATCTTTTGAAATTTCCAACCATATCAACTATATACATACTCTTTCGGATCCAACATCTACACACAATAATGCACACCATGTAATTTTGTTGGTTTACCCTTGCAATGCGCACTAATGCTTTCACGGAATCTTTGCAAAATGACACCAATATTCTCAATTTCGAAAATGTTACTAGTAATATAGTTAGATTGGACGAACTTGATCTTACAATCTTTACTAGTAGAATGTGACAATACATTGATAACATATGGTAATTAAGTGCTTTCTACCCATTACAGTCTATAGGTTCATTTTGGTGACATTTTTTTGGGCTAAAATCCCAACTGATTCTAGTGTTCAATCCTTCACTCAGCATGGATAACATAACCTGTATAACATTACCAGGCTAACTAAGTGGCATGTGTCATGAATGGCATAGTTTCCATTACTTACAAGTGATATGGTTGTGACATAATTCATTTTTAGTGGCCCGCCATAATGGTTTGATAAGAATATTTTGGTAATACCATTGAGACGGTTTTACCAACTGAATTCCCACATCAATATGTTGACTGATATTCCTAAGACTTGCTGGGGTAAGCAGTCCTTCAGTTAATTGGACTAGCAAGAGAGGTGCAGTTTGAATTCTAACCATCAAGCTCGCTTTTTTACTAAGTGTCTACAAGATTTTCTAACTAATCAACTACGTGACCAAAATGTGTATCGAAAGTATGACCTTTCACCAATGTCATTCTAAATATCTGTCAACGTTGATCATTTAGTCTATTAGTGATATTCGCTACAGTGCCAGAAACACGATTAACTTGTTGACAGTTGACATATTTTTTTCAAATGCATGTTTCATATACGACGCAACATGATTAGAAATGCTAATTAATTCATGGGTTTTTTTTACATTGCTGTCTTAACAATTTGTTTCATACTTTCAATGTTACGTGAGGTCGCCACTCCCAATAAGTAAGACACTATAACAGCAACAATGATTAGTAAACCACGCGATCATCTTGCATGCTGGACTAAATTCATCGTTGCGTTTTCTGCTCGATGACGAATACGACGTAGCGATATGGCCAACTAAAAACGTCATTAACTGACACATTTTGTTCACCTTTCACCATGTTTATGGCATTGCCAGCACTAATAACATGTTCTATTAAATTATTTGGTAATATTGGTGTGTTATTGATTAATAATCTTCCATTCAGACCTCGCTGCTGAAATGGGTGTATGGCAGTTAATTACAACTCCGTTCGCTAGGGTGTGAGTATGGGTAATGTTACCACTGTGAGAAACGTCATTATTTCGAATGCTACAATTATTAATCACACAAATATATTTCAACCCATTTAGCTTGAAGCACGTTCTCTGTAACCTTTCAAAATATTTGATGGACATTTAGATTACGACACATTCATTTATATTCACGGTATCTTGTTGCAAATTCACTCATTAACTATAATGCATTATCTAATTTTCAAATTCGCTCCTATTTGCTTCCCATACTTGGTGTGACAGGGAAGTGCTTTCGCTGCACAAATTATATCTACTCAGTACACAAACAACGTGACTGGGTCATGTCTATATCTATTTGAGACTCTAACTCAAGACCAGGAATCATTTATAGTGGGTGTCCTGCTTGCTCCGATGTTACCGCTTCAGGTTGAAGCATGTGCTGTGCAGTTTTTTGCAAACTGGTTTCAACCAGTCCTGGCTGGTTTGTTACAATGCTATTTTGGTCTACATAATTTGCATTATTGCTGGGTCCGGGACTGTCCACAACTATTTCGCTTTTCTTGTGTCCCAGCCGATTTTAATATCTACACCCCTTAACTTGCACATGTTCAGGACCGTAATCGTTCCTGACCGTCCATATGGTGTCTTTAGTGTGCAATGGATCCATTTATTTTGAAGACATTGAATTCCTTATGATTCAACCTCTTGTTGATGTGTGCATGATGGTGAGTATGTGATTTTTCAGTGTCGATGCGTATATGCTGTACACAATTACTGAGTCTCTCTCCTCAAGGGCATTCGAAAACCCAACTGGCAAGGTGAGTAGCATCCTTCCACACCTGGTTAGAAGAAAATGGTGTATACAAGGTTGTAGCATGTCCACTATTTCTGTATGCCATTAATGCAACTAAATGTCAATCGTCCCAAAGAATAAGACTTGTTATCGACTAGTCTCTGAAGGAGGTCATTCAATCTTCTGTTGAACCTCTAGTTCTTCTATTACTCTTCGGATGGCAAGTGCTTGCATGTCTATGATCGATATCAAGTTCTTTGTATTTCTGCCATAAGTCATTATTGCTGAGCTCGTGACAGCTTCTTAAATGTGTTGCATGATCATTAGGATTTTTGGAAAAGACGACTGTATCGTCAATATGACTTTTCCAATGTATTCTTGGAGGACTTCGTTTATTGCTCTTTGAATGATGGCTCCTAAGAAGCAAACCCCAAAGCCATACAGGTCCACTCAAAAAGGCCTCCAGAGCAAACAAAAACAGTCTTTTCAATGTCTTTATCATCCATTTGGAATTTGCCAAAATCCAGACTTAAGATCCATGGTTGAAAAGACGAAATCAATTCTCATGGAATCAAAGATGTTGGATATAAGTGGTAGTTGGTAAGCATCTTTGTAACATACTTCATTATTGTTCTATAATTGACACAAAATCTTGTGCTATCATTTTTCTTGGGGACAACTGGAATGAGAGAAGCTCAATGGGATGATGAAGGACGACATACCCCAGCTTTCAACATGTCCTTGTCCTGCTCCCATACAATATGAGCGTTTGCAAGCAGTGCACGACAAACATGTTGATTTATCGGTGGACGACTTCCAGTTGGCTTGGTGCACTTGGCATTGAGATTCTTACCTAATTTATCTGTGTCATGAGTAACAAAGACAACAGAGAAATCAGTCAAGACTGTATAGATTGCAGGATAACCAATAATATTAAGAATAGTATTATCATTATCATATCTATGACATTTCTTTTGTTATTTGTAATTATGACCATACCACATTATGGTGCCATTTCCTTAATCCAGCTGAACCTTCCCAGCTGGATTGAATTGGCTCCGATGAGATCCTTATGCTGTACATCAATCTCCACTAGTAATGGTACTGGCATTGCATTGCAAAGCTTAACTTGGGCATGCCCAATTACTTTTACTGCAGTAACATTCACAACTAACAATATTTTCAGCTTTTTGTAAGTTTCGCTCTCTTAAAGCATCCTTCCTTACATCACCCCGGATTAAAGGTGTTGATGCATCAGTTTCAACAAGACAAGTAATAAGAAGACTACTGAGCTATAAAGAATCATCCCGTGGCTACACTCTCCATCCTCAGTCATTTCCCGACGACCTGGGATTGTGGAGGTCGGCACCCATTTTATTTGAGTGAGGTTGGATGTTAAGACGATTTTGTAACCTGAGCACGTTGTTGGTGTCACAACAACCTAGGTGGCATTGTGGTCATTGTTAATTATTGTGATAGTTTGGCCGGAAGTGTCGTTCTCTTCCACACTGATGACATGCAGTTGGTCGAGGTGCACGTGGTGGTTGATGCATCTGGGCACATGCTGTTGGGCCGGTTCAGTGATAGCTTGCATGCTCCTCACGTAAAGTAGCTCATGCATGCATGCACTGCTGTATGATGTATTGCTGATAGGTGAGCTATGGGATTATTTATGTGAACTATAAAATGAATGTTCTGATTGATGTCTAGGCGCTGAATGTGACTAAACATGTAAGTGATCCAATGCAATCTGAACTGATGACCTCTCACATGACATTGGAATGCGTCACAGTGTTGATCCCAGAATATTGTGATTGTAATGGCAAATGATGCAATTATCATGATGTTTAGGATTGCTCACTAAATATCTGGGTTGGTTTGTAAGCGGCACAAATATTGCTTATGAATGGTGCAATATATGGTCTTGTGACACACTTTAGGATTTCTAGTTCACAAGGTAGATGCTTGTCTTCATTAGTTGATACAAATGCTGAGATGTTGTGGCTATGGATCTCAATACAGGTAATGGTGGTGCAGTTTGTATTAGATAGAAAATGTTCAATTTCATGGTAAAGTGGTCCATGGGATGACGATGTAGATATATGAGCTGGTATGCCAGTCGAATTGTGTAGTTGCTAGCTGACACTCATAGAGGTATGCTCTCGGCAATGTGATCGAGATACCGGAAGGACTAGCCACCCCGGAACCGGTAATCCACCCTCCAGAATGTATCATGGCCGATGGGGGGGGGGTGCCTGTACCTAACGCACACGTGATGGCAACAATGTATAAATCTTGATTCGCCCCTCTGTGCATGCGCCTGGCCATTGGGTGTACCAGCATAATAGACATGCCCAACAGACACATGACGTTGTTTCAACGTTGAATCCACGGTGAAATCACGTCATGATGTGATTTCAACATGGATTCAACGTTGAAATAACGTCATGTGCCTGCTTGGAGGGCGTTCTTTATAATGGGTTTTCTGACTGAGTGGACACTTTTAGCTAGCAAATATGATATTTGCACGACTTCTTCCTTGCATAATGGCCATGATCACAAATGTTTCCGGGGGTGTTTGGTACATTTGAAAACCCTGAGATTTCCACTTCCTCACCAGGATAATGACGGGTCAAAAGAGAAAAGAGCGATGTTTAATGAAGGAATCATCAGCCATTCCCTGGGAGAAGGGAACTTGAGACATAGCTCTCCATTGAGCCCGCTGACTCCTGCTATGTGATATAGAGGCTGGCGTGACTGTAAGAACAACTGCTGATTGGTTGTTGTTCACTAAGGAAAGCTTCCAATACTTGGAAAACATAATGAGATGCTGAGTAGAGTATAAAAGCTGATTGTTCTGCATTAGAAAACAGCCATGTAGAGGTTGTCCTCAGACTGCCTCGACAGCGACCCTGGTCCACGGTCAGTTCTTCCACTCCCCGGTTCAGAAATGACGGAGGAAATGTGTTGCAAAACCGTTGGGACTTCGACGGCTCAGAGCAGCTCAACATCTACATAGGCAGTGGGACAGCCTAATTTGTTTAAAGGCCAGCAGCCACTAAAAAGCTGCCTAAATTATCTGAAGAGCAAATGGCTACTGCTAACCTCCCCTGTCTTCAGAAATCTCTGCTGTGACTTTTGCCGCTCAGACGACCCCACTGATTTGAAACTGTCTACTGACTCTGAAGTGGAGTAGAGTCGACTGCATACCGACAGGTCTATTGATTTCATCCACGCCAGAACCTTGCCTGGAATCAGCTCTGCCACTCTTCGTCTGGTACTAAGGAAGCATTGGAAGCGAAC
This sequence comes from Chaetoderma sp. LZ-2023a, assembly GCA_034401795.1. Lineage (NCBI taxonomy): Eukaryota > Metazoa > Mollusca > Caudofoveata > Chaetodermatida > Chaetodermatidae > Chaetoderma > Chaetoderma sp. LZ-2023a. Next base: position 61,641,658 of record CM067364.1, read on the forward strand.
CTCTGATCGGTACTCATCTTGGTGTCACCACTCCTTTTCTTTTCGGGGAGATCTCTCTCCTGCGACAATGGAACTTTTAAATTTGTGACCACTGATTCAGACTTTTGCCATTTCACGTTTTGTCACTTGGTGTCGTCTCACTTAAAGTGAACTATTCTCTTCTCCCGCATCGAAGGGTGACGCCCCCACCCCACCCTGTGCTGAGGCATGAACTCTCCCCATCGAAAGGCTGCTTCTCCTCCTCCCGCTGAGCAGGTACCCACATTTCACTTGGACCACCCGCAAATAGCATATCATTGTGGATGGAATTCAACCATCTTCCATGCCAGCTCTCATCGAAGCTGTTATGCTCAGCGCATGCGCTTGGTCTCCCTGATTTGCGCTGCTTTGTTAAGCTTAAGAAAGCAGAGACCTCGGTTTACCGTGTCTCTTAGCTCGCGCCCCCTCCCCCCACCCACACTCGAAGCAGAACTCTGAGCCACCTATCACTACTGCTTTGCTGTGAACGACTTCAATGTCGCGAGACTAATATCCGCCATCCTTTCAACCACCCAACAGGTCTCGCGAACGTCACTTGGAAGTATTGACATGAGAAAGCTCTGCCAGTTAAACCTTTGCACCCTGCACTAAGACACTCCAAACGTGTCCCCTTAGGCAGTATTTTCGAGACGGCGGCAAAGCTCCTCTGAAGGATTTAACTTATGAAGCCATTCGCATCTCTTTTCATTTTTAGACTGCTAGGCCAGCGGCTAGGACAATGCTTAGGTAGTTATCCAATCCTGCATATAACACCAGCTCTGGCAACCGGACCTGATAACCGCTGCATCGCTAGAATCTTGTCCAGGTCCACCACGTCTTCATAGGGACTGGGCCTGGCAGAGGTTCCACTGAACTCTGTCCTTGTGTAGCTAGTCACACGGGCCTCTTTGCGCATCTGAATTGTGGAAGGGCCGCCCTCTGTGCCACGTCAAGATCTGTTTGACATAGTTCAAGATGGCCTAGTCTCGGAGTGGAAGGCTTGCATGACTCTGCTAGGGAATAGGTTATCCCACACCCTAACTGATTGTGTTATACCTGCGGCCGACTGACGCCCTAATGTGCACGCATATCAAAGGTAGCTAAAACACTACCTCGTACGGTATCCTCTCTAAAAAAAGATTTCAGGAATAGGTACATGCAGAAGGACTTCCTCGGAACACCGACAGAGAACATTAGTAGTATAGCCGGGATTAGAAAAAGACCACCACCCTCCACAGGCAACCGTTCTGCAATCCGCAGCTCCCACCACCCTTTCAATTCCTGAGGCATAGGAATTTGAGACATGGGCCACACAAATTCATGCCAGGCCCCAGGACCCACTGAACCAGTCCAATTAGAGATAAGTAACCATAGCGATATACCAACCACACATTATAGGATTGGAACATCCATTTAGAGACAAGCTGTCTTAGTGCTATACCGATCACCTGTGAACAACCACATATTACAGAGTCCGAACGTCCACTTAGAGACAAGCCGTCTTAGTGCTATGAGCCTCCACCATGGGTACTGTAACACATCTTCGAGTGATAGTAAAGCAATTCGGCCTTAGAGGCTATTCTAAGGCCCTCAAAGCCGACCTGCTCCAGATGAGTGGACAGGTCCATGCTCAGGAGTTGCAAAAGTGACTCTTCCGAGCACACCAGACTGGGATGTTTCCGGCGCTCACAAGAGATGATCCAGAGAACTACCATAAGAAAGGACTGCACCGCTGCGAGCTGCGTCAGCTAGTTGAGGAAGTGCCCACTAGCCAATGGGCCAAAGCTGTATTAACTCGGATGGCAAGCCATCCATAAGAACACCTACCTCTTCTACCGAGAATCAGAAGACGATTGATGAGGGGCTGAGCTCTGAACCCTTAGCCTGGAGTATGAGGCGAGAAGGTCAGCAGATTCTCAACGAGCGTCTCGGTGAGAAGGAGACAGAGGAAAGAGGATGGCGAACAGTATGATGAACATTCTTCAAAGGGCTAGAAGGAGACATTACAGGTCGGATCATGTAGAAGCTCCAGACTCTACAGAACGCCTTCTACCTTCGGTATACCCACACCTATCGAATCCGCCACATCGACGATGGTAGGGTAATTCTCTTCCATGAAAATGCTCCAGGGAGTCCCTGGATGAGCACACTAGAGGCAGCCCAGATCTGGGTGGAGACCAGAGAGCAAGTCCACCTCGACCAACACCAAGTGGGCCTTCACCCGATCTATCAACGTTGAGGTCAACGTTGTCATTGACCACCAGCTTCTGCTAGGGGAAGGCCCCCTCCTAGCCTTGCTCAGATGGAGGATGGGAATGGTGGCACTTGATACCTACAAGGACAAGATGTGTCTCCAGAGATGCTTAGCAGTCCACCAGGGTGCGAGAGCTAATAGAAGTACAGCTCTTGCGTGAGAGCTTGTTAAACAGTTCTGTGGCCCGAACAGGCCTGTGGCTGATGTACCAAAGACGTAGAATTCTTTGCAAAGATAAGTATTCGCATTTATGATCCCACTGGACAAGGTAGTTGGCATCTGACCAGGAAACATGTACACTATCCGACCACCATTACAATAGGAGTGTACGACCACCAGGCCTTCTTTATGAAAGACATCTTCAAGCTGGCCCAGACTTTCATCTGTGCGCACTGTCAACAGCAGTTCACCCAAGCATGTCATCCACATCGCCATGCTGACTGCTGTACAGGGGGGAAAACGGCCATCGATTGCTCTGGGGAGAACGTTGCGGTACCGCATTCAGCACACGAGAAGGCTTTCCATCCACCTCAAGCGGTCAGTTCAGTGGCTATTAATTGGATTGAATATGAGTGGAGAAACCGAGGAATTCACATACACCACGCAAAGTGTGGTCATGGTGGCGAACATTGGATCAAGGGAGCTTTTGTAGATGGTTATGATCTGACAACCGACACGGTATACCAATTCCATGGCTGTCACTGGCATGGATGTTCACAACACCAGTGAGGTGAGGATGCCGAACAAAGATACCGCAAGACAGTCACAAGAAACGAGCAACTGGGAGCTTCTGGATACATACTTGTGGTACAGTGGGGGTGCTGTATAAAACGCTGTCCAAGCGTACATGCACTGGTGTGGACAGTACCATACCCACACGTTATCGTCTATGGCTTTGAAGCCCTTCTAGATAGGATCAAGGCTCACCCTACATAGACTCTCATGCTCGAGAGTTCCCACATACCAATCTGGGTGTCAGTCGGCTGCTTCGTAGATGGTAGAATGAGCTCGCCAACTCACCTGTGTAATGCTAACTCCAAAGTGCTGATCTCAGAGTTCATGCACAAGATCCAACAACATGCCTCAATGATCAGTGAATGTGTCCGGGTGCAGTACTTACCGGCAGACATGGAAAAGTTACCTCCACACCAACAACGTGCGATGCGTGAGTGGTGTGACCAGGTGCCTGTGCTATGGTTCAACTCCGGCCGGTACGACCTGAACCTCATCAAGAAGTACTTCGTAGACGAGCTTACTACTTCGTCCAAAGGACAAGCAACAATGGTGAAAGTCGCCAAGAAGGCTAGCCAGACAATGATCCCCATTACACCTGAACTAGGGTTTCTCGATGTAATTAACTACCTCGCCCCAGGGGGTTCTTATGAGAAATGGGCCAATGCCTACGGTTGCATGCAACAGAAGAGCTGGCTACCTTATGAATGTTTCGACTTGCCTGAGAAGCTCGACTATCCTGGACTACCTGATTATCCTGCGTGGTGGTCCAAGCTCAAAGGCGGATACCTTCTTGAGTTGTCAGAGTGGAAAGCATGTAAACATACCTTGACGTTCTGGGGATGATGACGTTTGCTGACTGGTTGCGATATTACAAACACTTGGATGTTAGCCTATTCATTGAAGTCTTAGAGAAGATGTGAGAATTCTATACAGACGGAGGTATTGACATTCTGAAGGATGCGTTGTCACTTTCTGGTGTGTCGCTTCAGCACTTACTTCATGGTACTGCTGAACATGAGCCAGATATTTGCCTTTACTCTCCAGACAAGGAAGCTTACGAGAGGTTAAAGGGTGCTGTTGTTGGTGGTCTGAGCATTGTTTTCACGAGATATCACGAGTCTTGTGTTACTCGAATTCGATAAGGTAAGCGAGTATGTCAACGTCTCCTTGGTTATAACGTGAATGCCCTGTATTTGTCAACCATGGCCCATGCAATGCCTTGTCATAAAGAAACTGCATGACGGTTGGGTGGTCGTGTAAGCAGTGATATTGAAGTTTTTAAGGTGGATCTGCTAGTGGATCATTGGTTCAGGTTTGCTGAGGTTGACATTGAGGTACTTAAAGTGGAATGGCCAAAGGTCGAGATGATGTCGGCTCTAACTTCGGAGATGCTTGCATACCGTGATACAAGAGGTTGACAAAAGTCTACAACTAGCAAGCTCGTTGGTGCACTCTCTGGTAAGAAGAGTTCATTGTATGCACCAACTCTCAACTGGTACCTTGCCCACGTTAGAGAGTACTGCTATATATCGCACCATAGACTATACCTTGCAGACACCTTTTGAATGGTTTGTGGACTCTGTTACTGAGGCACGTCGTACTGGGGATGTTGTCAAATGTAAAGCCTTGTTGGCAGATCTCTTCAAACTCCTCGGCAACAGTGCATATGGGAAGCTGATCGAGGCATTAGACCGCCAGACCAACACGAGCTTCACTAAGGATGCATGGGCGGTAGACAGAGCCTTGCGTAGTGCATGGTTAGAGGATCTAGAGGAGATCGGTCATTCCTATGAGTTGCCGAGCTGTAAGCCTAAAGTCACCATTCGTCGCCCCTTCCAGGTGGGTATTGCAGTATACGAGCTCGCGAAACTGTGAGTGCTGGCGTTCTACTATGACTTCCTCGACCATTACATGGCTCATGACAGCTTCGAGTGCCTGCAGATGAAACCGATTCTGCCTTATATCGCCATAGCACGCTCCAGCCTCGATGAGGTGATATGCCCAGAGATACGAACGGAGTATGAGGCCTGCAAATGGGACTGGCTGGCATGGAACAAATTGTCTGTCCACACTTCGGGATTATTGAAGCTCGAGTTTGAAGGCACTCGTTGCTCCAACTGCTACTACGTGGAGAATACAGACTGCTGGAACAGCAGGACCCCGCAAGTGAAATTCTCGACTATGGGAATATATAAACGGCAAAATGAGGTCTAGTGGGCAGAGCAACCAATGGAGGTCTCTGTCTGTGCAACCAGGGTATGGTGACGTATGAACAGGAAAACACTTGGGCTCTCCGCCTACTAAGAAAAGAGATATGTGCTACCAGATGGTGTCTACACCTAGTCCATCGAATATCACAGCCCAAACGCGGCACCACCTACCATGTGTCAACCAGCGCAAGCGCAAGTCAGTGCTTATGATATGGAGGATGTCTACTTGACATAAGCACTCCGGGTGGAGTTGGCTGGGTGTCGGTAGGGATATGATGGAGCTCCTCTCGTACAAACGGCCACATAGGACAGCTCCGCACTCTGTGTTAGTGTGCCAGGTAGTACAGCGTAGGCTGTCCAACTGTATCCACATACCTGTCAAACGTGTGTACATCTATCAACCAGTTGGGCCAGTCACCTGCCTACGTCCACTCTCCAACTGGCCAGGCTCATACAAAAACCAAACCTGGGAATCAGATGGAAGTCGGTCCTCAGAGCACAGTCGTTCCGACTGTTGAACAGAGCATAGTTGTTCTGACGGTTGGGCCACAGAGGATCGCTGAATGGCATTGACAGGCTTCTGCCCTATCAGCCTAGTAACACCAGCATTGGATTTCGCCACCACAATGGACAACCCTCTCACCCATACCCTGGAACGACCCTCAGTCGGGATGACGACAGCCATCTCCTGAGCATACTGGTGTGGGAACAGCCTCTCTGCCAGTGTCCAGTTCCACCGCTCAATGATAGCCCGGGCATGGTGATGTCCCACCTCGCCTCGCCTAATTGCCACACCATGTGTCTGCATGAAGGCCGCAGTTTCACCTCTAAACTCCTTATCCTTATCGACTTGCAGCAATTCTGGCCACTTGAGGGGATTTTGTGGTCTTCATAGATATTCTGCAACCCAGCAGCCATCTGACCCACGGACTTATCCGTGAGAGACACTGCCACCTTGTATCTACTGACAACATCGACGATGGTGAGGGCGTACGTGTAGGTCTTGCATGTTCCTATGAAACAAAGCCGGTCATGTGGATGGAACAGCACACCAGCCTGATGGACTCTGTTCGGGGCAGGTTCAGTGAAGTGTGCATACCGAATGTGCCGTCGACGAGGTGTGTAGATCTGCCACATCGCCTTCCTGGTAAGCCACTGGCTAACCCTCTCCAAGGTGAATCTATGACCCCACGTGCAGCCTCGAGCAGCTGGTGAGGCTCGCGATAATTGCCACTGGGCCAGTAATAGGGATCTTCAAGCCAGGCGGTTGATGAACTCTCAGACTTCATCCCTGACATCGACACCTGTCCTCTCCTGTACAGCTCAGGCAAACTCTAGACAGACGAACAGACGAACATCGTCCATCCGACCATCGATGAACACTTCTTTGAATACCTGTGAACACTGCTATCTAATCTCTGCAGTGCTAGCACTGTCACTGAAGGGTAGCTTATCGACAAAGGCTTGCAAGTTAATGGACTTGACGAGGTCATGCAGAGAAGCCATCTTATATAGCATGTCTTAAATATTCGGCAGCTCAGATGACTGCAAGTGTTATTGCAACATACATGAGCCATGAACCGGCAACGTCAAAGAATGTGCCTACCCCAAGGCGATGGCGGGAATAGCCTCAGAGAGCTTCTCAACTTCATGGAGAGCATTATTGGCGATTTTGCGGACCGTCTCGCCAGCCTTCATCATGCACAGAGCAATCAGAGCCCCAACTGCTGCTAGAGGGCCAAGAGAGCCCTTCACGTAGGTATGATAACTTGCCTTGGCTCAGTGGATTAGTCAGCAAGAGTCTGGCTCTACATCATCACCAACATAGGCATTATCTTCATAGGCATCCTCATCATAGGCATCCTCATCATTGTCCTCATCTTCAGCATAGTCATCCTCATCGTAGTCCTCAACTGGATCCTCGAAAGCTTCTAGTTCATACATTGCTTGTAGTTCCTGCTGACTATATGGTGAATTTAAACTCCCTATATATAGCACTATAGACATGGCATCTGCAATCTTGAATGCAGGCGTGTTTGCATTGGCGAACTGGGGTCTCAGCTTTGCTGACCATAAGGTGGCGGAGGTTGAGAGAAAACGTCATAACCAGGCAATGGAGAGGCTATCTAAGGAGAAGTTTGAGTACAGTAAGACACTCGAGCATATGCACGAAAGAGAGGCACGCCAACGACACACAAGGGCGCAAGCCACCCTGAAAATCCAAGATGTTGATGCAAGTCTCGATGAGTATTACGAGGTTGTAAAGCTCTCCGAGCCGACGCTCAAGTTTGTGGCATCAGGAGGTCAGAAGACGGCCGCGGCCGTAGTAGTAGTGGCTGCTGTAGCAGCAGTGGTAGCTGGTGGAGTTATGTTCTATGCGAGTGCAAACTGAATGCCAATGGTGTGTGGTACACTAACCTTTGCATATCCAAAGTACAGCACTGTTACTCTGACCGGGCGAATGCCCCATCGCTCTCCGAACACATTCCCAATACGAACGCTAAGCTGGTTGCCATGGTTAGGCAAGATAATCCCCTCCTCTGAGGCGCTACGTAAGTAAAGCATACGACTTCGTTTGCTGTCAATAGAGACAGCATTCAGCCAAATCGAACACCTCACCGAGAACGTTGGCCCCAGCCACCACGAGTTTGAAGTTGTTTAGCTCCCCCACCTCCTGGACCACCGCTCCCTTCTGAACCACGACTGCTATAACTATGCAAGGCACCTCGGTGCAATGCCAACTCTAGATGCTGGTTAGCCACGGACTGGACCTGCTGATGCTCTCGCTCTACATGTAGGATTCCTTGTCTAGAGCCCACACATTTTAGTTCCTGGTCGTTCTCATCATGCCAGACCTGAAGTAATGGAGAGGTCATCATTACATCCGGAAGATATTCAGTGTGCATCCCGAGAAACAGCTTGTCCTGCATCAAGGCCGGGTTCACGTGTGTGTTCTAGAGGAAGGAGAAGAGTGGCACTGCGACAGGTATTTCTATGTCAGGTTGTAAGTTGAATTCTGTCAAGCCTTCATTACATCCGACGGCATAGTACCCTTTCCCCTTTACATAATAGGAAGGTCCACAACCCAGTGGATCCAGGACCCAGTACTCATCGTTCACAAAGGTGGTGTCCAGGGTGGTGTTGCTCTGCATAATCTCCCGCCTACTCACCACCTGTGGGAGCTCTACCTCCTTCGCCAATTAGCTCTTAAACTTGAACTTGAGCGTCATGCTCCTAGTCTCATGGATCTGTCGTGAGAGCGTGAAGTCGATGAACTTCCTCGCTTTGGATAAAGGGTTTGCATCATGAATACTAGGTCCAATGGCTATCGGACAGGCCTTCCGAGGATCAGTGTGGCGCGAAGTCCTGGGTTCAACTGCCCCATCTGGATGCTGTACATACTGCTTCACATTTAACATCTGTATATACAGTTTTTAAACGGTGATGTTTGGTAAGGTTCTCCAGCAGATCGTCTTTGGAAGGCAAGAAGAAACCAGATGGTGAGCACACTGTGCTATCGATTGACAGGGTCTGATGACTACTTCGTGACCTCAACATTACCCACGAGCGAGCCCATGTCACACCTCCGACTGATGCGGAGATACTGACTGCCAGAGAGGAGACCACACCAGGCCGTAGAACGAAAGAATTATTGACTGGGATGCTCGACCGGAAGTTTGACTGTACCCAAAGCAGGTCGCTAGATCTTCCCCATCGGACACCCACTAAGAGTCCTGTAATACTAGCTCTCCAGAAGGCTATGGCTGATCCCAAAGATCTCCTAACAGTAGGGAAGTGGGCTGGCATATTTGATATCCACACTAATGATGAACACCGGATGCTGGATGATATACAGGCTGGGGCAATATATTACTTCCGAAAGGAGATCAGTACACGTGTGACTGAAGGCCATAAGACTAAGTATGTGACTGGTCACACCAAAGGTAGAGAGGAGGGGTTGGCTACCGGCCATAACTAGGCTGTTAAGCACATCTTCAATGAAAGACGGCGCGAGCAGATAGAGAGTAATCTGGAGGAATTTCTAAAGTTCCCAGAGATGAACTACCAGGACTTGCCCTGTAGGTGGGGCTTAGAATACACCTTCCGTATCCTCTGCGTGTCGTAAGAGGCGACTAAAGGAAGTAAGGGTGAGGTAACCCTGACAGAAACCTCGAGTGCTGAAGACGGAGGTTCCAGGCCGCACGGCGCACTCTAATAAACCATGGATCCACGCACTTAACGCGTATGATCATGTCGATAGTCACTTACATGACTGGCAGTATGATCAGCGAACGAAAAGATGAAGAAGAAGAAGAACTACCAGGACTACCTAATCAAAAAATACCTCACGGTAAATGCTAAGAAAGCATGGGCGAAGTGGATATTCCAGGAGAAGTTTCAGAAGAACAGAGCCATAGCATCTGATCCTCAGTGGATAGAGTTTCAGAAACACCTGCCCAAACCCTCTGGGGCAGCGCAGTCTACAGATGAAGCAGCGGAAACTGCGGACGAAGTTTCGCAAGTAGCGGAGACCATGCAACGAGTTCCTCAATCCTGAAAAAAACATTCCCGACTGACACATCAGGCATGTCGACCCAACCGACATGTGAGTTTCCTGGTGGAATTCAACTTGTAGCTGAAGTTCTGAGCCGTTTCCAGTGAGGGCTTGACGTGTGCGAGCTCCCCTGTCTCCTTGTTGCTGCAGGGGAAGAGTTTTAGATCTGCGACCTTCTGCATGCCTGTGATGAAGTCTAGCTTGGTCTCCTTGAGGGTCGGGCTGTCCTATATCCTCTCAAGCATGGCATGACCCTTCTTCGAGCTAAAGTATAGGAGCCTCGCATTGTGCCGGATATCTGGTGATATCTCACTGGTGTACTTCTGAAAGAGAATGAAGACAGTGGTCTTGGTGTGTCTAATGCGCCTGGTGATGTTGGTGCGGTATGTGACTGTATTCTGGTCAATCACGGGGTCATCGATACCTAGAACAAGCGGTTCAGTTAGTCGAGCCATGAGCAGCTTCTCCATCAGTGCTTGCAGGTTGTGCGTCTTGGGAATTGGACCATTGTACCACTGATCGTTATTGTCGACCGCCTCGGCGGCGGAGTCCGACACCAGGAGGATGCATTGAGACTGAAGATGTTCAGTGAGAATGGCGCACAGCAAGATGTTTTCCCTGTGTCCTGATTGTGCAATGATCAGCACCACCTAACCGGCATCATTTGATCTACTACTGTATGGCACTAACATGTTGCATGTGCGCATGAAGGATGGCGACCACCTGTTTCGCTGTAACCACATCTATATCTGGGAGATTAAATGGAAGTACCTCCTGTACCAGCTCTTTTGCCTGCTGTGTGGGTAGCGTTGCACCGCCGACGGATATGAAGGATGCAATAGAGGCATCAAGCACGACATCCCAACAACAGCTAAGAAGGTAACGCAGAAGGCATGTGTCAGCACCCACAGTGTCTAACAAATCGAGTATCCATATGATGCAAGCTTGAGCAGCCATGCTTATTATGTGATTTTAAATGGCATGCCCAAGAATCCTGACTTCTTTACCTCAGGTAGTTGGAGCTTTGCTGTTGCATTCACATGGCCATCCACCATGATATGGCTCAGGCCGATGGTGCCTACCTTGAGATTCTCCCTATCTTGTTGAAATGAGTTCCGTGGTTTCAGATCATTACCCAGGTCCGGTGCGTAGGACTCTGCCATAACCTTGATGGCACCAGCCGTATCGACCACGAGCGTACCTCGCATCACTACCCTTTCTTTGATGTCCATCCCCTTGTATACAGTCTTGGCCTTGTTGAGTGCTGAGTGTCCTACAGGGTTAGTGTTTCCGATGAGATCTGTCGTTGGGGTGGTACCTTGGATCTCTCAAGGTTCTCCCTTCTCATCGAAGTCTAGGAAGGAGAGGGGGCCAACAGTCTCATCTGAACCGAGGCGTGCCTCACTCAAGTGAGCGAGATCACCTAGCTCTTTGCTCTCTAGGTCTGTGAGTGACAGAGACATTGTTGGTGCATCCATATGTCTTAAACCTAGTCATATCAAGCGGGAACCATTATATATATACATATATATATATATATATATATATATATATATATATATATATATATATATATATATATATATATATATATATATATATATATATATATATATATATATATATATAGCATCTTAAAGTTAAACATAGGCCACGATGATCTTGGCGATAGCACTCGTCACTAGCCCTAGAACCGCGGCTTCCATTCGAGGGATACGTTCGCCATGACCGTGGCGGCAAAAGTATAGGAGCTACCACCGATGGTGATCTTTGAAATGGGATGTGTTATCCCTAGACAGTGGTCGACAACCATACTTGCCACTGTGGCGAGGACAGCGGCTCCAGCAACAGGAATAACCTCATTACCACCTGTCACCTCACCACGGTCACATTCGCGGCCACGTTACTGGCGACATGAATGGCGAGCGGCTTAGCCTGTGTCAGTAGCTTCTAGGTCTTGCATTTGAGCAGCTTCTCCACCTTCTGGAGACTCGCATGGCTCTCGGGGAGTTGCTTTACTATCTATACTGTTAACATCATGGTTTAAGTCCTGAGTATATAATGCATTTAAACATGTACGTTCTACGTCGAGAGCGCTAAGCAGATCTACCCAGTGTCCATCTGTTAGCTGATTAGATTGGTACTCGGGAATATCCATACAGTTCTGTGCTATACATAATGGCTTAATCCATGGACCTACTAGTACTATGTACTAGGTACTATGACATCTTCCGCATCGAATCGAAGGACTATAAGAAGAAGTCACCAGATGGCCTCGCCCAGCTCTTTAACGCTGAGTTACCAGAGGAGCTGACAGCTGTGAAACTCCACTTAGGATTTGGTAAGGGGCAGATCTGCTTCGTTGAATACCCCATTATGGGTGGCAGTGTAGTAGAGCTGCTCCTGCATACTAAGGAATTCTACAAGGCTCGGGAGTATCTGTCGGACGTGTTTCAGCAGTTGCAGGCATCCATCGCATCTCTCGACTCTGGGTGGAATAAGGCTATGTGCTAATACAAGCTGGAAAAAGGTTGTACCACTGAACAATGCAGTCCTTCAGTGTGTATGCTAACAGCATGTTTGGGGCTGTCGGGCAGGCCAAGCTAGTTCAGGCAATCTCAGCCATGACTCCCACACCGGAAGATCTCATGGTCTACGAGCAGGATCTGCTAGTGGCGGAGAAGACTGGTGAAGAGCATAGCAATAGCTATACTTGACACCACTCGTAGGGCCAAGCGTGGCGGTGGGTGTCAGCACTGGTCGTTGTTTGTCATCCGGCACTCTTGCCTTTCCAGCAGTCAGAATGACAGTCAGAACGACGGTAACTCTGGCGCTGATAGGAGACCACAGGGACCTATGTGTCATGGGTGTCGGGACCAAATGCACGGCCAAGTTAATGTCAGTGTTAAACCAAAAGTGCACCCTTGACTATCATGTTATTGCAGCCCCTAATCTTCAGATCCTCGACATGCATGATCATATTCCTCGGAATAAGTCATAGGTGTGGCGATATAGTGAAGTCGAGCTTACGACGGGCCTTCTGTAAGGCTTGCTGGAACTTGCCAATGAGGCTAATGGGATCTGCAACAATGATCATGTTTTCAATGAGACTGCCTCTCTTTGCCTCTCACCCCATCTATGGAGTGCAGCAGCTTGGGCTGGTCTGTCAGGAGAAAATAACATAATGCTTCTAAGGACTGGTTGATTTGAACGATCCATGCTGGTGTGAGCCCTGAGGTTGTGTGTAGGATAAAGTATTCCCCGACATCTGGGTTGTCCTCCCTGATTCCGGTGATATGCATATTCAGCACCAGTGCCCTGGGCTCTGAGTCTGGATCAAATGAGAACGTCGCTCTCTTTCGACGGCCGATTTGTTTAGGGTGTTTGATAATGGAAGCTTGAGTAGTCTCGTCTCGGGTCGCCATAGATAATGCCTAGACCGTGGTTGTCTAGACCATGGAAACAATTGTATGAGTGGGCGTTGAACTCTCGCTGGAGTCGACTGGCTGCTGAGAGACTGTAGCTTGTGGTGCCCATGGTTCCCGCAGTCTGCGGATCGAAATCGTTCATATCAGGCAGACTTACGCCCAGCTCATGGAGGATTCGTCTTCCCGTGTAGTACACATGGAATCTGAGGCAGCTGGCAATGAGCAGAGCTTTGGGGGTGCCAGAATAGGAGTGCAGCACACCTGCGCCGACGCCACATCCTACACGGCAAGGTTCAGCTGTTGGTTCCAGAACGAGAGATTCGGGCCTGCCTTCCATGTATGAGTTTTCTTCACATCCTTGATGGTGATTGCAAGGTTGGTCAGCGGTCGTGTATTGATGGAGAAACTGATGCGGGACAGCCCGTCGACTGAGAGTGACATAGATGTTTGGTCTCGTATGTCATCCAGGAGACCACGTGTATAGTGTACCCAGGAGGGGCGGTTGGCTCTGGTTGATTGTCGTGAGGTTCGTCGGGAAGGCCATCTATAGTACTCGTCTTAAAGCCGCTGTTCCAGCCACGGACGCAACATACTATTTGGCACCATAGAGATCTTCGATGCGGCCCCGCTGCAGCATCTCTTGTTTTAACTCCCCATGTCCACCCGCCCGCTGGAGCCTTTAAGGTATTGCTGATGCACTTAGGGTTTCTCTGTGCGGTACATGGGTTGGAGCGTCAATATATGGTGATACTCTTCATCACTGACCTGCCCATCCTCGAGAGCTTTGCTGGCAGACTCGTCGATAGCCCGTACGATGCTCTGTGCCAGTGTTACATACTTAGCATGCTTCTCCAGCTTCCTGGTAAGCTGACGCTGTCCCACTGCCAAGCCGGTGGCCAGGACAGTAGCGGCAAGGGTCACTCCACCCAGTGGGATAGCAACGATAACATCCACCCTTGTAACAAGGGTGGCAACGTCGGCCACCCCAGCACTGACTCCAAGCACACCCGAAGCTGTGGTTGTGCATGCTAGAATGCTGTAGGCTGTTTTATATCGCCTGCATGTTCTGCTGTACTTTTCTGTCTCTTGAACAAGATTCTGTCTGATGGTGTCAATCTGCTGGAGGCGCCAGCCATGGACTGTACCACCATCTTCAGCTACCAGGGCGGGATATAGTTCAGGCTGCTTTCACCACTCCGATTTAGCGATGGTATACCCAGTTCTTAAACACGAGCTAGCTCTGCATCACCTACAGGATCTGCTGATGAATCATTGTGGAATTCATCTTGGAAAGCCTGCCGAACTGAACAAGCTTGTTAGTGTGGATACATACCTCCCTCAATCACCCCTCACCCAGCATAATGTCAGGGGCCAGTTGCTTTCGCAGCCATGCCATTTGGAACTTCACCTTGCCACTCCAATAGTACGCCCACCATTCCTGGAATTTCTTGGAATTATACGTTTGCACCCTCTCCTCTTCCCATTGCAAAACCTCTATAGACTCACCACACTCGTCATCCAAGTAAGCATACGAGTCTGACCCCACGATGCCCTTCTCCTGCCAGATGAGGCTCTCATATTCTTGGACAGAGTTGTAGTCCCTTCATCTCCTACCCTCTATGGCATTATGTTCATACCAGCTCACCCACTGCAGTCACTCGCCTTCTTGTCGACAACGCATTTCCTGTACTGCTATATCTGCCATCCCGGAGAAGGTGTTTGGCTCCTCTGCCGACTTTTTCCACAATTCAGCAAATGCCTGATAGACCTGATAGGATATCGTCATGATGGGGATAGGTCAGTAAGTAGTAGCAGTGTAAACTCTAATTGACCATCCGCCAGACCATCCATGCTGGCATACAGACTAATGGTGGAGCTGTCAAACAGATGATTTACGTGGGTGAACATGTTGGGGCTGCTCACTTTCCACATTTTGCTAGTGGCTCCTGGCAGATATTCTATCAAGTCTAACCCTACTTCTGTCAGTGAGCTGTGGTACGTACTGCCCGGTGGCGGATGTAACAGATCGGCGTGTACGTACATGGTGGAATGCTGAGCTACCTTGAAGAGAACCAATTCTATGCGCTACTGAACCACACATCTACCAACTAGAGGTCTGATGATATTCTCCCCATTTTGGAGTAGCAATCGGACACTCGGCATGGCTATACACTCCGTTTAATCCATATATATCTATCTATATATATATATATCTATATATATCTATATATATATATATATATATATATATATATATATATATATATATATATATATATATATATATATATATATATATATATATATATATATATATATATATATATATATATATATATATATATATATATATATATATATATATATATACAATTGAGCCTATATTTGCTCACTCATCCAGTCTAGCTGATCTCGTGGATGTGTATGACGTTGACGCCGCCAAGGTTAAGGAAAGCGAGTCGTTCGTCCTCCAATATGGACCAGCCTCCAAGACATTCTCCCTCCATCCGGTTGGTGGAAATGGTGTAGAGCTGCTCATTGGCCTAAAGCATGTCTCATAGGAGCGTCTGGGTCGAGATAGATATGGGGACAAATTTGTGTTCCTCCAAGAATTCATCCTCTACCCCCTGATAGAACAGGCACCAGACAAGGTTGAGGATGTTGACAATTTAGACGTTGATCTCAGCTTTCATGTCTTAGAGTCGCCTGTGAAGCATGGCCCACCGATGTCAAATGATGGTATGGTGTTGGCTCTGGTGAAACAGCTGCAGGTAATCTTCGAAAAGAACGTGGTGCAGTATCACGCTGGACCTGGTGGTAAGCAGCGAGCGTGGGTGCCACTATATAGACCTCCATCAGTTATTGACTTGGAAGTCACCCCACTCTCCACCATTGTGAAGAAGGATGGCGCGGTCAGGAAGCTTTATAACAGGGGGACATCTTTCCTGACCTATATTGGACAGGACACATCTCTAGTTGCATTGGACCATAGGATTGGGTCACTGGAGGAAAGCTCCTGCTGCATCGCCCCCTTTGATGGACCAGAGGAAGCTATCAACATTCAGGAGGGTGTCTTACGGGTTGAGTGTGTCGCACTCCTCGAAGGCGAACGGCTCAGTTAAGCTGCTTGAGCGTATCAGGCTCGCAAGTCCGCAAACAACACCCATTGTGATAGATCTGCGGCTCCTAGCTGTGGTAAAGTGAAGCAACTAAGACGTGCCCCAGATGGGATGAAGATCGGCATCGAGGACGGCACAGGGCTCGATGTGACACAGATATTTTTCGATGGGTTCACCGTGCTCGGTTAAACCCTCCATATATAGGATGCTGATTATACTACTGCTCATACCTGGTGTGGTTGCGGCAGACAGCCATTATATTAGATGGCACGTGGGCTCACTTCCGAGATAAGCCACAGTACAATCCCTTCCGTGACCATCTGCAGAAAAATATCTCCGACTGATTTCACCGACGTTAGGAAATTGAGTCTACCTGCCACTTCCATGGTGTAGAAAGTGTAGGGCGGGGTTAATATGCTCCCACGGTTCTCGCTACAATACCAGATTCTCGGTGTCATCTGTGAACATGCTAGAGTTCGTGGAGGTGCAGATGGTAGGCACGTTACCGTTCTGCCAAGTGAATGCTGCCAAGGTAGCTGGAAGGGCCTGTGGGTAATCCCTTCATGCCGATGTGACACAGGGCGTGACTATGTGTTTGTTTGATTAGTTTGTTTATATGGAGACATGAGGCACGGCATGTATTTGTGTTCCAACATTATGTCTATCATCATCAATCATCAATCATCATCATCAATCATCATCAGTCAAGTCATGATCATTAATCATCATCATATAATCAATCATCATCATCAATCGCCATCAATCATCATCATCATCATCATCATCACATCATTATCAACTTATTATCAATCCGCATCATCAATCAAAATCAATCATCATCACTCATCATCATCATCATCATCATCACCATCATCATCATCATCATCATCATCATCATGCTCTACTATCTGGCAATACTGTTTAACATTTACTAATAATACATAGTGAGATTTGAACCGGCAATTGTTAGTGTTTCTCGGCTATGCAAGCATTAATTAAAAAACGACCTAGATTTAGCTGATAGCCTGTTATAGCTATTTTGTGTGCTTATGCGCATCGCATATTTTCTCGTGACACAATCCCCAGTTGGTATGTATGGAATGTATGTGCATAATTACTGTACAGTGTGGTTGATATAGCGCTATGGATACTTATCTATAAATGGGCGTTCGGGTCATGTAATGTGTATGTTCAGAAGTTGGTGTATCCCTGCGGACCTTCCCATTTAGAGACATAAGGTATGGTATGTTATTGCGTGGCCCATGTCGCAAATTCCTATGCCTCAGGAATTGAGAGGGTGGTGGGAGCGGAGGATCACGGAACGTTTGCCTGTGAAGGGTGGTAGTATTTTTTCTAATCCCGGCTATACTACCACATTGCATCAAACTAGCCAGCAACTACTAAGCTGTCAACCCTCCCCGTTCTTTTACCCCTCCATGAACACTAAACTAGGATCCGCTTTACGCGGATGATTATCGAAGCAGTTAATACCGACTTTTTTGCGACTGACTAACCTTACTTGTATCGACTGACGAGACTAAATAGTGACCGCTAGCAATTTACCGACTGTCTGGGGTAAGGGAAGGAAATGGCTGGTGTCCCGCCTGCCAGCTAAGGAGCGCCCCTCTCTCCCCTGAGACACTATCCCCCATCCACCACTCCTCAGCCAACCCCCCTCTCTCACCCAGCCCCAATCCCACCCCCACCCCATCGCTGACGACAGCTCGGATAGAACCCGGAGATGTTACCGATGCATATTGCTCCTGAGGACGCTCGTCTGCACACCTTTTTTGGCCCACGACTAAGAATACTACCATGCACGGAGCTTAAAAAAACCTAAAAGTTGGCAGAAAGACCAGCTTTACCGCATGTATTCTATCCCGCCCTCCCACTCCCTTCCTCAAGACACTAGCGCCTGAGAGAGAGAGAGCGAGAGACATGCTTAAAATAGAGCTCATCGCGAACGCGAGTGGGAAAGATCCAAATCCACCTGTCACTCATTCCTCCCGGCCATTGGCCACCTACCACAGGAATCCACGCCGAAGCACGCACTGCCATTTCAACTGCCATTATGGCTACCACTGCAGGCAGCACCACTCCCGGAAACCTTTCTGCCACACTTGCGACCTCCTCTCTCGCCAGCACCACCTCTTCGTCTTCTTCGACCGCTCCTGTCATTTTGTCCACTACCGCCAGAATGAACGTCTGCGTACATGCCGCTCTGCTTTGCTCGGATTAAGTACTGACGGACCGAGAGCCCCATAGCATACCACGTTGGCCATCAAGCACCACACATTTTTGCAAAGGACAGCAACGAGCGGAACGAGGCTGGCCGGGAACCTACCATTTTAGAAGCTCACTCAAGTGTACAGGCAATCAGCCATGCTAGGAAAGCCCGGCTGGACCAACGTCCCTCCATGGAGGCTGATGGCTGCTCCAGTCAGCAAATATTTGTGAGGGAGCCCCTCGTCCATGCTGACGAAAGGCCGTCGCGAGCCTCGAGATCTGCCGAGGAGGCGAGCCTAGTCCTCTGCTCGACTGCCGCTTCCTACCAGGGATGGGAAGAGGTCCGGAAGGATGAGACGACAGCTCACCCGATGACCGGCCACCCGGTCCTCAAGAGCGGGATGAACGTGGGATGGCAGCCGCCCGGCTATGGCAGAGATGTGACCATCACACGGCTTTATTTGCTAGACATTGTCTTTTATATGTTCAGGCTGAATGCGATGCTATTCATGTAGCAAGATATTGTTGTGTATTCGATCCACGCTCTGCGTGATGCTCACAGTGAGGAGATGCTCGATCGGTCCAATAGGTCGTTACGGTTGTGGTGCCCGTTATGGTTCATATTTTATCACACCATTTTGGTCCGCCATAATGAAGTTTGACAAATTATGACTCGTGAATTAAAGCAAAAGTTATGTAAGCCAACGGCGTGTATTGAATGTTCTCAGTCTAAAATACTAAACAGGTGTGCTGTGTAGATACGCCACCAAACCTATGATGATGGATGATGGCTAATTTAACTGTACTTACAGTTGTGCGTTAAACTCCTTCCAAAATACTATTCTGGATACACACACGCGTACGCACGCACGCACGCACGTACGCACGCACGCACGCACGCACGCACGCACGCACGCACGCACGCACGCACGCACGCACGCACGCACGCACGCACGCACGCACGCACGCACGCACGCACGCAGGCAGGCAGGCAGGCAGGCACGCAAGCACGCACGCACACACACAGGTGTTAAGGTAAGTTCACAGGTTTGCTGCAGGCTAACGATGTAATGACAAGACGAAATAGGATGCGTCCATGGTATACCACGAAGAGAAATCGAATGTGTTAAACAGAAACCTGTACAACATTTCAAAGTGAGTCAAGAGAAGCGCTTGCTTCAATACAATTTAAACGCATACACAATATCGTATCGTTCTGTTGACAATATTAAAGATGTCTAACATAATTTGGAAATTATTCTAAATCCGAAATTTAACCTGAGAGCAAAATTGCATCTTTCGGATCTTAGGTTAACACGACCTTGTAGCTAATATCTAATATGTGTTTTAACACGATGCCCAGTTTGCGCGCCATCTGCTATATAAAGGAAATCTCTGGTATATTTTCCGACCAATGATCATTTCCGGAAATTGTCGAATCCGATACCAATTTTGGATTCTGATATCATTAGCCAATCCAAGGGTTTGGAACCCATTGGCTGTGCAATAAAAGATGGTGGCCAATCTGGTTCGGACCGACTCTGTTTGGTGGATTCTCTGGCACTCTTCTATAACAAACCTGTCATGATGCATTACAAGGGTCAATTCCAACCCATCAACCGGCAGTTCATGCAATGAAAGTGATTCCATCCTGAATGGTTTCCATTAATCATCAATGTAACAAATTCGTTACACCCACCATGGGATAAGGCTTAGTGTGAGGCCGGGGTTACCCAACACGTCCCATCATCTATTACACATTATTCTCGCACACAGCTTTCACAAGTGTGAACGCGAAATAAAACGGGACCGTAACACAACCTGACTTTATCTAAAATGAAGAAAGCAATGCTTGCCTTTAACACACACTCCATTAGTACATGTCAACCCACTACCACTACACCCATCCTTCACCACTCATGCTATGCATGCGCGTGTGTGCTCGTGTTAGTGCATGTGACATGATATCCGCTATGTCCAACTCACTTATTTCAATCTCTAATCCTTTATGTCAGTGTTCCGATGCCAAGTATAAATAGTTATTTTCTGTCTCATTTACGAAATAGGTATCCGCACCATTTATGTATAACAAATCGACCTAGGAGCAAATTTGAGAGGTGGGGCATGTTCCACAAAAAGGGCACACTGGATGACATTGTATTGAGGAAGATCTGAAATGGAGTTCCCCTCTCGTGTTCGGAGACACCAACCAACTCAGCACGCACCACGATAAACGCATTGAAAGGTGCAGACTCTGAGAATCGATTTGCTGCGCTAAGGGACCTTTCCAGTTTTTTCTATGCCCCACCCATCTCTAGCTAAGCTCCATCCACAACACGCTCGTGTTGGGATCGATCTCTGGACTCCCTAACTATCATTTTCCAGAACACTATGCAGGTAAGATGTTGAATATTGTGTAACTAATTTGACTGAGTGCTGATGCTGCCTAAAGCAGCAACAGCGCCCAGTCAAATTACTTTCAAATTATTCAACAGAATATTTATTAAATAGTAAAGACATACAAGTCATAAAACAACGCATAGTCCAGCTTCAACCATGCGTTCGCGACGTACTTATCGACGTCATTCATGACGTCATAATGACATCAGCCTAATCGTCACGTAGTTGATTATGATGTCATATGATAGGCGGATACAGTGGAAAGTCCCATTATATTTGTCGCCAACTCCGGTCAACGGTTTCGGTGGAAAATTGTTTTGTGTGAAAACTATAGTTTATCCAAGACTGCCGCAAGTCAAAGCAAGTCAAATCGGCCAATCATTTTGAATATGTGAACAAAGTTTGTTCAGCTCTTGCGTTAGATGATATTTCTTGAGTTTCATGTCAATGAGCCAAGTACTTTCGCGGAGGATCTTAAAATGAATTGTTTTTAAATACTGTAAAATTGATGAAGGGCACGAACAAAATCGGCCAAGCAGCTTCCCTCGATCAATCCTGGATCCGACCCTATGGCTCATTCCTGCCCAGTTACTCTTAAGGACTCGCTTACGGAAAAAATGTGGACAGATGAAAAACGACATATACGCGAGTGCCTGACGTTATAGTAGGAGGGATCGGAGAACACGTAAAAGTAAAATATCTGGAATGTACACCATCAGTTCCATTCAATTCGTCTGCTATTGAGATGGGTATATGAAAGCTAGTCCGGTGAAAGATGGGTTTTGCCCTCTGCATGCCGGTCTAGTCGTAGGCAACGTTATTTTTGGAGGGGTTAATTTAATATTACTAGCAATGGGCCGTGAGACCTTAATTACATTTTCTTTACTCTTTTGCAAAATGCAACCACGATTTGATGTTTTCTGATACCGGGCGGAGTTATTACAACTCCTGCAATGTTCAGAAGTAGTAACAACTCATGTTTCAGGGTAGAAATATCAATTTTCGGCAGTAAGAATTGGTAAATTATTGTCCTTCAGTACTTAAAATTGACAACAGATCAACTTTCCTCACTCACAATTTGTAAATATCATCTTTCAGGAGTTAGGTTTAGCAAAAGGTTATCTCTCATGGTATGACATTTGAGAAATTCCATGCTTTCAATGATCAGGATTGGTAACATATCATCCTTCAGTGTTCAGAATAGGCCTGTTCGGTTACTCGATATTTTAAAATAAAATAATCGAAATATCGAAAAAAATCTATTTAATCAAACAAAAATCGATTATTTATTTTAATCATGCATGATTTAGTGTTTAGTCTGGTAATACGCATCAATGGTTTGATTGTTCTAGCAAGGCAGTTGTATAAACATCTATTCTTGTGTTCAAGCCTGTACCTCCCGAGTCATAGTCCATGCACGTGAATGGTTATATAAGCAATTGTTTGATACGCTAATGATAGGAAGCAGTTGATTGCTACTGTTTAATATCCCCCCTCTAAATGATACAGACTGAAGTGCTGGTGGCATGTTGAGAACAAATTAAAAAAATGAATTACTGTTTTTCATAGTATATTTAAAAAATATCGATGCGAATTTTCATAAATTCTGACAATTGTTTTGCCACTAATTTGATTTAAAACTGTTGCAGCAACAACTTGCAGTCAAATGATTTTCAAAATATTCGAATTTTCTAATGCTGCGAAATAGGGACACGTATTATATAGGCACTACGGGCGAAATATATATCATAATAATACTAAAAATAATATGGCCATTTAGTGAAAAAATACACAAAATTGACTTCAAAGTAAATTTTCAAATTTTCGATCCTAATTTTCATAAATTCTGCCGGTTGTTTTGCAACTAATTTGACTTAAAGCTGTTGCTCAACCCGCAATCTAATGCTTTTCAAAATATTCAGGTTTTCCAATGCTGGGAACACGGACAACATCGCAGATAGGCTCTACGGGCGAGCTCTATACAATTAAAAGTTCATCTCCATAATGTTAAAAGTAAATTGGCGCCTTTTTACTGGCTTGAAAATGTGGGTATACCATGCTTTCTTAACACCATTATCCAATAGGAATGAGTGAACAATGGATTCCTCATTGACTTCATTATACTGGACGGGTTGTTCCTCGTATTCAGCCAACCAGATGATTGCTTGCTATAGCCTGTCCTATTGAGCGTCTTGCAATCTTTTCATAGGCCTACTTAGTTGAGGTAATCTAAACCTCACTAGGAACCAACTTACGAAATTGCGTATTTTGTTATTTTTTTTATAGAAAATCGACAATTTTTAGCTCTTTATTTATTTATTTATTTATTATTATTATTATTATCATTATTATAATTATTATTAATATTATTATTATTATTATTATTATTATTATTATTATTAATTTTAAGAAAGCTCTCTCTTTCTCTCTCTGTCTCTCTGTCTCTCTGTCTCTCTCTCTCTCTCTCTCTCTCTCTCTCGCTATCTCTCTCTCTATCTCTCTCTCACACTCTCTCTCTCTCTCTCTCTCTCGCTGTGTCTCTCTCTCTCTCCCCTCTCCCCCTCACTCCCTCCCTACCCCCTTCCCCCAACAACCCCCAACTCCCTCACTACGTAGTTGCAAAGTTTCAAAATTAAATAATTGATTATCCGATTAAATCGATTGTTTTCATGACACCATAATCGATTATTTATTTCCATAATCGAACAGCCCTAGTTCAGAAGAGGTAAAAAATCATGTTTCAGGGTAGAAATATCACTTTTAGCAATAAGAATTGATACATTTTTGTCTTTCAGTGCTTAGAATTGACAACAGACACCACTCCATGTGCATTACATGTAAGTGAAAGGGATACAGGGTATGTAAACACACATTACATAATGTTGTGTTACAAATTTGATTTGATTGTTATGCCATCTAATGTTTTTCTGTGTGGTCGTAGAAGTGATGCACTAGTTGGTGAGAAGGGGGTCTATCGCAGAGTAATCAAATAAAACCCATAAACATTATAATATGTAGAGTTCAGCACTGCGACAGTGGTGGTGATGGTGTATGTTATTTGTGGCTTTCACACCAGCTAAAGCTGGCCGGGTAAGTTAGATATAAAATGTATTGCTTAATATGTCATAATTGAAAAATAGATTTAATTCCGCCACACACATGTGCACTCCAAGTTGCCGACATTTATTTGAGAAAATGTGTGTCTTGGCTGAGGCCTATATGTAGATACATTGCATTCAGACAACCACGGGGGTTGTGTGTTTTAATGAATAATATACCAAAAGTGTGTGGACCTACCACCCCGTATATGCCGCGCTATATTGTAACATAACTTGATCACGATACTCATACTAACGGCGGATTATCAGGAGAGGAAAACGACACGAGGAGATGACAGTAATCTTAGCTCAGTATATCATTTTAAAGTATCCGTAAATAGGATATTTGGAAGAATAAAATGGGAATAAGCGATTTAAATTCTGAAGTGACGCCCGCAAGGAAAATGTACGCGCTCATCAAATCAGTAATAAGCGCGGCGCAAAAGGATGCGGGTTATAACAAATAAAATTATATATTTCCCACCGTCAGAATTGGGTAGATTTTTTTGGTAATATGTCATTACTTCTTCACTATAAATCTACTGACAGAAATTCGGTTGCAATTTTGCCGAGGTGCACCTACTATTTTTCTTAGATTGACTGGACTAATAGAAAAGATCTTCAATTCGTACAGCTTGACGGACTAGTAGACATTCACGAAGTAATTGATTCTGCTATCAGCCTACATGTGACTTAGTTGATGATGACGTCACGTGATTGATTGATAAACTGTATTCATACATTACTATGTATAGTATCATATAAGGACACAACATCGTGCTCAAATAGGGGAATCCAATTTTAGCTATACCCCACCCATCTCTAGCTAACCCCACCACACCATGCCCGTGTTGGAATTGATCGATCCCTAAAATACTTACCTATCACTTTCCAGAAAACTATACATGTAAGCTGTTGACTATTTTGTAACTAATTTGACTTTGTGCTGTTGCTGCCTACAGCATGTTTATTAAAGAGATACGCTTCGGACAAGAATGCTTAGTCCGTCACCAATTAAGCATTCGTGCCGAACTTAGCTACGCCATTCATGGCGTCATTGATTATGTGGTCATCCTACATGTCACGTAGTTGATTATGACGTACTATGATTGATGGATAAACTGGAAATTCGCATTAAGACAGACGAGTATGGTAGACGTAAGCTATTAGTCCATTTCCGTATGCACTTAGCAGTCTACCTCGGGGCTGTTGGCAGATAATAAATGTTTTTCATGAGTACCGATGCATGGTAATTCGAAACTAATACTTTAAAGAGAGGCACTGCCGATCATAAGTTCGTACCAAATCACTCTATTAAGACGTTTTCAACGGATATATGCAATTTCTGCTTTAGAAACACGAGTAGAAATAAGGTACATTTTGTATAAAACTTAAACAATTCTATTAGAAGGTTATTTATGAAATAAAATAGGCAGACGTGCTTAATATATTAACGCCTAGAACACCTTGCAGATGATAACTGAAAGATAGCTGATATTTATGAAAAGTAATTTGACTGGGGGATAGTACATCCCATTGTAAAACTTCAAGTCAAATTATTTTCAAAATATTTACCAAATAATGTGTGAATTTTTTTAAATAGTGGATTGTCCGCTGCTAGTCTACGGGCAAGCAGCCGGGAGAGAAGTGATAAATATAATTAGTGTTCTTTTATTTCTCGCTTCAGTTAGTCTCTTTCAGACACACATGAAACCGATGAGTGTGACCATACCACCATCGGAGTGAACAGGCCACAAGGATTTACGTTTATCGTGCAAGTGCACGAACAAAGCCTCCGCTGTTCAGGTAAAACTAATAAGGTATTTACTTAGTTATTTCTTCCTTTTTTTAAATACATTTTTTAAAGGATTTTTTTTGGAAACAATCCCGATAACGCATCGTACTGGGCCGTTGCTGGCCCAGCATCGGCCCAGTAAGCTGCGCTATTTTGGAACCCACCAGCATTTCACAGAACAATCTTAATTGCGCATTTCTACGGCACACTGGTCAGTCTTGACCAAAGGGAGCAATGCTGCTCAACTCCGGTTTTACAATCACATGTCGCCTTTGTTGCCAGACTTGTCAATAAACATAACTGCATTCGTCATGAGTGAACATGTGTACATGTTAAGATGCGTGCCGATTACAAATATAAATGCGGGTTTTCTCGAAGTATTGTATTAATAAAATGTTCTCTTAATGCGTTGAACAATATACCGAATCTTGTTTAATAATTTGGAAATACAAGGCATGTTGAACATCTACTGCCTGACAAGTAGGGCCTACGGCAGTGCGGTGCAGTGGAAGTGTAGGTCGTACTGTGTAGATATTGGATGGGCGCATCATATGCTTGCATAAGTAGCCACTGGGGTATTCATAATATGTGCTTGAATGCTATTATATCATCAGGTGTTCAAAGCGCTCGAGATTCCACTTCTATCAAGCAACCCTTCAATGGTCACTATTTTTCAGGAAGAATGAAGTATTTGTTCGCAGGCAATGTCAATATGCCGGCGAGAAGAATACTATTTTTAATTTAATTTGCCGCTAAAATATATTTTCAAAGCTTTCGTTGGACTGCAAATGGATATTTCTCAAGACCACTGTACTGTTAGACGGATTGCCCATTATTTTATTGGTTAATGGGCAGACAAATCAGCATTTTTGCTCGGTAAGTGTCCATGTGCATACTAAGATAAGCCTATTTTTGAAAATTTACCATATGAATGACTAGCTCGGTTACAGAGCCAATCAGTCCATTGGTAAATTCTTAAAACCTGGTCTTACCTTAGCCTGCAAATAAACATTCCTCAACTGACCCATTGTAGAACACCGTTTTTGACAGACTTACAATTAAAGGCTTTAAAGTGGCACACGAGAGATCAACATGACACGGGCTTCCATCGCCATCAAATAAACTAAGATCATATACAACAAATATACGAGGCTGGGTGCAAATATGATGAGATACGACTTGCATGATTGTTATGGGCAGATTAGAAGCATAGCTGTTCAATCATTCTGGCATAGGTTTATCTGCAGATAAAGGCCGCCCCTCCATATACGCATGTGGGTGCATCCTCTGCATCACAGATGCTGTACAATAGTAACTGCTGGCAAACGACAATGCGAGTTCTTGATTAGCTTGATATCGATTTCCGCAAACAGATTCGTACTATTGCCCAACAGCATTATCCGGACAGCATAGTCTCTATCGACACATCGCATATGCTCTATGCCAGATACCGTCCACTCTCAATGAAGGTTTCCTAACATAAATTGTCTGCGGTTGTCCGCGTTTTACAAATGTGACCAGATACGTCTGCACGGATTACATTCGAATTCGCTGTACTCAGGGCAAAGGTCAATACGGGTCTTAGAGTTCAGGACTGCACATGGCATTTCAATGTGCTCTGTAACGACTTAAAAGAAGCAGTAGCGGGTACTCTATAGGGACAACTCACCGCCAGATTGAACTAAGCGCTTATCATCACTATATCACAATCACAATGGTATTCTAAGGTCAAACGCAACAAACCGTAACTATTTCAGTTTTACATACATTTTTCTTTCGTCTGGATAGGGCGGTGTTTCAGAAAACTTATCAAATCAAACAAAGTTTGTTACAGTAAAATAACAAAACATAAATTGCTCTTTCTCAGAAATATATGTAATCCTATCAACGTGTGTTAGGCACATTGAATTATGCCAAGATAATTCCACTTGCTTTCAAATGGCAGACAAGTTCTAAATTTAATCATGCTTGATTTGAGGCACGGAAAATGTAACCTACCAACTATCACGCAGTATGCGCCAAAACCAAGTCATAGGACGAACATAAGCTCAAGTCGGAGTACGGCGCATATCAGATACGAACCTGAATGAGGACACCTGCGTAGATGAACATTTCCATCTTTCCGGCCATTTTATCAATCCTGATTTTGAATATTACCAATTGACCTTTCGAGAGTATCCATCTATTATCGCAGGTCATAGTACGTCATACTCAGCTAATCGGCGTGTAGGGTGACGTCATACTCGTTATGTCATACATGATTCTATTTTGCCCGACAGAAATAGTTCGTCATAAACCTGCCTTATGTTCTGTAAGACGTGGACAAAATAATGTCAAATAGACATCAACAGCACCCAGTCGATTTAGTTTCAAAATATTCAACAGTTTATCTGCATAGTTTTATGGAAATTGAGTCAGAGAGTTCAGAGATCGAGCGATCCCAACACGAGCGAGGTCAGGGTTGAGATTAGCTAGAGATGGGCGGGGCATAACTAAAAATGGAAAGATCCAATGAACAAACACCGAGTCTAGATGCGGAAGAAGAAACAGAAAAGTGCCGACTCCTCGGAGACGCTGAATAAAATGCCAGTTGACAAAATGGCCTTCTGGCCTAAATGCAGACGCAAGCCTGTCCGATACAAGTGACATACTACCTTTTGCCCTAACGTACAACACGATAAATGTTGAAGATAGAATACAACACATCTCAAACCAAATTACGTGAACCACTTGAATTATTTTAAAGAAAAAGCCTAGTTTCGCAGTGAAAGCAAACTATGTAAAGGTTAATAATATTACAGAGGAACCTGTCGATGGCGACAGCATTAGGAACGCTTGAAGAGAGGTCGCTAAAGAAATGTCTTCATTTCTACTACTACTACTACTACTACTACTACTACTACTACTACTACTACTACTACTACTACTACTACTACTACTACTACTACTACTACTACTACTACTACCACTACTGCTGCTGCTGCTGCTGCTGCTGCTGCTCCTGCTGCTGCTGCTGCTGCTGCTGCTGCTGCTGCTGCTGCTGCTGCTGCTACTACTACTACTACTACTAGTACTACTACTACCAACACCATCACCACCACTACCACCACCACCACCACCACCACCACCACCACCACCACCACCACCACTACTACTACTACTACTACTACTACTACTACTACTACTACTACTACTACCACTACTACCACTACTACTACTACTACTACTACTACTACTACTACTACTACTACTACCACTACCACTACTACTACTGCTGCTGCCGCCGCCGCCCTTTCGGTAATGGCATCGATCCCGCTGACTACACATTATTTCTGAACATCAGAAGAAATCAGAAATTTCTTAAAATTTGACAAAATTTGAAGGCACGTTGTGATTGCGCTTGCTTTGCGTGGTTCATTACCGCATTGGCAACGCGCTGGTTTCAATTTCTGCGATAGCCTCGCCCAATGAATACACTGGTAATAGTTCTCTCTCGAGTTTTAGCTATTCCTCGCCCATCTCTAGCTAAGCTCCATCCACACCTCGCTCGTGTTCGCGTCGATCGACTCCTGAATTATTTGATTATCAATTTCCAGAAAACCATTCAGGTATGCTGTTGAATATGTGGCTGCAACACCGCCAGTCAAATGTGTTTAAAAATAGTCAACATCATCTTTATTAAATCGCAATGACATGCAATTCGTACACCGATGCTTAGTCCGTCACCAATTATGCGTTCGTGACGTACTTATCTATCTCATTCATGACACCATTGATTATGACGCCATCCTACACGCCACATAGTTAATTATGACGCCATATGTTGGATGGATAAATTGGAACGGTCCATTAAAGCATACACTGTTTAACGCTATTTCTGTGGTTGGGGATTGAATTAACATCCCGTAATCCAATATAGTATCCACAACCCTTAATTCGTCCACCGCCCCTGTGTGGGCTAGCGTGTACGCCGTGTAGGTTGTGATATGTGCACACGTGAGCGTATGTGTTCCAGGTAAAGTATTTTAAATCTTTGACTTTATTATTTATTTTCCAGAATTCGCTTGGTCTGTTCGCGCTATGGATAAGTTAAAACTGTTGCTTGTGTTAGTAGTATTTATTGGAATAATTTACGATGACGGAGTTGCAGGTCAAAATATCAAGGAGGGACCCGCCAATCCCGCCAAAAAAGCAAAGAAGAATACAGGAGGCCAACCTCCACCCGCGCCGCTAGAGGCCGGTGGACTCGTACTGGAAGGCAAGGCCGCTCCGGAGGATCCTCCACCTGCTGGCACAGTCGAATATGACCAGTCGTGTAAGTATACAATTCACCTTTCCAGAGTATCCATCAATCATCTGACCTCGTATGACGTCATCATCATCTCAGCGCGTGTATGATGACGTTACAATCATTACGTCTTAAAGGGTTCCATATAGACCGTCATCAAATCTCAAATAGACCAACACGTTGTATGAATTGTATGTCTTTGTAATTCTTTGCTATTTAATATACATGCGGTTGCATATTTTGAAACTAAGTTGTCTGGGCGCTGTTGCCGCCTTAGGCAGCAACAGCACCATGCCAAATTATTTTCAAAATATTCAACTGCTTACCTGTATACACGACGCTGTTATAATTATACTATACATCATAGTAGAACAAGACTTCCCATGCTCTTAACACTGAAAATGCGCTACTACATGAAAGTTTCCCATTCGTTGATAACCAAACGACTGTTATTGCTGACAAAACATCGATGCATTTATGCAATGGATGAATCCACTTATTGCTATTCCCCACCCAAATTACTTTGAAAAGATTCAACAGCTTACCTGCATATTGTTCTTGAAATTAAGTTTCATGGAGTTCAGAGTTCGGTCGATCCCAACACGTGGGCGGTGCTTAGGTAAGGGGCAAACTGCCACACCTGACATAATTTGGGGAAACATTTTGGGGAAATACCTATTTGCCTAGATTATTTAGCCTAAATGGTATCACTCTGAGTGCAAGAAATAGCCTCCCCTTAAAATCAGATTAAAAAAAATACTCATCTCCCTAAATTCTACCCACATCGGGATACATTTAATTAATTGGGGAAATTTTCTACTCTTTTCCCGTACATTTACCTAAATTGAAGACATTTTCCGCAGTTATCCCCGGCTGAAAAAACTTAGAATCGCGCCTGTCTTAATAGATGAATGTATCCAGCAAATATCCCGCATCATAACTAAATACTTCGTTTGCGCTATAACGGTACGATCGGAATTATGTCGATCCGTCACGAAAGTGGCAATTGTCCGACATGAACGACTCTGAACTATATATCGTTGGCGAACTTAAACCTTAATAGACAATCTCTTGGGTACAAATGTGCCTGTCTTTGGGCGTGTCAGTGTCTGAATCAATGCACCATCATGAAAAACATAGTATCTTCACGTGTACATGGATTACCGTATGTTTACAGTCATAGCGTCCAGGGCCCGGATTCACAAATAAGTAAGTTACACTTCTGGTCTAAAAAAGGCATAAGTGTGGCGTAAGTCTAAAAGCGGCCGTAAATACGGATTCACAAGAAGTGTATCTTACGACAATGTCTCCCAAAGTCCTGGCGTAACTTACCCCTGTATTAATTGTGTGCAGGCGAGTTACTAATAAAATTACCAAAATGTGAAATTTGTGTTAGTTTAATTACTCGTTTCAATGAACATAATTAGTAAATTATTACAGGAATATTGTGCATCATTTGCACAATTCATCCTGCTATTTGCACATTCACATGCACAAGTCGCGTCTAGACAAAATACTACACGATACCGCCAGATAACGCAACTTACTGGGCCGATGCCGGGCCGATACCGGGCCGATACTGAAAGTTCAGCATCGGCCAAGTAAGCTGTGTTGTTAGGGTGATAGATTGTATAGTTTCCAAAATATTCCTAATATTGTTATTGAAAATTTAGCATTTTACCCCTTTAATCGTCAAATGTGTTCAAGAATATTCTCATTTTGACATAGAAAATGTCCATTTGCAGACCAAGAGAAGACTATTTTTGAAAGGATTTCACTGGAATGACTGACTCTGTTGTCTATTACCGTGCCAGTCGTTGAAAAAAAAGATCTATTCTGTTTTCAGCCAACATCTTACAATGCATTCGCCTACTACTGTTTAACGTTAATCTCAGCATTGTAAATTTTACGGTATTGCACACTTTTGGAGCTGCCAGATTCAAGGTCGGCTGCACTCCGGCGTTCTTGACACAGCTACGATGTTCATGCGCTATAGACCTCCGCGTTTATTTACGCAAAAACAACTCATGACAAAAAAGTTACGCATATCTTCGTGAATGCCGG
This sequence comes from Chaetoderma sp. LZ-2023a, assembly GCA_034401795.1. NCBI lineage: Eukaryota > Metazoa > Mollusca > Caudofoveata > Chaetodermatida > Chaetodermatidae > Chaetoderma > Chaetoderma sp. LZ-2023a. Next base: position 61,673,848 of record CM067364.1, read on the forward strand.
TTAAGTCAAAGACGTAAGTGTGAGGGCGTAACTTACGCCGGGCGTAACGTACACTTCTTTGTGAATCAGGGCCCCTGACCGTTTGCTAAATACGACTTGTCGACCTCTCTTATGGGATTGTTTGCCGCATCAAATATCATCTATCCGTCTGTCCATCCATCCGTCTCGTGCTCTGTTCTTCTGCTATATCCCACAAACTGTTGCGTGGAATAACATTTCTTATTTGAGTTACTCATATGATTGCATACCGCAAGTCTACATTTACAATAGGCGCTGCCACCCTGGGTGGGGGTAGAGGGGAGTGTGGAAGCGGATGGGGGTGACAGAAGTTTAAACTTGGAGGAATTCAGCCAAATTTGATATGTTAGTTACCCAAACGATTGTGGATTGTGAGACAATGTTTATATTAAGCGCTACCCTCGGGGTGTCTGTCTTTCTCTCTGTTGGAAGAATGATTTGCCATTGTTGATAAAGCTGCCAGGATTGCAACTGGCTTTTTGTACTTGTTTCGTTAGAATGCCCTACCTTATGGAACAGTACAATGTGAGTTTCAACATCAATAAAATCGTCTTTCCGCTGCTATGTATTTAATAGTGGGAAATGTAATCTACTCTTCATAAATGTTTTTGTTGTACTACGTACAAGCTATAATTGCGGAAAGTGATAGATACATGTGATTCAACCTAATATAATGTGCATGAGTACATACTAGATACTTTCTTAGTACACACCTGCCACGGCTGGCATTACACATATAGGGAAATGACATTGGAGGCAACCCACATACATTTTCACAGACGATTGATATGGCAAAAACAATTACCTAAAGATCGATTTAGTTAGCTTTCTGAGCATGCTTTTTGAAAAGCTGTATTTTGATATGCAGCATACTATGCTTTGGCATGACATAGCAATAATTCTCATTATCATATTTTGGTGATTTACTAACTGGAATCTCCATTCAGCATTATATTTATCTTGAACACTTGAAGAGGAAATCAAGTTTAAATGGTGTGCTTGCCAATGGATTTCAAGTTGCTTTTAATTAAATATGCAAACTGATATTGCTTTATTGGTAATTTAAAAATCATGTAGCAAAAAGGGTAACTAGGCATAGAAATGACCTTTAATACGTTTGCAATTTGATTACCTAAATATATACATCTAGATTTGTAATATATTGTCTACTGGTAGGTGGTCTTTGCACTACATAAACAATAAGGTGTGCGGTAATTTGTTTTAGGTTAATATGTATTTTCTCGGTTATATATACTCCACTAAAACAGAAATAAATATATTGCTAAATGTGTATGGCATCAGTAGGCCCACCGTACACAACAGGGAAGATGCATATCGAGAAATAGACACCAGCCAACCGGGACGCGCTTAGCTATGATATCAATCAAGCATCTGACGTCATAATTGTTTACATCACACGTAGGCTGACGTCATAATACATGGTGCCGTATTTAGCTTGTTCCAGGAGCAAGTGTGTCCCAGCGCTATTTACTGTTCTGAGCATACAGCTTCTCTTACATCCGTCACTTGGCTCCACGATGCCGAGGTAATCACATCACATCAAATTCAGCTAAGCATTGAGGTGGTGGGTGTCTCGCAACTTTTCAGATGGAATATACCATGTATAAACAGTCTAAAGTCTAATGTGATAACATCCGCTGATCTGATATGTTCTGAAGGAGAATTCCCAGTCATAGAACATCCTAGCTAGGCGCAGCATGTCAAATGCAGATGTTGCTATAGCTGTAGGCGACATTTTGTCTCTACCACTATCATCGAGGCGATAGTTAACTTGAAACTTAGATTCTGGGAATTCAAGTTTCACACTTTCAAATCGATTCCAACACGCATACAAACCAGGCGAGGCTTAGCAAAGAATGTGCGGGGAATAGCGAGCACGATTGGCTATAACATAGATAATGGAGACACGCCTTTACTTAGTAATATGTACGTGTATCTTGACATCCAAAGACAGGGTTTTGTTAGCAGTTAACTGGACCTCTTCAGAGATATCAAGGATAATCTCCGTCTCTTCTCTGTTAAATTGATGCTAATCTCATCTCAAATGTTGTAATGTACCGATATAGTATGGGTTATAGATTCCATATCATTCATGTCCTGTGAGTTGCCTTTATCCGTATCACAAGTATCTGGATTGTAATATCTCGTATATGGTGAACAATGACACCCCCCCCCCCCAACCATTTTGTCTCCTCAAGCGATTGTGTGTGATGTCATACAAGTGGCAATGTATTACGTTCTTCAGTATGTAATACTCCTCCCGTTGAGTAGTTCAAAAATAATTCGACTGGCAGTACCAACTTCCAGTCAGATTGGTTTCAAAATATTCAACAGCTTATCTGCATGCATGCTTTTATACCATATTGCCAAGCTATAGCTGGCACCTCTATGAGTTGGCGTAAATACCGAGGCAGACACGCCAGGAATTTTTTGATCGTTTGAAAAGTAAAAACATGACACCCATCATAGGATATCAACATTTAGATACTAAAGCCTGAATATATTTCGTTGTCGGCAAGTTAGAAAGCTAAAACTTCGTGGATGGCTTATGGATGACAAATTCTATCATATGAATTGTTAGGATAAGATAAGGTGAGATGTCCTTTGAAATCTATTATTGATACCAGATAACCGCAGAGCAGGTCCTCTCCACGACACAATAGCTACATCCAGACATGATTTCTCATAAAATGGGAGCGTATACCCAGCATATCTTGTTGGATGTAAATCTAAATTATTGCTGGGGTTTGTAGACTTTCGTCTATTCAACCAGGAGATGTTCTTATAATAGTTATAGTTAATTAATAAATAAAAACAATGTTGTCACAGTCTCGCTGTCGTTACGGTCGTCACAGCTTCAAAAATGATGTGTCCATACAACTTAGTTGCCTATAGAATACTAGCACATAGATACTGGATTTTGTATGTCAACCCGTTTGAACTGATTGAACCACAGGAGTGGAGCTAGTCTAGTATAACCAAGATACTAATTCCATGGTACATATGTTAACTTGACGTTTCCACGGGATACCTTGACATGGATTTCCGAGAAGATACCGCCAATATCTAAATTACCTAATTTTGTGTATTACTGTGCTATCTCGATATCCAATCATAATTGCATTGCACTATAGCTGTGCACACCTCCAATACATTGTACTTCTCACGAGCATGGGGATCCCTGGCACAAGCTACGCGCCCTGTTATTTCTCACCCGTTCTTGACTACTTCCTTTGTCGCCAGTATCCCCGCCCGCCTTCAATACCGCGACATCTGTCTTACTTTCAGGTGTCCAGAGCTTCAATCCAACAATATTGATGATACCCACATGGCCTAACCTACCAATGATCATTATGTTATCATGGCATGCCATTTATAATGCCCGACATCTCCATCCCAGATATCGCAACTTACTGGGCCGATGTCGGGCCAATACCGTGACGATACTTTCAGTATCGGCCCGGTATCGGTCCAGCATTGTCCCATTAAGCTGCGTTATTATGGCTAGGTTTTAGCTAGTTCTGAACACACGTATGAGGAAGTCACAGGATTCGTGTTTCTGGTTTGCTGTGCAGGACCCCCTGAGCGCATCGTGTGTACACGTGGTATGTAAAAACTACCACGCTACGCGTAAAGATAGGATCCAGCAAACGCTATCTGGGCTTAGAAAATGGCATTGGAAAAGTTAATCTCTCCGCCTATTGTTTACAAAAGGAGGTCGCTTAGAAGAAAAGCATAGCAGACCCACTTCCACGACAAACATGGCCGCGGTGATGGTGCTTTGAAACACGACCAACTCAGGCGAGGCATGAACACGCCTTATCCAAAGATCATGGTTCACTCAACTGCATCAAATTTGAAACCCATTCCATGGAGTTATGCATTTGTATCTTATAATGCTTAAGTGTTTCAGACATTCAATGTTACCCGTCATTCCTACACCCACGTACCTGTACGTTGAGCTAACTCCTAAATTAGGCACCCACCAGGAAGGGAGATAATAGCAGACCGTTACCTCGACTACTGCGGAACTTTAGCTGACTGTAATCTAACCAAACAATTCAAGCCGTTGCGAGGCCATGTACAACTATGCGAGTCACTCTCTCCATAATAGTATGTGTACCGTCAGCGCGTTCGCTGTACAGGTGACGTGTGGAAGGGTCTTGTTCCCATTAATCTTTGCAATACCAATTATGTGCATGGATTGTGACAGAAACAACATTTCTGAGATAACGATAACACTGTTCATGCTGGAACGGGAAGACGCCATGCGCCGTTCCCGGCAGGAGAACATTACAAAAGGACCATCACGCTTTGACTTCAGAATCATGCGTGTGCTTGGTTGTATAGTTTAAGAACATTCGAGGAGATCTGCCAGTCATTATTGTATACACCACTGGCAGTTACATAGTAGTGACCTGCCAGTACATCTCATTTTGCTAAAGCTAAATAATGGTGGTTCGTTGAGACTGATGGTCGCAGTAGAATCAGTTTGTAACGTTTTTACCGATAATATACCTTCCAGTTTTGGCTATCCCAGGGCCATCTCTAGCTAAGCCCCACCCACAACTCGCTCGTGTTGGGATCGATCTCCGAACGCTCTGAATATCACTTTCCAGACAACTATACCGGTAAGCTGGGTTCATATGTGAAATAGTTAAGAACTATTATCATTTGACTTTAAGATAGCGGAACATAAAGAGACATGACTTATTTGATGGTTGCGAATTATCCTGTATTATCTTGTATGTCAAATAAAGAATTACCTATACTTCTTCATCAGAGTTATATAATGACACCAACTATCTATGGGGCATCCGTGGAAATAAGGTGGCATATGTCATCTTAGAACTGAATCATCCATAATGGTCAGTGATGCATACATCGACCTGGCTATACCTACGCGAAAACACACCACCACTAAGTGTCGAATTGCCAACGCATACGGCCCAACTACCGAAAAAGCCAAAGAAGATCCTGCAATATTACATTCCTTCTATGCAGAACTGAGCTCCCCCATTACAATCCCAGCTAGATGGCAACTGTTCGTGTCTGGAGATTTCAACCCCAAGCTGGGTAAACTCGGAATTACGGACACAGGTTCAAGACTTGGCTTATGTATGGGATCCTATAGAGAGGGCACACGCAACAACAATGGATATGCACGGGTGGCATTCCTTAGTTCCAATGGCCTATGTGCCACAAATACGGCTTTCAAACACCCATGCCGGCATCGGACAACATGGACTGGACACATTACTGATCGCAAAGCCCCAAAAGGATTTAAGGCCACAACAGCTGTCTTCAACCAAATAGATTTCATGCTATGCAGGACAGAAGCAAAACCCTTACTCCGGAACGTTCGTTCGTATGGAGGCACAGATCAAAATGCAGACCATAAGCTAGTCATCACACGCCTTCAGATGAACGATCTCTACCTAACATATAAACACAATACCAGACAAGAGGGTAGAGCCACCTACCACATACCCAAGCTCATCAGCGACACTGACACTCAAATGTCATACAAACAATCCCTCGGGGAGCAGAGAGCTAACATCGATGTCAGCTCCGATCCAAACGAATCCCTAACCAAAATACTGAACTCTATGGAATCATCCGCTACCGGCACCGTAGGTGTTCTTAAAAACAACCGAACTAGGTATACTGACGAGACGCTAGTAGTCAGCAGAGCATCTATCAAAGTGTCCAAAGTGAAGACCACGCCAAACTACGCCTGGAGCGCAATATTATCCTGCGCCACATTAGCGAACGCTTAACAGATCTTGCTATTTAACAGGCAGACTCACTAGCAGATGTAATCACTGCCACGGATGACTGCCACAAACTGTTTCGGGCAGCCCGAGCCCTGAGAGTTGCTGACTACACACCATCACTCATTGTACACAACTCTGAAGGACACTTTATCGGGACTGACCAGGGAAAAGCCGAGGCGATCCGAGAATGGATCAAGGAACAGTTCACTGACAACGATGATCAGCCCTTGCACCCGCTCTCAGGAGACCCTAGGCCATTACTAACACCAATTAAAACAGCAGAAGTTGAGAAGGCACTTAAATCCCTGAAAAATGGGCGTGCATCTGGGCCTGATGGCTTGAGCAATGACCTATTCAAATATGCAAGTGACATTATCTCAAAGCCGATCACGCGCCTAATCAATTCAGCTTTTATGCACCACCTTCCCATCGACGCTGCAGGCCAAGTCACCCTTATCACACTACCCAAGTCCAAGAAGCCACCAGGGTCCCCATCCAATCTGCGGCCCATTGTGCTCCTCAACAGCATACGGAAAATCCATTGTTACTCTATGACGCATCCGAGACAAGACCGAGTACTTCACCGGATCATGTCAAAGTGACTTCAAACGGGGACGGAGCTGCACAGTCATTGTATGGGCTCAACACATGCGTGTGTCAGTGGTCGTGTCCAAACACAGGGACTTCCACAAAATGGGCATTGCCATGTCACGAGCCTTCGACACAATTACACGCTCAACGATCCTAAATGTACAATGCCAGGCCAGTTGCAATGAAGGTGAGCTACGACTAGTGAGACTACTACTTGCAGACACCAAGGTGAGAGTACGAGTCAAGTCAGTGAAGTCTGTAGAGTTTGAGACATCAATCGGCTCCACACAGGGAGATGGTCTATCGTCGGTGCTGTTCACATGCTACCTTGCTGCTGCTTTGAAATCTGTGCGAGAAAGTTCCACAAGACGAACAACCCGCACCCCCCCCCCCCCGCCACCTCCCCCCCCCCCATTCTCAATACTGGGCATGCCGCTACAGATGAAGTATGCCGACGATGTGGACTTCATAGCCGAGGAAAAGAAACCCCTTGACGAACATCTCCCTAATAGCTGCAAGCAAACTAAAAATTGAGAATCTCTTTATCAATGAAGCCAAAACAGAGTTGACCCACATGCTTTGCAGTACTGCTGACATTTATGCACGCTGCCTCTGGGGAACATAGCTTTCCAGTCCATCTGGAAGCTATGGATTCATAAATTAAAGATGCTCTTGATAAAGAGGCAACGTGTATGCAATGCAACCTGCGTATCCGTGATCCTGTATAGCTGTAACAGCTGGGCAGCTCCAAAGGTAGCTATAGACACACTCGATGCCTGCCACCGCAACCACCTACACGCCATCACGGGACACCGATCGCCGGACAGCATACTTCCCAACGATGCACTATACAAGATGTGTAATACGTCGCCGCTGTCTGCAAAGGTCGCCCAGTAAAGATGGTATATGTGTGGCCATGTGCTGAGGATGCCAGAAGAGACGCCAGCACCGACAGCCTTGGAATTTGCCCTACTTGGAGCCAGCAAACACAAAGCCAGGAGAGGACGCCATTGCATAACTCTGCAAAGCGTGCTACGAGGTGATCTCAGGACAGCAGGACTCGGTACACTCAAGTCAAGAATGGACCTGAGGAAGCTAAGGGTTTCGGCTGTGGACAAGACACGGTGGGCAAAAGCGAAGAAGGACTGAGTGCAGTTGTAGTATGTTTCTACTACTACAGCCGCAGAATATAGCAATCATCATCATCATCATGCATACTTTCCTGCAATCACATTTGATTAGCTCTCGTCATCCCTTTGAAACAGCTGATAGTTGTGTCCAGTCGTGTTCTCATCATCAGATGTCAGCTACATCCACTGTAAATGACTGGGTAGTATCAACGGGGCAAAGCTTACTTGTCCACATACGTGGCCACCTTGATATGCAGCCCGTTTGCAGTTTATCACGCTTGAACCTTCCTTTCTTTATAAATAGAACGTTCCTAATTTCATTAATATCTGTCAGTTCACATGTTCTACATGCTATCTCTCCACTAGTGCGAGAGTTTCCATACCGATATTACCGCAGCCACTCCACAATCACACACATGCTTTTGTTATCTCAATAAACATCCGCCAAATAAGCCACACAGTTTTTTTGCCTATCCCAGCCAAAGCAAAAACTGTATCATATCCCGTAAATGCGTGCAAGATATGCGGTGATACAGATTTAAATCGTCCTAGTGCACGTACTGTACAGTCACATGGGCTAGTAGAAAACAGAAGGGCCTGCCTGTATCAAATGCGACCTATACTTCTTCTACATCAATTCGTTCAATATATACAATTGATAGACCGAGAATATCAGTGTCAACAATTCGGATAAGACACGGTTGACTTTCTTTGTGTGCAGCATCCGCAGCGTGAAGAATGACTATGGTGCCTGCCGCCTTGTGATTAGATGGGCTAATATATCTAAAGACCGCACCAACTTTGTAAACAGAGAACATGTTCGTGATTACTGGCATACAACTGTTCACTTTGCGGCCATAGGAGCACGTGTTAAAACAGTTTCATTTTGTTTCTGGCATGCAGAGAAACTGGTTCCAAAATACCTATCCACTGTATCCATCCATCGTATGACGCCATAATCAATTACGTGACGTGTAGAGTGACATCATAATGAATGGCGTCATTATGACATCATGAATGACGTAGATAAGCACGTCACGAGCGCATATTTGAAAACGGACAAGGCGTTGCGTACGCATTGTATGTATTTGTTATTTAATATATATTCTGTTGAATATTTTGAAAGTAATTTGACTGGACGCTGTTGCTGCCCTAGGCAGCAACAGCGCCCAGTAAAATTAGTTACAAAATATTCAACAGCTTACCTGTATACTTTTCAGGATATTAATAGTTAGGGCATTCGAGGATCGATCGATCCCAAAACGGCGAAGTGTAGGTGGAGCTTAGCTAGAGGTGGACGGGCCATAGTTAAAACTGGAAAGGCCCATTGCTTGCTGTTCCCTGATTCCCTTTCCCCTCTTTTTTCTTAGGCTGCTACTTAGATAGGTGACCCAAACCACAACCACCCGTTTTGTATTATGTACTTGTCTGTTGATATATGGGAACAATCACTTTAGCTGCATAGACATAAGAGTTTCTGTTGTTCTTGGCTTAAGTAAATGCACTCCTGCACAATGGTCTAAGACAATACTGTCCAACGGTGGAGATTTTGGTCCAGGCTTAATCAGATTGCCAGACGTAGAACTAGGTCTGACTTGTATCTGTACACAGTCGTCTATGGTCTGACAAACGCAGCGCAAATGGATGCTTTACGTAGATAAAACGTCACGAAGTTGAATGCTCTAGTTTGGCGTGGTATATACAGGCGTGATACAGGGTCACGATTAACTTCTAGCTCAGCGACTTGCACACGCGACACGAGCGCGAGATTTTACTTTCGGTCCGCTAAAGAGGGGCAATTGCTGCGTTGATACAGGATCTGCGATAGGATTGTTGTTTTTACAAGACGCTGTTCAACATATTCACTGTAGTCTTTCACACATATCTGTTCTTCCTGACTGTCTCCACTACAGAATCATCAACTATATTTTTCAAATCCGTTACTAGAAGATCAGTAATCGCCTCGAGAGATGGATTTCCCACATGTGGCGCCATCTAACACCGAACAGCACTTTCATTTTATTTATGATTCTATATGTATAATGATTTGAAATATGATGGCTGAAAACAAAATCCGAAAATTACAAATAGAAATAAGGTTATGACCATTTAACAATAAGTTCAAAGCGATATCAACAGATTCGCCATCAGGTGGTACATCCTGAGCAAGCGTTTCAGGTGATATTGACACATTGCTTATATTCTATTCGCATAATGTGTTATGACATATAAATTGAAAACAAAAAGCAATATATCCAAACTTTTAGTAATTTTTTCGAGTCCAGAAGCGATACAATTATGAGTAGCCACTAGGTGACGACACCTGTAGCCAGAGGGCGCTGCCAACGTTCTTCTATATCACAAATTACTAGCCATAGTGAGATATAGCCACGAGCCAAATTTCATGGTTGTTTCCAAAAGTACACAAACATTGTGCTTATTCACTGAACTATTGGTGACAAGTCTAGTATCTTACCATGTCTTCGTCACTATGTATTCGAGCCGTTTCACTCAAACAGTGTCTACATGATTATGGTGACGGTTGAGTGATCGTGTACGTTGCTAACTGTGATCTGTCACAAAATAAATGAATATCCTAACCTCTGAAGAAACGATACATAATCTAATTCGTTAACACCATCTTACCCGGCGTAAAGATTACCGCAATACGACTGACTTACCTTTATTTGCTAACTTGTAGGTCGGAGACAGCGCGTGATTGTATTGCGTATTGCGCAGGACTCTCAGTAATGAAGAGCTAAAGTGATACACAAACATAATACAAACATGGTGAAAATGGACAAAATGGTCGTGAAAACTCGACATAAAAGCTTAATTGATAAATAAAGTTTGAACACCGTTGCCATTCTATATCTAATTTATCGCACATGTTAAGTGCGGGAGGACCTCATTTGGCACTCAGTAATGCTTGATCTGATGGAGGATTCCAGTTTATCCATCAACCACATGGCGTCAACTACGATGACGCCAAAATCAATTATGTCTTGAATGGCGTAGCTAAGTTCGTCATGAACGCTTAATTGATGACTGAGTAAACGTTGCTGTACGAATTGTATGTCTTAACTATTTAATAAACATGTTGTTGAATATTTTGACAGGGCGTTGTTGCTGACATATTCAACAGCTTTCCTGCATAGCTTTCTGAAATTGATAGTCAGAGATTTCAAGAATCTATCGATCCTAACATGTGAGAAGTGTGGGTGGAGCTTAGCTAGAGATGGACCTGGGCATAGTTAAAACCGGATTCCTCAATTGTGTAACAGGGACATAGGAAATAAAACGAGGCTATATATGGACTGAGTGGAACCTATAATTTAAGGACTCATTATAGGCCAAACACACATATAACATTTGAACCCTTAGCACACTGGTGTCAATAGTCTATCTTGTACTGTGTAACTATGAACGCGACTGATGAACATTTCTCAACACTTATGGTGGTAGATGTTGCTGTCTACGACAGCAACATCTCCAACCAAAGTTGTTGAAAAATGAACACATGTTCATCTTTTAATTTAATTTGAAAATTTAAAATTTTGACACCAGAATGGTAAGGGTTAAGGATATAGTTCGGCCATTCCTGTCTGATATAACGTATCTATGTGTTAGACAATACGTTTGCATTCATAATAACTTCATGCATTGTCTGTCGCGGTTAGGTCGCCTGATGAACCTAGGGCTGAAATTCCCAGGCCATTTCTACCTAAGCTCCACCCACGCTGTGCCTGTGTTGGGCTTAACCGAACCATGAACTCCCAAAATCTCAATTTACTGAAAACTATACTGATAAGCTGTTGAATATTTGTAATCTAATTTGACTGGGTGTTATTGTTAGACATACAATTCTTGCAACTTGACCGATTATTAAGCCATCACGATGGATTTACTTACGCCATCCATGGCGCAATTGATTTTGACGTCAGCATTCGTGTGACGTAGTTGATTTTGACGTCATATGATTGATCAATAACCTCTCTTGAAATCGCTGGATCCGTGCTGTCACTCAAGTATATTACGTCATAATCAAAATACACCATTTGTTAGATGACGTCACAATCAAATGGCGTAGATTTGTCGCGAAAGGGGAAAATGTCCGACAGGAAGTGTCTGAATTGTATGTCTTTCTCTAAATTTATAATTCAACAAACATTCAATTGAAGAGTTTGCAAATAATAGGCAGCAACACCTCCAAGGCAAATTCATTCCAAAATGTTCAATTACTTGCTGGTATAGTTACTTTTGAAACTGGGACTGGGAGAATTCGTGATGTAATGTGTTAAGATTGAGTCAAGCGACAATAACAGAAGCTTCACTAAAACTGGACAGGTATAGCATGAAATTGACCACTCTACGAGTTACTCTTTGATGGCGTTTGCTTCCTAGCTGAATTCATTCCATCACTTATGTAACCGCTCTAATGTCAATTTAAACCCGTTAGTGGTAAGTCGGCCAAACACGGCATCAGTAATGGTGTTGAAGAATGGCAATGTACAGGCTAAGATAAGGCTATTTTTGACAATTTACCGCTGGAATGCCTGGATCGGTTACCGAGTCAGTAATTCTAGTGGTAAATTAAAAACAAGTCTTATCTTGGCCTGCAAATGTACGCTGACTGAGGAAACAGGTGGGCCTTCATGCCCATTAACTCAGAACATAATGGGCAAGCCCGTTAAAAGCGCAGTGGTCTTGAGAAATATCAATTTCCGGTCCAACAAAAAACATTAAAAAATAAATTCCAGTGACAAATTTTTAAAAATGCTATAACATTTCGCCTGCAAATACACATCCCTTTGAGAAATTGATCAACTTTCTTGAAAAAGTGTGACCATTGAAGCGTTAATTGATAGAAGTTACAATATGGGTGGTTTGAAGCGCTGTTTACACAACACGGGCTATATGTTTTCTTATTATTGTGTCGCTCATCAGTCTCACTACACTTGCTCCCAGACATGACGGACTACGGCCTAGTTAGTGCATAGGGTCACCCCACCCACCCTCCATTCCCTTGACATGCATCGCTATAAACATTCATCCTTTAAACGGATGCGTATCTTCATTGGAATTATATTGATCGATCGTTACTGGATCACCATCGATTTTATCAACATGACTATCGTTCATTAATCAGACATTGATTTTAAAAATCTTGACAGGTACAAATCAAGTTATTTATCCTAACAATTCGCAGCGGTAGTCGACCCATAATACTAAATGATAGCCTACCGCCACATGATTGACCATTAATTGAACAGTATGCGGTTATTTTTGTGAGATTACTTCTGTCTCTGCGCATCGTGTGATGAATTATAATGCCCAAATTGAGAACAGCGCTTTAACGATGTAACCCCCTTCATACCAAAGTCTGCCAATACTAGCCTCTGCAGTGGTATCGAGTAACATCCATTTGCAGGCCAAGAAAAGACTATTTTTGAAAATTTACGACAGGTCATCCACTGGTACATTTTCAAAAATATTTTTTTAGTCGTCTGCAAAATAACATTCCGAAAGCAAATATCTTGATTTTTTAAATTAAATTAGGTCATTAAAGGTTCAAAAGGCAATTCAACAATACATGCTTAGAAAGAGCAATCAGAGATTTGCAGACCATCCACTATTTCTTTTTGTCATATTGTAGAAATATGCTTTCGGAGTTATTTGCTGATTTTCCGGAGTTTTTCGGATATTCGTCATTTCTTTGATCACACGAAAAGTTGTGGAATCATAGTGTATGTTCACACCCTTTGTAGGGTGCTAATTCTAACCAAATCAGTCTAGTACTTTCCGAGATAGTGATAGATCCACGATTTCATCCTGGTTTATTTGGATCACGGCAAAAGACTGAAAATCCTCTTGTACGACAAGTTCCTTCGTTGTGTTAAAATTTACGGCAAATGGGATTAGTAGTTTTCGCGCAGACAGACAGACAGACAGACAGACAGACAGACAGACAGACAGACAGACAGACAGACAGACAGACATACAGACAGACAGACAGACAGACAGACAGACAGACAGACAGACAGACAGACAGACAGACAGACAGACAGACAGACAGACAGACAGACAGACAGACAGACAGACAGACAGACAGACAGACAGACAGACAGACAGACAGACAGACAGACAGACAGACAGACAGACAGACAGACAGACAGACAGACAGACAGACAGACAGACAGACAGACAGACAGACAGACAGACAGACAGACAGACAGACAGGCAGGCAGGCAGGCAGACAGACAGACAGACAGACAGACAGACAGACAGACAGACAGACAGACAGACAGACAGACAGACAGGCCTGGTCGCAATGCCCTCGGATAATTACAATCCGCGAATTGGAGTTCATATCCATGATAACGTGTGCCTAGCAATAAGAGCATATCGCAGAGCCTATGTTATATAACTACAAGTATAGAATTCTACATCTATCAACATCCTTTTAATATGCTAATGTAATCTGATATTCAGTTCACCTTTTAATCCTCAAATTTGTTCCAGAAAATTGCAATTTCTTTATCGAAACTGCCAATTTGCAGACCAACAGAAAACTATTTTAAGAAAGTGTTCCTTGGAAATTGACTGGCTCGGCTATAATTGAGTCAGTCATTCCACTGGAAAATTAAGTAAATAGTCTTCTCATAGACTGCAAATGAACAATTCTGAAAAGCACTGCAGACGCCACGCTTTTTAGCCAGCTTGATAATAAGCCAGAAAAAATAAGTTTACCGCATTTCATTTCTCGAGATAAAACCTGTTATTTTTGTGTGAATTGAGCGATGCTGCTGCGTGAGAAACGTTTTAAAATCAGTGCCGCTTGGTCGCGGCTGCTCACCTATGCGTGAACATACCTAAACCAACCGATTAACCTTGTTATTACTCCGCCAAAAAAGGCATGTCACAAAATGAGAAATAAAACCGACAGAGCGATCGTGACAATGTCTACAATCTACCTATGCGTGTCTACGCGTTCACGTATGGACACCACATTCACCTCTCCCACTTCCTCTCTCCCTCTCTCATCTCACACCCCTTTTTATCCCCCTTTGTCTTTATCTCCGTAATACTCTTCAACTCTCTTCCTGTCCTCCCCTGCAGCCATATCTTAATCTCCATTCCCATCTCTCGCCAACCGACGGCCCATGCACTCTCCCTCCCTGCACTCCTCCGTCCCCACTCGCGCTCACCCACTCTCTTCCTCCATCTCCACGTATCCACTCATCCACCCACAAACACACCAGAATCCCACCCACCCACGCACCTACGCACCCACGCCACCAGGCACCCATCCACTAGCGCACACACCCACCCACCCACCCGCCCGCTCGCTCATTCACTCGCCCTCTCACTCACCAGCACCAACACACCCACTCGACCACTCATCCACCCACCAATCCACCATTCCACCCTCCCTTTCTTCCTCTGCCTCTCTCTCTTATCTCTCTCTCTCTCCCTCCCCCCATCTCTCTCTATCTCTCTCTCTCTCTCTCTCTCTCTCTCTCTCTCTCATCTCTCGCTCTCTCGCTCTCTATCTCTTCTCTCTCGCGGTCTCTCTCTTTCTCTCTCTCATTCTCTCTGTCTCTATCATTCTCTCTCTCTCCTCCTCTCTCTTCTCTTCTCTCTCTTTCTCTCCCTCGCTCCCTCCCTCTCTCTCTCCCCCGCCCCTCCCTCTTTCTTCTCTTCTCTCCCTCTCTCTCTATATATCTCTCTCTATATACCCCCCTCCCCTCTCCGTCATTGCCTCTATCATCAGCAATCCCTCTCTCTCTATCTCTCTATTATTATTATTATTATTATTATTATTATTATTATTATTATTATTATTATTATTATAATTATTATTATTATAGCAACGAAATATTATTATTATTATTATTATTATTTTTATTATTATTATTATTATTATTATTATTATTATTATTATCAGCTTGTGTTGTTGGTGAATGGACTGTTGAGTTGTCGCTGCGTGACGGTGTTGATGTTGAAGTACGACCGGTTCAAATATCACAACAGCCGGGAGGAGCCGTATGCCCGAATGTGGTCACCATAAGTGCGTAGTAATCAAGCTATTAACATGCTCCCCCTCCCCCCACCCCCCACCGCCACCCACCTCACCGGTTACCTCAACGCAGTGCGTATACATTTGCGTTGCTTGTAATCAATGAATGCTCACTTATAACATACGTGTGCAAAGATGTATAACGATTCCACATGAGCTTTAACTTGGACATTTGACAAGTTGACCAAAAATCGAGACGGTATCCAAAGTTCGACGTACATTATAACAATGCACCCTTTTCAATGATCTTGATATTTGTCCTCTTGGACTCAGACATTTTGACGACAGTCACCACAATACTTCGTAATCATAAGGACAACGTCACCCAAAGTCGGCCTAGTAGAACTTCAGTTATAGCATGAGCTCGGGAAATGGGCACAGGCAGGCATATAGGTAGGCAAGCAGACAGGCCGACAGGCAGACAGCAGGCAGGCAGCCAGCCAGCTAGCCAGCCCGCCAGGGAGTCAGCCAGCCAGCCAGCCAGCCAGCCAGCCAGCCAGCCGGCAGGCCGGCCAGCCAGCCAGCCAGCCAGCCAGCCAGCCAGCCAGCCAGCCAGCCAGCCAGCCAGCCAGCCAGCCAGCCAGCCAGCCAGCCAGCCAGCCAGCCAGCCAGCCAGCCAGCCAGCCAGCCAGCCAGTGAGCCAGTGAGCCAGCCAGCCAGCCAGCCAGCCAGCCAGCCAGCCAGCCAGCCAGCCAGCCAGCCAGCCAGCCGGCCAGCCATCCAGCCAGCCAGCCAGCCAGCCAGCCAGCCAGCCAGTGAGGCAGCCAGCCAGCCAGCCTGCCAGCCAGTGAGCCAGCCAGCCAGTCAGCCGGTGAGTCAGCCAGCCAGTGAGCCAGCCAGTGAGGCAGCCAGCCTGCCATCCGGTGAGCCAGCCAGCCAGCCAGTCAGCCAGTGAGTCAGCCAGCCTGTGAGCCCGCCAGCCAGCCAGCCTGTGAGCCCGCCAGCCAGCTAGCCATCCAGCTATCCAGCCAGCCAGCCAGCCAGCCAGCCAGCCAACCAGCCAGCCAGCCAGCCAGCCAGCCAGCCAGCCAGCCAGCTAGCCAGTGAGCCAGCCAGCCAGCCAACCAGCAGCCAGCCAGCCAGCCAGCCAGCCAGCCAGCCAGCCGGCCAGTGAGCTAGCCAGCCAGCCAGCCAGCCAGCCAGCCAGCCAGCCAGCCAGCCAGCCAGCCAGCCAGCCAGCCAGTGAGCCAGCCAGCCTTCCAGCCAGTGAGCTAGACAGCCAGCCAGTCAACCAGTGAGTCAGCCAGCTAGCCAGTGAGCCAGCCAGCCAGCCAACCAGCAGCCAGCCAGCCAGCCAGCCAGCCAGCCAGCCAGCCAGCCAGCCAGTGAGCTAGCCAGCCGGCCAGCCAGCCAGCCAGCCAGCCAGTGAGCCAGCCAGCCTTCCAGCCAGTGAGCTAGACAGCCAGCCAGTCAGCCAGTGAGTCAGCCAGCCAGTGCGCCAGTCAGTCAGTTAGCCAGCCAGTGCGCCAGTCAGTCAGTCAGCCAGCCGGCGAGTGAGGCAGCCAGCCAGCCAGTCAGCCAGTGAGTCAGTCTGTGATTCAGCCAGCCAGCCAGTGAGCCAGCCAGCCAGGTGGACATGCAGGAATGCAGGTAGTGTCTAAACAATTGTCTCGCAGCAAGTAATTCATGACAATTCTGCTTCTCGGAAATGGCCATGACGTTTGTCATTTACATCCACAAATCAATACATCTTTGTAGGATACCGATCTCTAGCTCATACCCTTTGTTGGCAGGATCCCTGGAGGGGAAACTGGGTATGTCACCGGACACGAATACATAAACACGGACGCATGCGCTCACGCAAGCGCGCACGCATGCACGCTCACAAGTATGGACACACCCATGAACACACTTTGCGGCGACACTAATAACCGCCATTTTGACAGGTCTAGTGAGCTGTGTATACAGATTGGCTGCATATGATGTTCGGTAATATGCTCGTATATATCACATTGGCGATCGTAGCACTAATTATTGTATGTTGTATTGTTATAATTAAATATTATATGATAGTGTTTTATTTGTAGCTACCGCTGACTCTCCAGCATCATTGTCTCACCCGCAGACGTGTTTTGTAAGCCAATGGACACAGTGGGCCTTTACTGGCAATGTCAACCAACAGGAGAGGAGTCGAGAAGTGGTATTTATCGATCCGAACAATCCTCAATGCCCGACATTGCATCAATTTAGAAATGGCCCCGGAAGTAAGTTATTTTTTAAACATATTTGTTGTCACATTAGTACAATGGGATTAGGCAACAAGCTCTAAGAACATAGTATAGCCCTCTCCATAAAAGATAACGTAATATATACGTAGTTCTGCTCAAAAATGTTTCGAAGAGCAAGGTCAAAAAGCGGTATCGACATTCTCTTTACAAAATGAATGTAACAAATCCTCAGGGTTAACACATAACCAGTATTATGTTCCAAGAACGTAATTCCTTGAACCGTATTGTATTTGTAAACTGCAAAAAGGGAGGAATAGTATTCCTCTGAAATAGTCTAAAACGTTGAACGCCATCAAAACCGCGTTGTGCAGAAAGACGAAACGTGGCACGGTGATAGGGACCCATAAGAGCTAGTTTTCGACAATGACTAAATCCTATTGGTCGATTATGGCGGCGGCCAACTTGGAATTACGCCAATTTTTTTAAATATTCGGAAATCAACTTCTCGAAAACCTCTTTGCCGATTGAATTAAAATTTGAAATATCTTCTCTACGGCTAGGCTTGAGCCAAATTTGTCCAATACAGGCCGATCGACCCCGATACCCGGCGGCCATCTTTGATGACCTAGTTTTCGCAAAAAAAACTTCTCCGCCGAGCCTAAATTTGGAATATAATCATTAGGGACCAGTTTGTCCAAGGGAAGTTGAGAGGTTGAAACATGGCCCCGACCTACCAATCATTTCGATAATTTTGGGACGCCGTTTGATCTTTTTATTTGATCGATTTTATTCGCGAAATTGCACACGCTTTCCGTAATAACGTGTACTAATTTCAAATTTTCCACTTCGCGCCGAATCCGGTCACGGGATCGGGGAGGGGTGGGGGTGCATCTTGGATTTGTCGCACTTGATACTGTCCGTGGGCGCCTTGTTCCGGGAGGGGAGGTAGGGATTGGGGGTGGGGTGCGTTCTACCAATCATTACGATAGGGTTCAATTAAAGAGTATTCGAAATAAGATGGGGAATATAACTGCAGACATGTGGCGACAGTTTGGTCGAGATCGGACCTGAAATACTTGTATAGCGGTCGAATATAAACAATCGATTTCAGATAAATAAGGTAGCTTCTCGCCGGCTTCATATCTCGCTATTCGCTCAATAAAGATTGTATCTACAGGGGCGCTGTCAGTCCTATAAATATGTCCTCATTGAGTATCGCAAACCCTTGTCGCTGGTTTCGAAACCTTAAATTAATAATTATTGCTGATTTGAAATGGCTGCTTCATATATTGCAGGCAATGTTGTTGTCAATGTAACAACGGCTTGCACCAGCTTTAGTTAAGCGATTATGAATTTAATCTGCCCAAGAGGCACTTTAATAATTAACTATCGGTATGCTATTCCTCAGCGCTCGGGCCTGGGGCGGGCGGTTATGTGTGTGGGTGTGTGGGTGTGTGGGGGTGGTGTGGGGGGGGGGGGTGCATAGTCTACCAGTAGCTGTAATCATAATTTTAAATTACTGCAACGTTTGCTGGGTTCTTTTTTAATTCCGTTTCATTTTTCACACAGGTCTTGAAAAATGAGTCCCCACCCACCTATCCCGCTCTATTCAAAATAACGTTACGACCAATAACGTGTTTGTTGCACACATTGCAGTCAATGTTGCTGGAAACTGTTGCTGTATATATAACAATGGTTTACGACAACAATAATTAACCCTTTAACCCTCGAATTTATTCAAGAAAATTTCAATTTTCTCATAGAAAATGTCCATTTGCAGACCAAAAGAGGACTTAATTTGAAAATTTACCACTGGGATGACTGGCTCGTTTAGCATATGTTTTGTTCGTAACTAAAATAATCTATAGAGCCGATATCAAACCAACTACTCACTTGCCGATTTCGCTATGCTTACGTAGGGTAACAGCACCTGCACCTACTTAGTTAGTTCTCTTTATGTTCGCAATATAAATATGTGTGAAGTTCATAATTTGCATCCTATTTTGTACTATTGAGTGGCATCAGTGCCCAGGATGAAATCGAGGTTAGGGTTAGGATGAGCGAGAATAGAGCGGTCGTCAAGTGTTCCTTCAACGCCCTGCAGGAACCTTCACACTCACTCATCTACTCGAAGGGTCGATTCTTTTCGGTGATTTTGAAGAGAGGTGATGCAATCTCATTGAAATGACGGATATATCGACGATAGTATTGACAGAGACCAAGGAAGATCCTAGTTTCGTGACAGACTCAGGCGTCTGCCACTCCGCCACGGCTTTTGTTGTTGACGGTTGGGTGGCCACTCCATCACCGGATATGACGTGTCCCAGGAACTCGACGCTCTGTTTGAAGAGATGACATGTCTTGGGTTTGAGCTTCAGGTTAGCCGTGCTGACACTAAGTAACATTAGGGGCTAACACCTACTACTATGCACCCTTTGGCTTTCCCAGTGTATTTCCAATTGCGGCCACTAGTTTAATTTAACATGACCGCCTACTAGTCTACACAGGATGCAGCCTAGGCTAGGTGCCTTTCACATATATGCATATGAGATTAAGTCCCATGTCCATAAGAAACATGGTTGAGGAACATTGCCCACGGGACACTAGGTTAACATGCGATCGAGAACCATGCCAATAGAAACATGATTAAGGAGCATAGTCCACGATCCTTTCATGTGATTCCCCTCTCACGCATATACCCTCCTGCTTCCCTTAGAATCACGTTTCACGATCTCTGATCACGGGAGGCATGGCTCGCAATACGAACGCGTGCCATGGCCTGACTACACATTACGCCATCTTGATCACACAGATGAACCGACATGATCAGGACAACCGGCCGGTGACCCAGTCGATAGCGATCACCATCTGAGCTCGCGCTCAGGGGCAACCGATGGTCTGATCCGCACCTATTTGCCACATAATGCAAACTTTGACTGTTTTCCTCAGCCTTGCCTGCAGGCTATCTCCAGTATGCCGAGCAAACCTAGTTTGCTAAGAGATGTCCTGGGTGTGGACTGTCATCAACGTACCAGGCATGTCCACTTACTGAGACAGGATGAACAAAACATCTCAGTAGCCCAAACAATACGCCGACTAGACGGTACCATTGTACGATGTTAATTCACCCTTCGTTAGACACGGAGGCCTTCCGTATCTCCTCAGCCCTATAGCTTTGATTTTACGTGCCTCCAGACACTCGCGAGCCTACTGTCACCTGTTCAAGACACCCCTCGAGGAGCCTATAACTCTCTGGTTTCTTGAAAGCACGGTGTCTAAATTGGAAAGAGTTTGCTCAAACGTTGGACCAAAGACGATTACATCGTCAATGTAACATAGACAGATTTCCCATTGCAGGGTAGTTAATACCTGATCAATGAGACGCTCGAATGTTCCCAGAGCGTTGCACAAGCCGTAGGGCATCTTGCAGAGCTGAAAAAGACCGTCTCGTCATACGAATGTGGTCTTCTCCATGTCAGCCTCATCCATGGCTATCTGCCAGTACCCACTAGGTAAATCTAGGGTACACAACCACTTGGCTCCGGACAAGGAATCTAAGGCCTGATCTATCCGAGGTAACGGATATGCGCTAAGATCATTAAGGTGGCAGTAGTCTATACACAACTGCAAAGATCCATCTTTTTTGCCAGCTAGTACAATGGGATTGGTCCAGGGGATGCTGATGGCTCAATTATTCCAGTACGCAACATGTCCTTCACCTGTTGGTGTGCCTCCGCCTCCTTATGCATTGGGAGACGTCTATCAGGTTTGACGTATGGGTCGGTTGTTTCTGGTGTCGATGGAGTGTCGTACTAGATGAGTTTATCCGAGGTCCATGTCTCCTGCTGAGAAACTATCTCGATATGTGTGTAGTAATTTCCGTATTTGTAATTTTTGGGATTGCATCACTCCAACTGTGGCACGCAAATATATGACATGTAGATGTTCTAGCAAATCATCAGATGTTGTTGTTGTGTTTGCGGTTGGTGCTGTTTCCAGTGATGTCACATCCACCAAATAGCCACAACAGACTCCTGGTTCAAGTGTTATTTGGTCCACAGTGCCATTGAATACGCGGAATGGAATATGATCTGTATTGGTTGGGTCCACGATGATGCGGGGAGTGGTGCATTGTGAGGCGAATATGTATTCACGGTAGGATTCCAGCATGGATGTGTGAGTTTTGTTTCCTAATTGTGGTGCAGTGGCCCACAAGACTCTTTCTTGTCCCGGCTCAACTGTGTCGGTGCTCGCTAATATCACCGCACACGTATCATATAATGGCGACTCCAGTCCAGAGGTATCCGTTGGCCGTGTATGTCTAGCTCCTAGTGTTTACAATGTATGACGGCTTCACTGGCACTGAGGAAACCAGAACCAAACAGGGCATCGTTGTGGCTGGAGGCGATTACAACTCGCTGTATGAATTGCATCTCCTATATCTGTATTATGAGGTTTACTATGCCATCCACGGGCACATCTCCTCCCATAGCTGTTTGTAAAAAGATGTATGTAGGCCTAAGGGGTGGCTTCTTATGAGGTGGGTTGCTCTCATATAGGCGCTTGTTAAAGACGGTCATGGAAGCTCCAGTGTCCACAGTGGCACTGGTGGAAATTCCGCTAAACAGACAGGCACATTTATATATCACTTTACGTTGAGCCTGCGGAAGAGTCTCCAATGATACCATTTGAGGCAGTGATGGTGATGCGGTATCATTCTGTATATAGTCGGCTTGTTTCCGGATAGCGTCCGCAAGTGCAGTCGGTGGCTGAGTCTGGAAAGTGCCGACTCCTCATCGCTGCTGCTGTGAGTCCTTGGGCGACGACTGGGTCGGGGGTTGCAGTGGTGGTGGCGTTGTTGCTGATTCTGCGTAAGCTGTGTTGGTGTATACTGCAGTGTGGATAGGATTCTCACGTTCATGGATAAGGGCTACCTGTGCGAGCCACTTTTTATTTCATGCCATGGGATGCTTAGTTGAAGCACAGAAGAAGCAACGGCATTGTTGGACGTTTCTTTTCTTTTTACGATGTTTTTCTTGCGGATCCATGATGTTGAATGGGTGCTTTCCTTGGAATCACTGCGGACGGTGTATGTTGGTGATGTGGCTGTAAGAGGCTGTGATTTGCAAACCACCAAAGGACACTGGCTGTTAAGTGCCTTTGTGGTGGGACGCGGTGCTTGCATAAACGTTGTTTCAGCAGAGGTGACTCTGTAATTGGTGCCCATGCTAGTTTGACGGATTTTCTGGCTGCGGGGTTCAGCGGTCAGTGGTCGGGGTTGTAGATGAAGGTTGGTTTGGACACCGTTCCCTCAAGTGGCCCAGCTCACCACATCCAAAGCACGTGTTTGATGGCGGTGCAGCTACTGTGGTTGATTGTGGTCTAGTTGTGGATTGTGGTGGATTGTGTTCTACTGTGGTGTTCTACAAGGTTGGTGAGTGCTGAGATCTGTTTAGTTATGTCTTCAAATCTTTCGTGCATGTTGTGTCTATTGCTATTGCTGTGTTGTTTCCTGCGTTCGTGGGCGTTGTTGTGGCCTTCGTGATGTGGTTGACCACGCCCTCTCTCTCTAAATGCGTGATATTGACCGGGGTTTTCTCACTGGTAGGCCAGCAGGTTACATCCGTCATCCATGGTCCAGTCGTCCTATGTGGGTCTGGCTTCCACGCCGGCGATGCTCATGATCCTCGATTTTTCACCAATTTTATACTCGCTTTGACGTCAGAGCTGGGCACCTCAACCAATCAGCGGCCGAGCGCCAGCCAATTAGCGTGCTGGTACGCTAGTGACGTGTCGGCTGCGTGTGCACGTCACTCTGTATTTGATTTAATATATACACGTGATTACGACGTTATAGCAATATTCTAAGTATAATTTAGCGGGGAGCTTCGACGATATCTCAACCATTTCTGTGCCGATTTTAAAATGATTTACAGTTTTGGAAAGCACGTTTAATTTTGGTCCGAATCGCTACCAAGCACAACGAGATCAGATAACTTATACACATTACGAGTACCTACTCTGTACACTATAGGCATGCACTCGCTTCCAATTCTGAGACATGTTGTCATGGAAGCCCTGAACGCGTTCTATTGGATTTTTTGACGAGAACCCTCCCTCATATGGCTTATGTACGCATACTATCCTACCCAGGGGGCGTGCTTGGGGCGAATCCTGAGTGGCCGTTCCGTACACAGCTTTGCTGGGACGCTCAGTACCCGTCCGGTCGATCCGTGCTACACCAGCAACTAAAAACCTGCGTGGAAGCAGTGATTAACACAATTTGCCGAATTAAATGGCTCCGCTCATGTTTGTTCAACGGGATTTAGGGCCTACTGTGTGCACATATGGACTGGTGGCAATCCTGGGTGGCATACATTTCAGAAGAAACTCGTATCTATGTTCGCCCTAGTAGAAGGAATCAACTTCATATTTACCCTAACGATGCCTAGCGTATCCAGTGTAATAATAGTGATATATGTTCTTCTTGCAGTTTTAATACTAATTTCACTACAGCAGCATCCTGGTCAATTCACCTTTCCAGAGTACCCACCCATCATATGACGTCATAATGAACTGCGTGATGCGTACAACGACATCATAATGAATGATGTCATGAATGACGTCGATAAGTACGTCACGAACGTATATTTGATGACGGTCTATGGACTGTTGTACACATTGTTTGCTTTTACTATTTAATAAATATTCTGTTGAATATTTTGAAACGAATTTGACTGGGCGCTGTTGCTGCCTATGGCAGCAACAGCACCCAGTATAATTAGTTACACAATATTCAACAGCTTCCCTGTATAGTTTTCAGGAAATTGATAGCTAGGGCATTCGGGGATCGATCAATCCAAATACGGCGAGGTGTGGGTGGAGCTTAGCTAGTGATGGGCGGGGAATGGCTAAAAATGGAAAGGTCCATTAAGAAACGTAGCTCTCCATATACACTTTTAGATCTGATGTTATGCTTAATAAAAATGTACTTGTTCTGAAATTCCTGGTGTCCATTTCCTTTTCAATAAATTTCACCATGCCATATGCCTTTTTGGCATTTCTGAAGTGTACCTCCAAGAGAAAATGTCGAAATAGAAACCCGACAGTTCCATAGCCAGTTAGAGGTACATATTTACCTCTAGCAGTGTGTGTGCGTGCGTGCGTGCGTGCGTGCGTGCGTGCGTACGTGCGTGCGTGCGTGCGTGTGTGCGTGCGTGCGTGCGTGCGTGCGTGCGTGCGTGCGTGCGTGCGTGCGTGCGTGCGTGCGTGCGTGCGTGCGTGCGTGCGTGCGTGCGTGCGTGCGTGCGTGGATGCGCGTGCACGAGCGCGTGCGCGTGCGTGTGTATGTGTGAGTAAATATTTGTTATTATTACACATATTCTCGATATTGTCAGTATTATTATACTTATGTGAACAGCAAAGCTCTCAACATGCTACTTATATCAATTAACCGTTTAATTGGAGGGACTCCCACAGTTTATCTGTATAATGTTCATTAACAGGCCACAAGAAGACTTTATTGTAAATTTACCACTGAAATAGCAAGAAATAACTTTATATTGTTTTACAAATATATTTTGTGAGCAGTACTGATTCCATGTTGATTGTCTTGATCATTAGAGACTCAACTGACGGGAAAATTAAAGCTGTTCTTTACATCGCCAGTCGCCATTAACTCCATTTGAAAGCAAAGCGACGAACATCTTTTTGAAAATTTACCATATGAATAACTGGCTCCTCCTAATGTTTTATTTAATTAACCATGTGAAGGAACGGTCAAGAAAATTCAAATTTTTCTTCAATTAACGCAGCCCGGAAAGATCGAAAGCCACCTACAGTGAAGAGAGACACCTACGACCCTTTCCTCCAATTGTGCACGCACTACAACTGCACGCTTCTTCCGCTCCGCACAAGACTAACCCAAACATAATCCTCTTCTCGGAAGGACCCACCCATCGGGCTGGGGGCGCCTTTTTGTCCCCATGCCAGGGAGATTTGCCTCCATCATTGCTAACCGAGCTGCCGTCATCGGAACTACCACCAACGCCACCACCACAGAAACGTCCATTAAAGAAAGCACCGCCACAGAAACCACTGCCACCACCTCTACAATCGCAACCTCATCAGTCAGCAACTCACGTCTGATCGCTTATGCCATTCTGCGCGCATCTGCAAGGACATACGTGCACATCTGCTCCACCCTCCTCAGCTCGGAGTAGAGGCAGCATCTGCCATTAACCTCGATAGATAGCCGGAACTGGAATAGCCACCAAGCACCGCGACGCTCTGCCCATGGGCAGCTGGGATGGTGAAGCCGGTGGGGGGCAACCCGCCTCGTCAAGGTCCCGTCGTTCTCAAGCTGTTCTGGAAATGTCTTGCCGGATCTGCGCGTCTCTGTGGAGGTGGCAGACCTCTCCGGTTAGCAGACGTGTGTGGGGGAGCACCAAACCCGCGTGACGGGGCATCGTCGCAAGCCCTAAGACCAGCTAAGATATTTGAAGGATGCCCGGGAGTGCTCACGGGTGTGGACAGTCACGACTCGGTGGACCAAGTTCCTCGCTCGATTGGCACTCCAGCCCTGGGACTGAAGGATTTGAGGAAGGAGATGATGAAAGCTTGAGCGACGACCAACCACCCGCGGTCCCCTGAAATGGGGACGAGCGTGGTTTGGCGGCCGCCTGCCCACAATGAGATGCTGTTATAGACATGAAGGGCATTATAATCGAGTAGTCATATCTAGTCATATCGTACAATGAATGATTATCAAGACAATGGCAAAATAATGTAGCAAGAACAGTTTATTTAATGGTGCAACTGTCGATCCCTGAGTTGAAATGAAATTAAGTATGTTGCCGGTATTTCAGTAATCCCAAAGAAGGTGTATGCGTGAGACGTACAAGGATGCGTATACACACCACCACTCTTGCAATGGCATTGCGACTGGCTTATCTTAATCAAATATCTCGAGTACTACTGTATCAACAGCATTCTCATAAGACCAGGGGCGGATGTAGAGCTGGTGCAGTGGGTGTGGCCCCTCCCTTCACTAAGTGTGTGCCATTTTAACCATGTTTTCTCTACTATTGAGTCTGCAGGAAATGGCTTCTAATGCCATTTAATTTTCCTTATTTTCTGCCCCCCACCCCCCCCCCCCCCCCCGTCTCCGGACAGGGCCCGCCCCAGCGTGTGCACCCCTCCTTCTACCAAAACCTGTATCCGACCCTGAAGACTATTTTGAAAGTGGTGTTACTGAAATATGTAACTCTTTCGCATATCCTTGAAAATGGGATCTTCTTTGTGATCTAACAATTATTCTATAGGCAGTAATGGCCTCCAGTCAAAGTAATTTCAACATATTCGACATGTTTCCTGTACGTCAGCATTGAAAATGAGATTTTGGGATTTCATCAGTGCGAGTGTTAATGTCTGTGCATATCATTTACTTCAGCCACATTATTGTCAAAATAAGTACATTCAATACAAGTGCTCCTATGAGTAATATTCTTGCACACCAGCATTTGTACTATTCTTCGAGGTGATAGAAGTAGTATGCCTATATTAAGAAAATACTGTGCAAATATATAAGTAAAACCTGAAGTTCTAGAATCCTATTTTTCACAATACGCAACCTAGGTGTGGATGATATGTATATAGATGTGACGCCACCGCCATCTGACGACTTTTATAGAAGTAGTCCACAAGGTGGTTTCAGTGATTTTATAACTGTTTTCTATGAGCGCTATACTATCCCCGCCTGTTTTGATAAAAAGGAAGGGATATCACATTCACCTGCTCAACCTAATCTGTATATCCGTCTGTCTATGCAGATATGACTATCTGTCTGCAACAGTTTAGTGGAATTTAATCAAGATGTTATGTGAGCTACATATATGATTCTGTATTCCAAGATGTCGTTTACATTAGCTCCCACCCGCCCTACCCTCCCTAGTATGCCATGGGTAGGGATTGGGCAACATGCTAAAATTGGCAGAATGAAAAAGAAACGTGGTATGTGTGTTACCATATGATTGCGCATCGCAAGGCAATGTGTACATTAGTCTCCTCTCAGTGGTGGATGAGGGGTGGAGCGAGAACTTCAAGGTTCGTCAATAAGACATGGTACATTACAGTGGCACAATTCTTGCCACACTTCATTGCTGCCTGTAGCTATATTTGTAATTATTATTATTATTATTATTATTATTATTATTATTATTATTATTATTACTATTATTATTATTATTATTATTATTATTATTATTATTATTATTATTATTATAGCAACCGTTATCAATTGTATGGTGGGGCCGTGGTCCACTTGGTTTTTCTTTTCGGCGTTTAACGTCATGGTACGTCTACGGGTAATTTTGCAGGAGCCACAGAACGGGGGAATCCCATGTCCACCTCAACTTGAAGTACAGTCCGGTAAGTATGAAGATAGATATAACCTAAATGCTCCAACATAAGAGGAGAATGGCTTGTTGTTGTTGTTGCTGTTGTTGCTGTTGCTGTTGCTGTTGATGTTGCTTTTGTTGTTGCTGTTGTTTGTTATTGTTGTTTGTCGTCGTCGTCGTCGTCGTCGTCGTCGTCGTCGTCGTCGTCGTCGTCGAGGTTGTTGAGGATGTTGTTGATGTTGGTGTTGGTGTTGATGTTGATGTTGATGGTGTTGTTGTTGTTGTTGATGTTGTTGTTGTTGTTGTTGCTGGTGTTTCCACGAGACGAGCAGCAATTTGGTAGAAATATTTACCATTGCATCGTCTCAGTAAATAAATATATGCTCAGAGGCATCATAGGAAACTTC
Organism: Chaetoderma sp. LZ-2023a; assembly: GCA_034401795.1. NCBI lineage: Eukaryota > Metazoa > Mollusca > Caudofoveata > Chaetodermatida > Chaetodermatidae > Chaetoderma > Chaetoderma sp. LZ-2023a. The sequence continues at coordinate 61,702,437 of CM067364.1, forward strand.
CTTTCCTCCTCATTGTAGGAAATCTTCCCACCTTGTGTAAAATGGGTATCATTATAAAACCTGGGTTTCTTCTAATGGAAATGGATCCCCATATAGATTCAAGCCAACTCAACTTGTGCTATTTGACGGAGTTTTTGTACATTGAACGAGGAATATAGTCTATCTGGCCACAAGCATCCATTCGTCATCTGACGTCATATGACGTCATAATGGATTTTGGTATGAATGACGTGATTTAGTCCGTCTTTAACGCTTAATAGTCCGACACGCTGTACGAATTGTATGTCTTTACAATTTAATAAACAACTGTTGAATATTTTGAAACTAATTTGACTGGGCGCTGTACCTGTATAGTTTTCTGGAAATTGATTGTCACGGAGTTCAGGGATCAATTGCTCCCAGCACGATGAAGTGTGGGTGAAGCCTGACTAGAGATGGGCGGGGCGTAGCTAAAACTGGAAAGGTCCATTCAAACTGTAACCTATTGTATCCAACAGGCTAACTATGAAAAATACCGACAACGCAAAAAACACTCTGTTGACTATTTTTGAAGCAAAATTGTGACTGCGATATGTTGCTGTTCGACAGGTTAAAGCTGCCATCACCAAAGCAGAATTCTTCATTAGTTTGTTGTTGAGTATGTTTTCTCCACCTCCAATTTTGCGAATTGAATTAAAAGAATGATTGTTCGTTAATTGAACATGTATTGACGCCTTCAGCTATAACAATACTACTCCTGCTATTGGGTGACAACGCCAATGTATTGCGTAATACAATCGTATACTATCTCCATTATTTTCCATCTACTACTGGTGCGTTAAACTAGCGTGTTAAGGGAGTTAACTCGTATATTTTTTTTACTTACCTCTATGGTAGATTGCCTTCCTCCATTGGACAGTAACCTTTTTAAAGGAAGGGAAAAGGGAAATAACAAATGATGTTTATTGGTAATGTCATACAATATTAAATAAACTACCATCGGTATAAAATGGAAATGAATCGGGGAGATTTGAGAAAAAACATTTAGTAAATCGAGGAGTGCTTAACTTGGAGCCAATTAGTGGCAGTGCTGGTGCTTAGCACTCCGTCCTGGGTCAACTGTGTGTGCAGGTATACCGCATAAGTCTAACCGAATGACACGAAAGCAGACCTGAATATAGTTTTGTAAGCGGTGTGAATAGTATTCTCTACAGGTGCCTATGTATAGCGATTAACTCGCTACAGCTAATTCACTATTGATCCTTTCGAAAGCGTTATATTTGAAAGTCACTTTTTTCTGGTGGAAGTAACAAGTTTCGGTCAAAATGATATAAAAATACACAGCTAATCCGCAATATGATACCCACTGCATATTTTGAAATTCGTGTGACTGAATGTATACCTCGTCACTGGGAATAATGGCTTTCAGTTAAATTGTTTTAAAGCTAGACTGTATTTTACCTGCATCAAGTAGTGGTAATCAGCTTAACGGGAATATAACTAAGCATAAATGACCGGCTATAGCTGGTATTATTATATATATGCTTTTGAATGAAAGCGTTATATAATAATCAACATATAGCTCCCAGTAAAACCATTCATAAAAAAGATAATTAGAAAAAGCAGCTAATTACCGTTTACGTCACTCTGGCGGGAGCCAATAAGTGGCGCAGCCGGACCTATGCCCTCTAAGTTCAAAATTCAAATTTCAATGTTCAAAATTGTTTATTTCATAACATATTTTACATATATATAAATTGAAAATGGGCAGTCCATCAAGAGCACAGCCTATGAATCGATGGACCCTAACATACAATACGAGACAGTGCACATGCCATAGGGGATGAGAGCTGCTATGATGCTGATGCTATGACATGTAGTGTGTGTGTGTGTGTGTGTGTGTGTGTGTGTGTGCGCGCGCGCGCGTGTGTGTGTGTGTGTGTGTGTGTGTGTGTGTGTGTGTGTGTGTGTGTGTGTGTGTGTGCTCCCGCCAGAGTGACGTAAACGGTAATTAGCTGCTTTTTCTAATTATTCTTGTTTATGTATGGTTTTACTGGGAGTATATGTTGATTATTATATAACGCTTTCATTCAAAAGCATATGTTAGTTCCCTGGTCGTTTCCTTTAAAATGATTATAGAGCTGACCCAGAGGGGTGTCAGACCCGTAGGCTGGTGATTCGTTAGACACCTCCTCCCGCACTAGCCTAAACCCCGCGCAAAAAAAATTATAAATAATAAATGAAATTTTGTGGAGAAAAGAAAAATATAGTAAACTGGATTAAAATATAATAGTTTAAAAGCCAGCTGGTAATTGATATTCACTTCCAGAAATGCAGGATAAGCCATCAGACAGCATCTAGATTTCAAGATGTTCCGCGAGAGGGTCCCTGTACAACTGCCTAGTCAAATACCCCCACCCCATTTGTCTCCCAACTTCTGGGCATAGACGTGTTGGTTGAAAATTGCATTAACATTATATTTATTTACAGGTGCCGGTGGTGGTGGTGGTGGTTGCTTGTACACGAGGTGGTCAGGCTGGGATGTGCTGTCCACCACGCAATGCGTTCGTCATCGTGATCCACAAGATGGCCAGCCCGGTTCCTGTACAGATACCTTTGAATTCTCAGCATATCCTTGCGGTATGTGGTTTGTCAAATAGCGTTTATTCCTGACCATTAATGGTTAATTTTCGTCAAGAAAATCAAAGCATTTGCTCATCGAATGTCCAGTTGCAGTACACACGATGACCATTTTTCTTGCAAATTTACCATTGGATAAACTGGCTATGTTAAAGAAGAGCAAGTTAATCTTGTGATAGATTTTCAATAATAGTCCTCTCCTGTCCGCCACATGGACATTCCTCAAGTCTACTGTAGAGGCAGCTGTTGGCGATTTCGCCAAAAAATGGTTAACCCTTTGCCCCTTACATTCTCATATATTCATAAAAGATACGTATCCTAACTAAATTTATGGACACTTTGATTAACTAGGACTAAGTTCGGATATGTTATCGAGGTACCCCACTTACCCTGATTACATATTTGATTGCCCGATAGTATAAGCGGATACAGTTATCATGAGGTACAAATTCCACTCGATTACACCTACTTCAAGTGAGAGTAAATGTGTACCACATGCATAGACAGGTAAACCAACCACGTGATACGTTTGATCGGGGTACCTCAATAACATGTCCGATTTTAGCCTAGAAGTGTAGCCGCCATTTTGATAGATATTTACTGGCGCCATTATTGCCGATTATATTGTATTCGCCAGTGCTCAAACTGGTATAAAACCATTCTCATAATGCGAATGCTAGCAATTATTCTGCTGGCTTCCAGAGTGAGCGGTAGTGAGTGCATAGCATAATTCATTACTAGTTGTATATTTCCAATGGTGCATGGGAAAACAAAATACGAAATGGCTGTATATCAGCATGCGCACAAACGAAAACAATATAATATGAAATAATGGCGCCAGTAAATATCTACTTAAAATGGTGGGTACGTTCCTAATTAATTAAGGTGTCCATAATGTAACAAATCTCCCTAAATTTCGTTAGGATACATTTTTATCAATATATTAGAACCTTAATGAGCGTACACATAACAAGTGTTTGCCCATCTCCTCGCGGCACACAGTTGTTTGTAACGAGATTCAAGCTACACTTTGGGAGACTGAGGGGAGACAATTGCCCGCGGTGTTAGCACGCTAGACTGGGGAGACAATTGCCCGCGGTGTTAACGCGATCGACTGGTAATCAGCCTGGCGAGGTTCAAATCCTGCTCGAGTGTCAGGCGATCTCGGTGGAAACATAGGAAATCTCCTTCACTCTTCGTTGGCTCTCTCTATCCAGTAGGTACCGGTGTAAAACTGGGGAAGTTATCAATAATAGACTGAACTAAAACCAGTCTAGTTATGCGTGAATGTGACCTGGAATCAGCGACTCAAGAGACGCCAATCAAACCAATAACTTCACTTTGACAAACTTCCCACCTATCAACAGCGGGGAAGTTACGTATATTTGCCAGAACATGATATATAATAATAAGATATCCTTTTAGTTAGATTTCACGACATGATTAGGCATACTTCACAGTGCAGGAGGACAGCTTTGGCAGTAGCATGGCAGTTCTACTTCAACGGGCCATTGTCCAGAGAGAAAGAAGTGCATTTGGGTTGGCGTTCTACTGCTTCTGCTGTTGATGTTGGTGGGGTATGTTATTGCTGGGTAGTGGAAGAAGGGATTATATTCTAATAATGGACATTTCCAGTTTATCCATCTATCATATGACGTCATAATCAACTACGTGACATGCAGGATGACGCCATAATCAATCAGAGCACGAATGACTGGAGGTAAGCAGTCTTAAAAGCTTAATAGTCTGACACGATATACGAGTTGCATGTCTTTAACATTTAATAAACGTTCTGTTAAATATTTCGAAACTAATTTGACTGGGCACTCTACCTGTGTAGTTTTCTGGAAATTAATAGGCAGGGTGTTCAGGGATCCATTGCTCCCAACACGACTGAAGTGTGGGTGGAGCCTGGCTAGAGATGGGCGGGGTGTAGCTAACACTGGAAAGGTCCAGCTAATTTGACTGGCATACATTGCCGTTCGACAGGTTAAAGCTGCCATTACCAAAGCAGAATTCTTCATTAGTTTGTTGTTGAGCATGTTTCCGTCACCCCCCTCCCACCCCTCACCTCCAATTTTGCGAATCGAATTAAAAGAATGATTGTTCACTAATTCACCTTTCCAGGGTACCCACCCATCATATGATGTCATAATGAACTGCGTGATGCGTACAATGACATCATAATGAATGACGTCATGAATTACGTAGATAAGTACGTCACGAACGTATATTTGAAGACGGTCTATGCGTTGTTGTACAAATTGTTTGTCAGCAACAGCGCCCAGTCAAATTAGTTACACAAGATTCAACAGCTTCCCTGTACAGTTTTCAGGAAATTGATACTTAGGGCATTTGGGGATCGATCAATCCCAACACTGCGAGCTGTGGGTGGAGCTTAGCTGGTGATGGGCGGGGCATAGTTAACAATGGAACGGCCCATTGAATATGTATTGACGCCTTCACCTATAACAATACTAACCCCTCTAATGGTTGACAACTCCAATGCATCGCGTAATAAAATCGTATTACTATCTCCATTATTTTCCTTCTAGACCTACTACTGGTGCATTAAAATAGCACATTAAGGGAGGTAACTCGGATATATTTGTTAACTTACCTCTATGATGGATTGCCTTCCTTGATTGTAGAGTTACCTTTATTTTAAAGAAAATGTAGAGCTGACCCAGAGGGGTGTCAGATCAGTAGGCTGGTGTTACGTTAGACACCCGGTCCCGCGCTACCCTGAGAGATCTAAAACAGTCGCAACGAAAAATAAAAATAATAAAAGAAATTTTGTGGGAAAAAGAAAAAAATAGTAATCTTGGTTAAATTATAATAATTTAACAGCCAGCTGATAATTCATATTCACCTTCAGAAATGCAGAATAAACCATCAGAGAGCATTTAGGTATTAATATTTTCCATGAGAGGCCCTCTGTACCACTGCCTAGTTAAAGAACCCAATCCCATTTGCCATCCAGCTTATGGGCCCCGGGTGTGTCGTTTGAAAATAGTATTAGCCTTATTTGTATTTACAGGTATCGGTGGGGGTGGTGGTTGTCGATACACGCCGTGGTCAGGTTGGACTGTGCTGCCCTCCGCGCAATGCGTTCGTTATCGTGATCCAGAAAATGGTCAGACTGCAACCTGCGCGGACACCGTTGCATTCTCAGCATTTCCTTGCGGTATGTAGTCTGTCAAATAGCGTTTATTCCATAACTTTGATGGTTAACATGTTGTTGAATACTTTGAAACTAATTTGATTAGGCGATGTGTCTGCCAGCAATAGCGTCCACTCAACTTAGTTTCAAAGTATTCAACAACATACCTGTACAGTTTTCTGAAAGTTGATCGCGAGGGCGTTCAACGATCGATCGATCCGAACACGAGCGAGCTGCGGGTGGATCTTCCCTAGAGATAGGCGCGGAACAGCGAAATCTGGAAAGGCCCATCGTCATGTTCATCATAATTTTCAAGAGTGATCACTGCCAACAACTAATCAATATGAAGCACAGTCGCCTAAATCGATAGCCATTTATTTATCTGAAAATGCCAGTTAAATTAGTTTCAATATCTTCAAGATAATACACACTACTATAGTTTTGCTACATGTTCATAGGTGCCCACATGGATGTGATGTTCCATAGTTTGAAGGGGGTGGATCCAATATCCAAAATTGAAAATGGTGGCCCCAATCGCTATATAATATTCGAAAATTAGAACAGAATTGACCAATCTCGGCTGTCACTACTTTGTGACTTTGCTTTGTGACATTGCGAACTACCTAATCCTCTTAGACCAGGATCATACTTTAAACATGACAATCATCAGATAATCTGACGTTGTTCCGCGTTTATACTACTGATTTTGTACGCCAGGAGTACACATTACAGTACAGAGTGTAAATAAATGTTCATGTTTTAAAAGCAAAACTGTCAATCAAGCGGAGCCTCCAGTTGTGGTTATTCCCTCCCATCTCTAACTAAGCTCCACCACACCTCGCTCGTCTTGAGATCAATCGATCCCTGAAATCCGTGTCTATGAATTTCCAGAAAACGATACACGTAAGTTGCCAAATATTTTGAAACTAATTTGACTGCCTATGGCAGCACCATCACTCAGTCAATTTGGTTTCAAAATGTTCAATAGCATGTTTATTAAATAGTAAAGACATACAATCCCTATAACAAACCCGTCATGACGTTATCCTATACGTCGCGTGGTTGAGTATGACGTCATATGACATACGATGATGGAAGGATAAACTTGTAAGGCCCATTAACATGTTACATTTCTACCATGGCAACGTATAGTAATATCATAAATATGTTAATATGTGTCCGAAACAAGAGATAAACACTCATTAGTTAGTAAGAAACGTTCTGTTGAATATTTTGAACATAATTTGATTGGAAGACAGCTCTGCCTCCTGGCGCAATGTCTTACAATCCAAACTCCAATTAAGTTCAAAATATTCAACAATACATTTTATTTTGTTTTGGAAATATGTTAAGTTATTTCATAGTTGTACTGTATACGTGTATATATGTGGAACTTGAGTAAGGATGAGTGCTATATCGTATTGATCTCCGTCACCTGTGCATGCGGGTGTAGTAATATGATATTAACGTTTCAAATAGGTTGACATTTTATGCACTGATAAAACAGGAATTTAAATTTGAAACATACCTACAGAAATTAGACACCAGAGAAGCGCTAATACTATGCCATTTCAGAACACTCAACACTCGCTTAGAAATAGAAGCCAAACGCTGGGTATTATGCAATGTCGTAGAGGATGAAATACGCTTCCTCGTCGTCTGCCCGAGATATGAAACAGAAAGAATGAAATTTGTACCTGACTATTATAAAAGAAATTGTACAGAAGACAACATTAAAGGGCTATCCCAATTATGCAACGAACCTGTTTTAAATCGATTATGTAAACCTTTGTTGCATTCCAAGAAAAAGAACAGATACTTGTTCAGTGTTAAAAACAAAATAAAAGATATGTAATCAAGCAGGCACATGACGCCGATCACGACGACGAAAACGACGACGACGACGACGCCAAAAACAGCAACAACAACAACAACAACAACATCTGAATTGCTATACTACTACTACTACTACTACTACTACTACTACTACTACTACTACTACTACTACTACTACTACTACTACTACTACTACTACTACTACTACTACTACCACTACTACTACTACTACTACTACTACTACTACTACTACTACTACTACTACTACTACTACTACTACTACTACTACTGCTGCTGCTGCTGCTGCTAATACTACTACTACTACTACTACTACTACTACTACTACTACTACTACTACTACTACTACTACTACTACTACCACTACTACTACTACTACTACTACTGCTGCTGCTACTGCTACTACTGCTACTACTGCTACTACTACTACTACTACTACTACTGCTGCTGCTGCTGCTGCTGCTAATACTACTACTACTACTACTACTACTACTACTACTACTACTACTACTACTACTACTACTACTGCTACTACTGCTACTACTACTACTACTAATACTACTGCTGCTGCTGCTAATACTACTACTACTACTACTACTACTACTACTACTACTACTACTACTACTACTACTACTACCACTACTACTACTACTACTACTACTACTACTACTGCTGCTGCTACTGCTACTACTACTACTACTACTACTACTACTGCTGCTGCTACTGCTACTACTACTACTACTACTACTACTACTACTACTACTACTACAGCTGCTGCTGCTGCTGCTCCTACTACTACCAATACAACAACTGCTACTATGTTGCCAATCCTGTAATAATAATAATAATAATAATAATAATAATAATAATAATAATAATAATAATAATAATAATAATATATTGTTGAGCAAATAATATTTAACTATAACTTATTATGTATCTCTATATCACGTATAATGTACATATATCTCTACCGTCAACTGTACAAATGTAAAGCACACCTCATATGCTACAGTTGTAGCCTGAAAGAGTAAAGGTATCTTGACTTGCCTTGCATATGGGCGTGCACGCATTCAGGCATGAGAGTTTGTAATGTTATTTATCGCTAGGTATCGGTGGTTGTCAATATACTGCGTGGAGCCCTTACACTCGCAACAGAGCCAGGGTTGGGTGTGTGGCGACTAGAACGAGAGCTGTTTTATCCGGCACTTCATGTTTCGAAACATCACAGGACATACAATGTCGTAAGTTTCCTTTGTAAACGTTAACCCGTTCATAGCGAAATGGGCCAAAATCGACCCCTGTCGTCATCTTGATGAATGCCCATTTGCAGGCAAAGAAAATACTATTTTTGACTCGTTACCGCTGTCATGATTGGATCGATAACCGAGCCCTTCATTCCAGTGGTAAAATGTCAAACATAGACGTCTCTTGTCCGGCAACCGGACATTTGATACGTAAATATTTAGATGTTCTTGACCAAATTTAGCCAGCAAAGATGAAACCAATCCATCCATGAATTAAGAAAGATAACAAAAGAATGGATTCATAATACAATAATTTTAAAATAATACTATTAAAATATTAGTTGATGATTCAGTCAGACTAATCTGCATCATGATTATTTTAATAATTTTCATTTGAATTGATTAAAACGTAACTATTGTGCACTATGATTTCCCATATTCTATATGTATATTTATGAGTAGTATATATATATATATATAATCTGTCACTTACAGAGGACTGTATAATGGGGCAGTGGCTACCTTGGCAACCTTTTACGAGCTCGGGAACATTTTGTCTTCAAAGGAGGACAAGATCGGCCCTCATCGTAGCTGATCTGTACGGGGATCCCTGCACAGAAACCACGGAAGAATTCCGACCTTGCACGGGTAAGTATACAGATGCTTTTGCGATAGCGCATGATACTGGGCCAATACAGGGTGGTAATCTCCCGGTATTTGACCCGTACCTACCCAGTAATCTGCGTTATCGGCGTTCTATTCCACTGATCTAGGCGATAATTTATGAATCTGATCTGTCGATACATTATATAACATCATCATCGACAGAGGTGTCCAGTTTGCCAGTCAAGTATTGACGTCATGATCAACTACGCCACACATGTATTGACGTCACACAATTCAGTGATATAATCCACAATCATAGCTGACAGGAATAGTTCGTCATAAACATGCCTTATGTTCTGCAAGATGTGGAAATAATAGTATCAAATGGGCGTGAAACAACGCCCACTCAAATTATTTTCAATATATTCACCAGCATACATGAAGTGTTTTCTAAAAATTGATAGTCAGAGATTTCAATGATCGATCTATCCGAACACAAGCGAACTGTGGGTGGATCTTGGCTAGTGATGGGCGAGGCATAGCTGACACTGGAAAAGTCCATCATATTGTTCAAGAGTGATAAATACGAAAAAACTAATCACTATGAAAGTCAGTCTCATGAATCGATAGCCATTGATTTATCGGAAAATCCCAGTGTAGTTAGTTTCAAAATCTGCAAGATAATACACAATAAAATAGTTTAACAACTTGAGTAGTCAAGGGGAATGCTTACCGCTATTGATATGCAAATGAGCTCTTGGCCTATTTAGATACTATGTTCTGATTGGTTGTTCTAAATGAGCATGTAGACGCTATTGTTCTAAATGAGCTGGTAGACACTATTGTTCTAAATGACTGGATAGACACTATTGTTCAAAAGCGTAGAGTGCACGCTATTATTCTAAATGGCTGTTCACTATTTAAATGACACATGTGAGTTAATGCATTAGATTAATGTATTTTTAAAATAGCTTTTGGCATTTGTTACTCTGTGTAATGATGAGAGTGTGCTGGCAGAATGATGAACGCGTAGAAACTGATCGTGTTTAACATATTAATTAGGTGGGCAGCGGCGCCCCAACCCCTCATGGGTAAAAAGATAGTTTGAAACTAAATGGCTTCCTATGTCAAATTGTCGCATTGAATGTGACTTTTGAATAATGGCATACTGTGTGAACGATAGCGCCCAGCGGTCACATATGAATTACAGGTGACCAGCTGCATGCTATTGTTCTCCTGTCAAAATGATTAATGGGTTTTTAATGTGCCATTTGACCCTATGTCGATCAATCAGGATTTAGAACAATATCATCCAATATCATCCAGCAGCCACCCGCATGAACAATAGTGCACAGCTGGTCATTTAGAACAATAGCCCGCAATTCCCACTTATGAACATTAGCACACAGCTTGTAGGTATCTGGTGAATAATTTTGAAGCTAGCACGAATTGTAGCTTCCTAATTGAAATTAGTATCTAAAATATTCATTTCTTAGTCGTATATCTGTTGAATAATTTTAAACTAGCGTGCACTGAAACTTCCTATGTCAAATTAGTATTACAAAATATTCGCTTAAACTACCACTGCACCACAATTTAGATTTGAAACAAATCAGAAAATAACATTTCATGCGTTTTGTAAGTTATATGGTATTAAATTCAAATAGCGAAACTCAACTAAACCTGGCGAAATACAGGCTAAATAATAGAAAACTTTATAACATGCAATATATATATATATATATCAGTATATAGATAATATATGCGTAGGCCGTATTTTAAAGGAGATACAGGCTTTTAAAGTTAGACGCTATAAATTCTATCAGTAAACCAGCATAACTCGGTTAAGCTGAGACACACTTTTTGAAGAATAGCTTTTATGTGCATGAATGATGGCACCTGCATGAACAATATTGCACAGTGCTCACTTATGAACAATAGCGCACATGTGACCATTTAGAATAATACCATGTACCTAACACTTTTGAACACTAGTGTGTACATGCTCATTTAGAACAATAGTGTCTACCCGCTCATTTAGAACAATAACACGCAACGGACAACTGCATCTACACAATGTGTTCTAGTTAGTACAAAAGAAATATGAGTTAACATAACCGCATGTATCTACTGCTACATGCCATAACATTACTTGAAGACATTAATAGAATTGTGTTAAAAAAAATAATGAGAGGTTAATGTGTAAAGAAGTTGTCAATATATAGTGAAATTATTCTCACAATAGTAATCGTGTTTCTTAAAGAATGTAGTGAACTATATTTGACCATTTAGTGTAGGTTATCAATTTATTTACACAATTGGGGATGATACACTAAACGAACAAGAGAATGATATTAATGTGATCTTACAGCAGCTGGCCGACGAGGAGCGCATGCCATTACACAATGACACTACACAACGCTTGTATCAGACACCATGTGAAAGCATATGTGCGCCTTCCTGTTAAGTGCCTATCTTTGATCAAACATAACAGTGCGTTGTGCAAAACGAAACTAGTGACTATGTGGCAAACTTTATGCAGCAAATATCATCATGTATTCTACTTACTAATGGCGATCTTAATCAATATTTGCGGCATGTTGACATTGCGCTATTGATCAATAATGAACAATAGATATGTTGAATATTGACAGCATACCTGCTCCTAATGCCATTGTGGTGGATGCAAATATTATGCAGCACATATCTGATTGTTTACCACCCGCTGATGTACCTTCTTCTACCCAGCCGTAGTATGATATCATATTGGAATACGGTGACTATAAAAATGAGCCTACACGACAAGTGCCTATCTTCGATCAAACTGAACAGCGAATCACGCAAAATGAAACTAGTGATGATGTGCAGAGCATTATGCTGCAAATATCTGCATGCATTACACTTACCGATGATGATCTTCATCAATATTTGCAGTACGTTGACACTACGCTTTTTATCAATAATGATCAATTTATAACTGATTAGTTAGATAGTGACATCGTACCCGCTCTTAATGGCATCACGATGGATGCGAATATTATGCTGCAAATATCCGACTGTTTACCGCCCGCTGATGTACCCTCATCTACACAACTTCAGTTCATTTAAGTATTAGATATACATCTACCTATACCACACATACCTATGTTCGATCAAACAGAACAGCAAATCGCACAAAATGTGACTAGCACCAACGTGACGAACAATATTCATCAAATATCTGCACGCATTCCACTCACTAATAATGATCATAATCAATATTTGTTACATGATGACCATGATTTATCAATCAATAATGATCAATTCCTCTTATATAATGACCTTGCATTCACTCCTATCCAACCTCATGTAGGTGCTGTTTTGATCGATTATTCAGACTATATACCATCGGTGACTATACATAAGATATGTGCTAACAATATCATATTGACGGTACAGAACATAGCATATCATTTAAGAAATATTGTATTACTGATTTGCCATTAACTCATTCAGAGTTTAAATCACACACGGTTCAAACTCTGCTCTATACTTATGGCGCCTATAGCAATGTTCAATCAAATGACCATGTAAGAATTGAGATCATTCAATCAGCGTTGGATATGCCTATCATGAAGGATTTTATAACGTGGAATAAAATTACAATGGATACAATTTTTGATTCGATTGACAAAGTAATTCAGTCAAACACTAACTGCAAGCTATCAGATGGTTTGAGTTTCACGTGTTTCATGCTGAGGACTAAAACTCTGGCAGGCAGCATGATATTCGCCATGGTGCTATCGAGCATGAGCATTTAAATCTGCTAAATATACATTTCGATGATGAAGATGAGTGCAAGGGCATCAAGAAATGTATTATATCTGTCTGTGCAGAATATCCATTCTTTTTCGCAGCCGATATATATTTAGGCATAAAATATATTGAGAAAACAAAAAAATCAGATCACTGACCACGAATGGCGCAATTTGAGACGAAATAAAACATATCAGGTGCATATGGCATGCAAGTATCATGCAGTATGATGTATTACTGAATGCGAGATTAATAGTACTGACTGGTTGAAATTTCAACAACATTTCGGCAACAAATTTTGCTGTCGATGCATGAATATCTTTTCGGCAGTGGCTCTACTACTACTCTAGCATCATTATATCTTTTACATTCGGAGTGTGATAATCACATTTCATTGATAACATATATCAATGACATCGCTGATAACGTGAATTCCACTATCCAAATGTTTAATGATGACTGCCTACTATACTGATCCATACACTCACAAGAAAATCAACACATGTTACAAGCTGATCTAGACACCCTTATTAAATGAACAGAGAGATGGCAGACGAAGTTCAATGTGTCAAAGTTTAACATCATGAAGGTTACTCAGCGAAAATTGAACCTCACCATGTATTACACAATGGGACGTGAATGGCTACAAGACAAAATGTCAACACCATACCTCGGTGTGGAGCTAACAAATAAACTGAAATGGCATAGCCACATATCAAAATCAACATCAGCAGCCCATAGAATACTTGGCTGCATATTCAGAAATCTAAAAGTGTGTCCAACATCCATCAAACTGGAATACACATCTACAGTGTGGGATCCACCAACAGATGACCTCAAAACTCAGCTAGAAGCAGTACGACGAAAGGCTGCGAGGTTCATCTCCGGCCACCCAGTGTACTGATACTCTATAGGGAGTGTTTCTGCTATGAGAGACCAACTGGGATGGGAAAGCCCAGAACAACAGCGAAAAAAGAACACTGTTGTCCTTATGTATAAAATCCTACATGGTGAGGTAGCCATACCAGCAGAGTATCACCCTCAGTGGGCGAACGTAGGCATCACCAGTCATAGTCGCCCGTGGAAGCTACAATCGTACCAACCATCAATCAGACAGTTCCAAAGTTCATTTTTCCATGAACTGTACCAACGTGGAATAACCTCACGAAAGATATAATCACTGCTCCAGATGTAGAGAAGTTTAAAACCTACATCCAGCAGACGACAATCTAACATACCTGATCAGAAAAACGTCATAATTATGTTATGTTGGTGGTTTAAAATGTTTTACATACCAGTGAGGGAACTATTTTCAAGGAGAGGAAAGCTTATTTTTTTAAAACCCTTTTAACTGGAATGACTGGGTCGATAAGTTCTTTTGATATGAAAATGAAAATAGTTTTAGCCATTAAAGGATGTTTTTTGAAAATCCACATGTGAAACGACTTCCTTCATAATAATCTTCACTGATTCACTTCACCTAACCATAAATGTTCTTAGAGATAAAACAGGTTGAGTGAAAACATATTTTATATGTAGGTAGTTAGTTATTTTAATATAATGATTGGGTGTGATTTTGCATCAATCAACCATTTAAAGTTATATAATTAGTATTATAAGATTGGGTGCAATTGTGTGCCAATCAATTATAGTGCATGGTTACATAACAACACAATGATATTAAGAGTAGGTGCATTCTTGCACCAATCAGCTATCAATATATTAGTGTAAATATAGATAACAATAGTAGTGGGTGCTTTTTGCACCAATCTATAATGTTAGAGAATTACATGTAAATATACACTGTGATAATATCAAGATTGGGTGCAATTTGAACCAACCAATTATAGTAGATATTTATATGTAGATATAGTAATATTAGAATTGTGTGCATTTTTTCAGCAGTCAGCCATATTGTACAGATGCGGATATCGAATGTATATTTTTACTGAAAACGTCATAATTATTCTATGTTGATGGAAAGTATAGGAGAGCTTATTTTTTAAAAACCTTTCAACTTGAATGACTGGTTAAAACCTTTTTTATATGCTTAGCTGTGTCTTGGTGCAAATCATTACTTTTTAACGAGCCCCCACCCCCTGCACCTGTGCTAAAAATACAGATCTGCGTGTATTATCATAGCACGCAGCTAGACATGTGCCATTCAGAATATTGGAATGGCTGTTGCAGAGCATGTGTATATGCTTTGCCACTCTCCACTGTAAAATCCAGCTCATAAATAACTTTATATACTATAAATAAAATAAAATGCGCTGTTACAAATTTGAATATAATTGGAATGGCAAAACTACTCTTGTCTAAGTCATAAAGATTATGCTCAAATTTGAAGCAGTATGTGTTATTATGTTTTGAGAATATGAGGTTATATCTGTGGTGGGCAGTATGATTCTACATGTGTACATATTTAATAGCATGTATTTCACCCATAAATAAATAAGACATTTGCAACTATCAAAATATTATGTTCAATATTTTAATGAATTGGTCTGAAGACAGTTGGCAATTTTCTATGTTAGAGAACTGTTTTTGTCAGATTAGTTTGTGAATATTCTGCAGTTTACATTGTATAACTTGACGAACTATTAAACATGTATGCCATACTAAATCGCACAATTAATGTCAACATTTACTATGACATCACCATACATGCGACATACGTGATTATGACGTAATATGATTGAACCATAAGATGGATTCCTCTATTACTATGGAATTGTGATTCAAGGAATTCAGTTTTCAAAGCGTTACTCCACGTTGCAGCATACGACCCTGTAGTACTGAACCAACACATAGTATTCTGCCTAATAATGAATTATGATAACTCTGGGTACCTCAACTACTAGACTTAATGCATAATACATGAGTAAAGACTCAACCATCGAAGGCATATGCATAGTGGATGGGTGTCTAATTAATATTTATATTTGTGTTGTTATATCAAAATTGAGGTGAACAATTCATATTAGATGTCAAACTACTAAACAGTATAACGTTATATAATTAATATTATTGGTAGTAGTATTATTATCAAATAACCAAAACGTGATGGCCACATCCCTGTATATGTGAATAGAAAATGGATGTAACTACTAATCTGCCAATTAGTCCAAATTGGTCAAATATCATTCTCATGTTATTTGTTCCCCAGAATGTGTTTATGTATATGAGTGCACTCAATAATCAAGTGCTAACACATGACCACAATTTAATGGGACAAGCGCTCACACCGCTACTATCCCTCCTTATCATGCACCCACGCCATTAACCCCTCTACTAACCCAGTGCAATTATATGACACCCTCTTCATATGACGCAGTATTATAAAGTGATATCGTGAATATGGTGACTCTAAAAGGCACATGCTTCACACATCGATCATTTATGATTATTCCTAGAGCATCAGTAAAGCTGATGGTTAATATGTATGGTAAAAAATGCTACAGTAATGTCCTGTAGTCATGTCGTAGTATCCCTTAGCCATTCAGATGAACCTAGCCAGTCACGGTTGAACCCAATACGTAACACGGAACCTGCTACCAGGTGTCCAATATACGAATGTCTATCATTCTGTCTGTCCTAGTGTGCATGATTACATATCAACACCATATATTCATCAGATATACAACTGAGGAATGAACTATATTTAATGTTTTGATTTTTTCAAACCTAAATCGTGGTGCAATGGTAGGTTAAATGTATGCTTTTTGATACTAATTTGACATAGGAAGTTACAATTCACGCTAGTTTCAAAATATTCAACAGATATATAACTAAGGAATAAACTATATTTTAACTTTTTGATTTTTTCAAACATAAATGGTGGCGTAATAGAGGTTAAGCGAATGTTTTTTGATACTAATTTGACATAGGAAGTTACAATTTACGCTAGTTTCAAAATATTCAACAGATATACAACTAAGAAATAAACTATAATTTAATATGTTTTCGATTTTTCCAAACCTAAATCGTGGCGTAATGGTGGTTTAAGCAAATGTTTATTGATATTAATTTGACATAGGATGTTAAAATTCATGCTAGTTTCAAAATATTCAACATATCTAGAACTAAGGAATGAACTATATTTTAACTTTTTGATTTTTTCAAACCTAAATCATGGCACGGTGGAGATCTAAGTGGACTATTTTTTTATACTAATTTGGCATAGGAAGTTACAATTTGTGCTAGTTTCAGAATATTCAACATATATACAACTTTGGAATGAACTATATTTTAACATGCTTTTGATTTTTGCAAAGATAAATCGTGATGCAGTGGTTGTGTAAGCGAAGGTGTTTTATACTAATTTGATATAAGAAGTTACAATTCGTGCTAGTTTCAAAATATTCATCAGATATACAACTAATAAATGACCTATATTTTAACTTTTTGATTTTTTCAAACCTAAATCGTGGCGCAGTGGTAGTCTAAGCGAAAAATGTTTTACTAATTTGATATAGGAAGTTAGAATTCGTGCTAGTTTCAAAATATTCAACAGATATACAACTAAGGAATGAACTATATTTTGACTTTTGATTTTCAGACCACAATTTTTCTGCCAGCACACGCTCATCATTACACAGAGGTACACATGTCAACACCTATTTAAAACACATTAAGCTAATTATGCATTAACACACATGTGCCATTTAAATAGTCAACACACATTTAGAACAATAGTGTGTACCCTACACCTTTGAACAATAGCGTCTACCCGCTCATTTAGAGCAATAGCGTCTACATCCTCATTTAGAACAGCTAATCAGAACACAGTATTTAAATAGGTCAAGAGCTTATTTGCATAACAATAGCATTCAGCGTCCCCCTTGACTACTTACTTGGTCATAGGTGTTCGATTTAATGAGAAGTGTCTTATCTTGAAGGCGGTGCACCTACTCGCAATATAATATTCCAAAATTAGAAAAGAATTGACCAATCTCGATGGTCGATACATTGTGACTTTGCGAACTTCCTAATCCTCTTAGACCAGGACCCTACTATAAACATTACAATAATCAGAGGATTTGAGGTTGATCGACGTGTATGCTATTGATGTTGCACTCCAGGAGTATGATGTGTTACAGAACAGCTTGTAAATACATGTATATGTTTTAAAAGCAAAAATCTCAATCTGCCAGAGAAATCTTGCCAGTGGACATTTCCAGTTTTGGCTATGCCCCGCCTATCTCTAACTAAGCTCCACCCACACCTCGCTCTTGTTGAGTATGATCAATCCGTGCACTCCATGAATATGAATTTCCAGTACATTATACAGGAAAGTAGCTGGATATTTTGAAACTAATTTGACTGGGTGCTGTTGCTGCCTATGACAGTAGCATCGCCCAGCCAATATAGCTTCAGAATTTTCAAGAGCATGTTTTTTAAATAGTATGTTCATACAATTCGTACACCAACACTTATTCCGTCACCAATTATGCATTCTTGTCGAACTTATGCACATCATTCATGAACTCACTGATTATGGCATCAGCCTACAGGTCGTATTAGTTGATTATGACGTCATATGGCATCTGATGCTGGGTGGATGAACTGGCATGGCCCATTAACATGTCAAATTTCTACCCAAGTAAGTCATAGTAAGCTCATAAATAAGTTAATATGGTTCCAAAAATGGAAAAACACATAATTAGTTAGTAAGAAATATTTGATTGAATATTTTGAGCATAATTGTATTAGAAGAAAGCACTGCCACATGCAGCAATGTCTTCCAATCCGAAATCCAATTATGTTCAAAACATTCAACAATAATTTTTATTTTGTTTTATGAAATATGTTAAGAGATTTCATAGTTGTACTTTATACGTATATATATATATATATATATATATGTGGAACTTGTTTAAGGATGAGTGCTGTATAGTATTGATCTCCGTCACGCGCGCATGCATGTGTATGAGTGCGATTGAGTGAGCATGCGTGTGCATGTTTATGCATGAGTGTGGGCATGAAAGCACGCGTGCACATGTGCGGGCATGAGCGTCAATAATGTGGTTTATCACTAGGTACTGGTGGTTGTCAATATACCGCGTGGAGCGCTTACACTCGCAATAGAGCCAGGCCTGGTTGTGTGGCGACTAGAACGAGAGCTGTATTGTCTGGCACTTCATGTTTCGAAATATCACAGGACATACTATGTCGTAAGTTTCCTTTGTAAATGTATAGTCGATGGAGCAACTAGTTATTCTCTTAATAATTCCAGGAATTGCGTTAACCCTTTCATAGCGAAACGGACCAAACTCGACACATGTCGTCATCTTGAGGAATGCCCATTTGCAGGCAAATACAATACTATTTGTGTATATTTACCGCTGCAATGATTAGCTAAAAAACAAAGCCAGTCATTCCAGTGGTAAAATGTAAAAAGTAGACTCCTCTTGGCAGGCAAATGGGTACTCGATAGGTAAATATTTCAATTTTCTTGAACAAATGTAGCCATTAAAATGTAAGCAATCCTTCCATGAATTAAGAAAGATAACAAAAGAATGGTTTCATAATACAATAATTATAAAATAATACTATTATAATATCAGTTGATGATTCAGTCAGACTAATATGCACCATGATTATTTTAATAATGTTCATTTTAATTGCGCACTACGATTGCCCGTATTCTTAATGCAAAGATTACTCAAAGCCATTGTATTTTAAAAAAGAATACGATGGAAAGTTTTGCTAACATGGGAAGTGAAAATATTTCTAAAATTGTCAACATACGATTTCGTACATACTACATATGTATTATATATATATATATAATCTGTCGCTTACAGAGGACTGTATAATGGGGCAGTGGCTACCCTGGCAACCTTTTACGACCTCGGGAACGTTTTGTCTTCAAAGAAGGACAAGATCGGCCCTCATCGTAGCTGATCTGTATGGAGATCCCTGCACAGAAACCACGGAAGAATTCCAACCTTGCACGGGTAAGTATACAGATGCTTCCACGATAGCGCATGATACTGGGCCAATACAGGGTGGTAATCCCCAAGTACTGCACCCGTACCCGCCAAGTAATCTGTGATATCAGAGTTCAGTCCCACGTTTCTGGACGATAATTGATGAATCTCATTTGTCGACCAATTGTATGACGTCATCATCGATGGAGGCGTCCAATTTGTCTGACAGGTATTGACGTCATAATCAACTATATCCCACATGTAATGACATCACACAATCCAGTGGCATAATCTACGATATCTGACAGGAATAGTTCGTCATCAAGCTGTCTTATGTTGTGCAAGACGTGGAAAAAATACTGTCAAATAGGCAGGAAACAACGCCCACTCAAACTATTTTCAATATATCCAACAGCACATCTGAATAATTTAATAAAAGTTGATAGTCCGGGCATTCGATGATCGATCTACCCGACCACAAGTTAACGGTGGGTGGATCTTAGCTAGAGATGGGCGGGGCATAGCTGACACTGGAAAAGTCCATCGCCATGTTCAATATAATGTTCAGGCGTGATAAATACCAAAAGAGTTATCACTATGATAGTCACTCACCTGAATCGGAAACCATTGATTTATCTGAAAATTCCAGTGTAATAAGTTTCAAAATCTTCAAGATAATACACAATAAAATAGTTGAACTACATTGTCATAGGTGTTCAATTCGATGAAATGTTCCATAAGTTGAGGGTGGCGGATCCAATCTCCCAAATTGAAAGTGGTGGAATTAATTTAGATATAATATTACAAAATTGGAACAGAATTGACCAATCCCGGTGGTCGCTACTTTGTAACTTTGTGAACTGCCTAATCCTTGTAGACCGGGATCCTACTATAAACATGGCAATAATCAGTGGATCTTAGGTTGATCGACGTTTATACTAAATAGTGTGTACGTCCGGAGTATGATGTGTTACAGTACAGATTGTAAATAAATGTATATGGTTTGAAAGCAAAAATCCCAATCTGCCAGAACAATCTTGCCAGCGGATCTTTACAGTTTTGGCTATGCCCCGCCCTTCCCTAACTAAGCTTCACTCACACCACGCTCGTGTTTAGTTCGATCAATCCGTGGACTCCATGAATATGAATGTCCAGTAAACTATACACGTAAGTTGCTTGATATTTCAAAACTAATTTGACTGGGATCTGTTGCTGCCTATGGCAGTACCATCGCCCAGTCAATTTAGCTTCATAATTTTCAAGAGCATGTTTATTAAATAGTAAATACATGCGTATAATTTGTACACCAATGAATAATCCGTCACCAATTGTGAATTCTTGACGAACTTATCCACGTCATCCATGGCGTCATTGATTACGACGTCATCATACACGTCGTGTAGTTGATTATGACGTCATATGACACCAGATGATGGATGGATAAACTGGGAATGGGCATTAACATGTTACATTTCTACCTATGTAAGTTATAGTACAGCTCATAGATAAGTTAGTATGTTTCCAAAAAAAGGAGAAAACACATTATTTAGTAAAAAATATTCTGCAAAATATTTTGAGCATAATTTGATTGGAAGACGTCACTGCCTCGTGCAGCAACGTCTCCCAATGCACAATCCAATTATGTTCAAAATATTCAACAATATGTTTTATTTTGTTTTGGAAATATGTTAAGTTATTTCATAGTTGTGCTGTATACGTATATATATGTGGAACTTGAGTAAGGATGAGTGCTGTATAGTATTGATCTCCGTCACCTGTTCAAGCACGTGTATGCGTGTGTGTGAGCGAGCATGCACACGTGCGCATGTGCAGGCGTGAGCGTCTATAATTTAGTTTATCTCTAGGTACTGGTGGTTGTCAATATACTGTGTGGAGCCCTTACACTCGCAACAGAGCCAGGCCTGGTTGTGTGGCGACTAGAACGAGAGCTGTATTGTCCGGCACCTCATGTTTTGAAACAACACAGGACATACCATGTCGTAAGTTTCCTCTGTAAATGTATGGTCGATGGAACAACCAGTTATTCACTTAGTAATTACAAGAATTGTATTAACCCTTTCATAGTGAAACGGGCCAAAATCGACACATATCGTCATCTTACGGAATGCCCATTTGCAGGCAAAACAAAATACTGTTTTTGAATATTTACTGCTGGAATGATTCGCTCGAGAACCAAGCCAGTCATTCCAGTGGTGAAATGTCAAAAGTAGACTTCTCTTGTCTGGCACATGGCCATTTGATACGTAAATATTTAGCTTTTCGTGACCAAATGTAACCATTACAGATTTAAGCAAACATTCCATGAATTAAGAAACATAACAAAAGAATGGTTTCATAATACAATAATTATAAAATACAACTATTTTAATATCAGTAGATGGTTCAGTCAGACTAATCTGCATAATGATTATTTTAATAATTTTCATTTGAATTGATTAAAACGTTTTATTATGCACTATGATTTCCCATATGCTTAATATAAAGATTACTGAAAGCCCTTGTATTTTAATAAGAATTCGATGGAATGTTTACTAACATCGGAACTCAAATTATTTCTAAATAAGTCAACATACGATTTCGTGCACAAGACATATTCATTATATATAAAAATCTGTCGTTTACAGAGGACTGTATAATGGGGCAGTGGCTACCTTGGCAACCTTTTACGACCACGGGAACGTTTTGTCTTCAAAGGAGGACAAGATCGGCCCTCATCGTAGCTGATCTCTATGGAGATCCCTGCACAGAAACCACGGAAGAATTCCGACCTTGCACGGGTACGTATTAAGATGCTTCCGCGATAGCGCATGATACTGGGCCAGTACAGGGTGTAATCCGCAAGTACTGCACCAATACCCGCCAAGTAATCTGTGATATCAGGGATCAGTCCCAAGATTCTGGACGATAATTGATGAATCTGATTTGTCGATCAAGTGTATGACGTCATCATCGATGGAGGAGTCCAATTTATCTGACAGGTATTGACGTCATAATCAACTACATCACATATGCAATGACATCTCACAATCCAGTGTCATAATCTTCAAGTATATATGACGGGAATAGTTCGTCATCAAGCTGCCTTGTGTTCTGCAAGACGTGGAAAAAATACTATCAAAATGGCAGGAAACAACACCAACTCAAATTATGTTCAATATATTCAACAGCATACCTGAATATTTTTCTAAAATTTGATAGTCCGGGCATTCAGTGATCGATCTACTCGACCACACATGAACTGTTGGTGGATCTTAGCTAGAGATGGGCGGGCATAGCTGAAACTGGAAAAGTCCATCGGCATGTTCAATATAATGTTCAGGCGTGACAAATACCAAAAAATGAGTCACTATGAAAGTCACTCACCTGAATCGGAAACCATTGATTTATCTGAAAATTCCAGTGTAATAAGTTTCAAAATCTTCAAGATAATACACAATAAAATAGTTGAACTACATTGTCATAGGTGTTCAATTCGATGAAATGTTCCATAAGTTGAGGGTGGCGGATCCAATCTCCCAAATTGAAAGTGGTGGAATTAATTTAGATATAATATTACAAAATTGGAACAGAATTGACCAATCCCGGTGGTCGCTACTTTGTAACTTTGTGAACTGCCTAATCCTTGTAGACCGGGATCCTACTATAAACATGGCAATAATCAGTGGATCTTAGGTTGATCGACGTTTATACTAAATAGTGTGTACGTCCGGAGTATGATGTGTTACAGTACAGATTGTAAATAAATGTATATGGTTTGAAAGCAAAAATCCCAATCTGCCAGAACAATCTTGCCAGCGGATCTTTACAGTTTTGGCTATGCCCCGCCCTTCCCTAACTAAGCTTCACTCACACCACGCTCGTGTTTAGTTCGATCAATCCGTGGACTCCATGAATATGAATTTCCAGTAAATTATACACGTAAGTTGCTTGATATTTCAAAACTAAGTTGCCTGTTGTCTGTTGCTGCCAATGGCAGTACCATCGCCCAGTCAATTTAGCTTCATAATTTTCAAGAGCATGTTTATTAAATAGTAAATACATGCGTATAATTTGTACACCAATGAATAATCCGTCACCAATTGTGAATTCTTGACGAACTTATCCACGTCATCCATGGCGTCATTGATTACGACGTCATCATACACGTCGTGTAGTTGATTATGACGTCATATGACACCAGATGATGGATGGATAAACTGGGAATGGGCATTAACATGTTACATTTCTACCTATGTAAGTTATAGTACAGCTCATAGATAAGTTAGTATGTTTCCAAAAAAAGGAGAAAACACATTATTTAGTAAAAAATATTCTGCAAAATATTTTGAGCATAATTTGATTGGAAGACGTCACTGCCTCGTGCAGCAACGTCTCCCAATGCACAATCCAATTATGTTCAAAATATTCAACAATATGTTTTATTTTGTTTTGGAAATATGTTAAGTTATTTCATAGTTGTGCTGTATACGTATATATATGTGGAACTTGAGTAAGGATGAGTGCTGTATAGTATTGATCTCCGTCACCTGTTCAAGCACGTGTATGCGTGTGTGTGAGCGAGCATGCACACGTGCGCATGTGCAGGCGTGAGCGTCTATAATTTAGTTTATCTCTAGGTACTGGTGGTTGTCAATATACTGTGTGGAGCCCTTACACTCGCAACAGAGCCAGGCCTGGTTGTGTGGCGACTAGAACGAGAGCTGTATTGTCCGGCACCTCGTGTTTTGAAACAACACAGGACATACCATGTCGTAAGTTTCCTCTGTAAATGTATGGTCGATGGAACAACCAGTTATTCACTTAGTAATTACAAGAATTGTATTAACCCTTTCATAGTGAAACGGGCCAAAATCGACACATATCGGCATCTTACGGAATGCCCATTTGCAGGCAAAACAAAATACTGTTTTTGAATATTTACTGCTGGAATGATTCGCTCGAGAACCAAGCCAGTCATTCCAGTGGTGAAATGTCAAAAGTAGACTTCTCTTGTCTGGCACATGGCCATTTGATACGTAAATATTTAGCTTTTCGTGACCAAATGTAACCATTACAGATTTAAGCAAACATTCCATGAATTAAGAAACATAACAAAAGAATGGTTTCATAATACAATAATTATAAAATACAACTATTTTAATATCAGTAGATGGTTCAGTCAGACTAATCTGCATAATGATTATTTTAATAATTTTCATTTGAATTGATTAAAACGTTTTATTATGCACTATGATTTCCCATATGCTTAATATAAAGATTACTGAAAGCCCTTGTATTTTAATAAGAATTCGATGGAATGTTTACTAACATCGGAACTCAAATTATTTCTAAATAAGTCAACATACGATTTCGTGCACAAGACATATTCATTATATATAAAAATCTGTCGTTTACAGAGGACTGTATAATGGGGCAGTGGCTACCTTGGCAACCTTTTACGACCACGGGAACGTTTTGTCTTCAAAGGAGGACAAGATCGGCCCTCATCGTAGCTGATCTCTATGGAGATCCCTGCACAGAAACCACGGAAGAATTCCGACCTTGCACGGGTACGTATTAAGATGCTTCCGCGATAGCGCATGATACTGGGCCAGTACAGGGTGTAATCCGCAAGTACTGCACCCATACCCGCCAAGTAATCTGTGATATCAGGGATCAGTCCCAAGATTCTGGACGATAATTGATGAATCTGATTTGTCGATCAAGTATATGACGTCATCATCGATGGAGGAGTCCAATTTATCTGACAGGTATTGACGTCATAATCAACTACATCACATATGCAATGACATCTCACAATCCAGTGTCATAATCTTCAAGTATATATGACGGGAATAGTTCGTCATCAAGCTGCCTTGTGTTCTGCAAGACGTGGAAAAAATACTATCAAAATGGCAGGAAACAACACCAACTCAAATTATGTTCAATATATTCAACAGCATACCTGAATATTTTTCTAAAATTTGATAGTCCGGGCATTCAGTGATCGATCTACTCGACCACACATGAACTGTTGGTGGATCTTAGCTAGAGATGGGCGGGCATAGCTGAAACTGGAAAAGTCCATCGGCATGTTCAATATAATGTTCAGGCGTGACAAATACCAAAAAATGAGTCACTATGAAAGTCACTCACCTGAATCGGAAACCATTGATTTATCTGAAAATTCCAGTGTAATAAGTTTCAAAATCTTCAAGATAATACACAATAAAATAGTTGAACTACATTGTCATAGGTGTTCAATTCGATGAAATGTTCCATAAGTTGAGGGTGGCGGATCCAATCTCCCAAATTGAAAGTGGTGGAATTAATTTAGATATAATATTACAAAATTGGAACAGAATTGACCAATCCCGGTGGTCGCTACATTGTAACTTTGTGAACTGCCTAATCCTTGTAGACCGGGATCCTACTATAAACCTGGCAATAATCAGAGGATCTGAGGTTGATCGACGTTTATACTAAATATTGTGTACGTCTGGAGTATGATGTGTTACAGTACAGATTGTAAATAAATGTATATGGTTTAAAAGCAAAAATCTCAATCTGCCATAACAATCTTGCCAGTGGATCTTTACAGTTTTGGCTATGCCCCGCCCTTCCCTAACTAAGCCTCACTCATACCTCGCTCGTGTTTAGTTCGATCAATCTGTGGACTCCATGAAAATGTATTTCCAGTAAACTATACACGTAAGTTGCTTGATATTTCAACACTAATTTGACTGGGATCTGTTGCTGCCTATGGCAGTACCATGGCCCAGTCAATTAAGCTTCATAATTTTCAAGAGCATGTTTATTAAATAGTAAATACATGCGTATAATTTGTACACCAATGAATAATCCGTCACCAATTGTGCATTCTTGACGAACTTATCCACGTCATCCATGGCGTCATTGATTACGACGTCATCATACACGTTGTGTAGTTGATTATGACGTCATATGACACCAGATGATGGATGGATAAACTGGGAATGGGCATTAACATGTTACATTTCTACCCATTTAAGTTATAGTACAGCTCATAAATAAGTTAGTATGTTTCCAAAAAAAAGAGAAATCCACATTAGTTAGTAAAAAATATTCTGAAAAATATTTTGAGCATAATTTGATTGGAAGACGTCACTGCCTCGTGCAGCAACGTCTCCCAATGCAAAATCCAATTATGTTCAAAATATTCAACAATATGTTTTATTTTGTTTTGGAAATATGTTAAGTTATTTCATAGTTGTGCTGTATACGTATATATATGTGGAACTTGAGTAAGGATGAGTGCTGTATAGTATTGATCTCCGTCACCTGTTCAAGCACGTGTATGCGTGTGTGTGAGCGAGCATGCACACGTGCGCATGTGCAGGCGTGAGCGTCTTTACCGTAGTTTATCTCTAGGTACTGGTGGTTGTCAATATACTGTGTGGAGCCCTTACACTCGCAACAGAGCCAGGCCGGGTTGTGTGGCGACTAGAACGAGAGCTGTATTGTCCGGCACCTCATGTTTTGAAACATCACAGGACATACCATGTCGTAAGTTTCCTTTGTAAATGTATGGCCGATGGAACAACCAGTTGTTCACTTAGTAATTACAAGAATTGTATTAACCCTTTCATAGTGAAACGGGCCAAAATCGACACATATCGTCATCTTAGGGAATGCCCATTTGCAGGCAAATCAAAATACTGTTTTTGAATATTTACTGCTGGAATGATTCGCTCGAGAACCAAGCCAGTCATTCCAGTGGTGAAATGTCAAAAGTAGACTTCTCTTGTCTGGCAAATGGGCATTTGATACGTAAATATTTAGATTTTCGTGACCAAATGTAACCATTACAGATTTAACCAAACCTTCCATGAATTAAGAAACATAACAAAAGAATGGTTTCATAATACAATAATTATAAAATAAAACTGTTTTAATATCAGTTGATGGTTCAGTCAGACTAAGCTGCATAATGATTATTTTAATAATTTTCATTTGAATTGATTAAAACGTTTTATTGTACAATATGATTTCCCATATTCTTAATATAAAGATTACTGAAAGACCTAGTGTTTTATTAAGAATTCGATGGAATGTTTACTAACATCGGAACTCAAATTATTTCTAAATAATTCAACATACGATTTCGTGCACAAGACATATTCATTATATATAAAATCTGTCGCTTACAGAGGACTGTATAATGGGGCAGTGGCTACCTTGGCAACCTTTTACGTCCACGGGAACGTATTGTATTCAAAGTAGGACAAGATCGGCCATCATCCTAGCTGGTCTCTATGGAGATCCCTGCACAGAAACCACGGACGAATTCCGACCTTGCACGGGTACGTATTACGATGCTTCCGCAATAGCGCATGATACTGGGCCAGGCCAGTACAGGGTGTACTCCCCAAGTACTGCACCCGTACCCGCCAAGTAATCTGTGATAACAGGGTTCAATCCCACTTTTCTGGACGATATTTGATGAATCTGATTTGTCGATCAAGTATATGACGTCATCATCGATGGAGGAGTCCAATTTATCTGACAGGTATTGATATCATTATCAACTACATCACATATGCAATGACATCACACTATCCAGTGTCATAATCTTCAATTATATCTGACGGGAATCGTTCGTCATCAAGCTGCCTTGTGTTCTGCAAGAAGTGGAAAAAATACTATCAAAAAGGCGGGAAACAACACCCACTCAAATTATGTTCAATATATTCAACAGCATACCTGAATATTTTTCTAAAATTTGATAGTCCGGGCATTCAGTGATCGATCACCCGACCACATGTGAACTGTCGGTGGATCTTAGCTAGAGATGGGCGGGGTATAGCTGAAACTGGAAAAGTCCATCGGCATGTTCAATATAATGTTCAGGCGTGACAAATACCAAAAAATGAATCACTATGAAAGTCACTCACCTGAATCGGAAACCATTGATTTATCTGAAAATTCCAGTGTAATAAGTTTCAAAATCTTCAAGATAATACACAATAAAATAGTTTAACTACATGGTCATGGGTGTTAAATTCGATGAAATGTTCCATAATTTGAGGGTGGCTGATCCAAACTCCAAAATTGAAAGTGATGGAATTAATTGAGATATAATATTACAAAATTAGTACAGAATTGACCAATCCCAGTGGTCAGTACTTTGTAACTTTGTGAACTGCCTAATCCTTGTAGACCGGGATCCTACTATAAACATGGCAATAATCAGAGGATCTGAGGTTGATCGACGTTTATACTAAATAGTGTGTACGTCCGGAGTATGATGTGTTACAGTACAGATTGTAAATAAATGTATATGGTTTAAAAGCAAAAATCCCAATCTGCCAGAACAATCTTGCCAGTGGATCTTTACAGTTTTGGCTATGCCCCACCCTTCCCTAACTAAGCTTCACTCACACCTCGCTCGTGTTTAGTTCGATCAATCCGTGGACTCCATGAATATGAATTTCCAGTAAACTATACAGGTAAGTTGCTTGATATTTCAAAACTAATTTGACTGGGATCTGTTAATGCCTATGGCAGTACCATCGCCCAGTCAATTTAGCTTCATAATTTTCAAGAGCATGTTTATTAAATAGTAAATACATGCGTATAATTTGTACACCAATGAATAATCCGTCACCAATTGTGCATTCTTGACGAACTTATCCACGTCATCCATGGCGTCATTGATTACGACGTCATCATACACGTTGTGTAGTTGATTATGACGTCATATGACACCAGATGATGGATGGATAAACTGGGAATGGGCATTAACATGTTACATTTCTACCCATTTAAGTTATAGTACAGCTCATAAATAAGTTAGTATGTTTCCAAAAAAAAGAGAAATCCACATTAGTTAGTAAAAAATATTCTGAAAAATATTTTGAGCATAATTTGATTGGAAGACGTCACTGCCTCGTGCAGCAACGTCTCCCAATGCAAAATCCAATTATGTTCAAAATATTCAACAATATGTTTTATTTTGTTTTGGAAATATGTTAAGTTATTTCATAGTTGTGCTGTATACGTATATATATGTGGAACTTGAGTAAGGATGAGTGCTGTATAGTATTGATCTCCGTCACCTGTTCAAGCACGTGTATGCGTGTGTGTGAGCGAGCATGCACACGTGCGCATGTACAGGCATGAGCGTCTTTACCGTAGTTTATCTCTAGGTACTGGTGGTTGTCAATATACTGTGTGGAGCCCTTACACTCGCAACAGAGCCAGGCCGGGTTGTGTGGCGACTAGAACGAGAGCTGTATTGTCCGGCACCTCATGTTTTGAAACATCACAGGACATACCATGTCGTAAGTTTCCTTTGTAAATGTATGGCCGATGGAACAACCAGTTGTTCACTTAGTAATTACAAGAATTGTATTAACCCTTTCATAGTGAAACGGGCCAAAATCGACACATATCGTCATCTTAGGGAATGCCCATTTGCAGGCAAATCAAAATACTGTTTTTGAATATTTACTGCTGGAATGATTCGCTCGAGAACCAAGCCAGTCATTCCAGTGGTGAAATGTCAAAAGTAGACTTCTCTTGTCTGGCAAATGGGCATTTGATACGTACATATTTAGATTTTCGTGACCAAATGTAACCATTACAGATTTAAGCAAACCTTCCATGAATTAAGAAACATAACAAAAGAATGGTTTCATAATACAATAATTATAAAATAAAACTGTTTTAATATCAGTTGATGGTTCAGTCAGACTAAGCTGCATAATGATTATTTTAATAATTTTCATTTGAATTGATTAAAACGTTTTATTGTACAATATGATTTCCCATATTCTTAATATAAAGATTACTGAAAGACCTAGTATTTTAATAAGAATTCGATGGAATGTTTACTAACATCGGAACTCAAATTATTTCTAAATAATTCAACATACGATTTCGTGCACAAGAAATATTCATTATATATAAAATCTGTCGCTTACAGAGGACTGTATAATGGGGCAGTGGCTACCTTGGCAATCTTTTACGTCCACGGGAACGTTTTGTCTTCAAAGGAGGACAAGATCGGCCATCATCGTAGCTGATCTCTATGGAGATCCCTGCACAGAAACCACGGAAGAATTCCGATCTTGCACGGGTACGTATTACGATGCTTCCGCAATAGCGCATGATACTGGGCCAGTACAGGGTGTACTCCCCAAGAACTGCACCCGTACCCGCCAAGTAATCTGTGATAACAGGGTTCAATCCCACTTTTCTGGACGATATTTGATGAATCTGATTTGTCGATCAAGTATATGACGTCATCATCGATGGAGGAGTCCAATTTATCTGACAGGTATTGACGTCATTATCAACTACATCACATATGCAATGACATCACACAATCCAGTGTCATAATCTTCAATTATATCTGACGGGAATCGTTCGTCATCAAGCTGCCTTGTGTTCTGCAAGAAGTGGAAAAAATACTATCAAAAAGGCGGGAAACAACACCCACTCAAATTATGTTCAATATATTCAACAGCATACCTGAATATTTTTCTAAAATTTGATAGTCCGGGCATTCAGTGATCGATCACCCGACCACAAGTGAACTGTCGGTGGATCTTAGCTAGAGATGGGCGGGGTATAGCTGAAACTGGAAAAGTTCATCGGCATGTTCAATATAATGTGCAGGCGTGAGAAATACCAACAAATGAATCACTATGAAAGTCACTCACCTGAATCGGAAACCATTGATTTATCTGAAAATTCCAGTGTAATAAGTTTCAAAATCTTCAAGATAATACACAATACAATAGTTTAACTACACGGTCATAGGTGTTCAATTCGATGAAATGTTCCATAATTTGAGGGTGGCGGATCCAAACTCCAAAATTGAAAGTGGTGGAATTAATTGAGATATAATATTACAAAATTAGAACAGAATTGACAAATCCCGGTGGTCGCTACTTTGTAACTTTGTGAACTGCCTAATCCTCGTAGACCGGGATCCTACTATAAACATGGCAATAATCAGAGGATCTGAGGTTGATCGACGTTTATACTAAATATTGTGTACGTCTGGAGTATGATGTGTTACAGTACAGATTGTAAATACATGTATATGGTTTAAAAGCAAAAATCCCAATCTGCCAGAACAATCTTGCCAGTGGATCTTTACAGTGTTGGCTATAACCCGCCCATCCCTACCTAAGCTTCACCCACACCTCACTCGTGCGGAGTTCGATCAATCCGTGCACTCCATGAATATGAATTTCCAGTAAACTATACAGGTAAGTTGCTGGATATTTCAAACTTAATTTGATTGGGATCTGTTGCTGCCAATGTCAGTATCATCGCCAAGTCATTTTAGCTTCAGAATCTAAAAGAGCACGTTTATTAATTAGTAAAGACATACATATAATTCGTACACCAATGATTAGTCCGTCAACAATTATGCATTCGTGACGAACTTATCCACGTCATTCATGGCGTCATTGATTATGACGTCATCATACACGTTGTGTCATTGATTATGACGTCATATGACACCAGATGATGGATGGATAAACTGGGAAGGGGCATTAACATGTTACAGTTCTACCCATGTAAGGTATAGTACAGCTCATAAATAAGTTAATATGTTTCCAAAAAATAATTTGTAGAAGGGAGAATTTAATCAACATCACTGATAAAAATTAGATATTAAATCATAGGTCACTGATTTTAACTTATTAAATAAAATATTACAAGTTATACATGTCAGACTGTATACTCATTAATATAGTATTCAATAAGTATAAATTAGTCTGTCATTAATTACAATTGATACGTTAACCGCTATCGATGATCTTGATTATGTAGCTTTAATACGCACTATTACGACATGACAACAAGTTGCCCAAACCTCTATCATGCCTTTGGTACAACAACTCCATCTTGAAGAATCATGAGGAAGACCTGGTTAGACGTCACATAAGGTCTGGTTGGTAAATATACTAAAGTGGAATCAAGATGGAGACTGCATTTAAAAAAATTTATATTATAGTATTTTATTTCATTAACCAAACACAATTTTTTACAATTTTAATTTGATAAGACGATAAAGATATAAATGCACATGCATATCATTATCAGTACTAGAGATACATATTTCCATTGTTATAATATATCACAATGACTAGACATTTCTAAGAACAAACTGTAGTATAATTGCCTTAATATATCTTATATATTGTCATAAAAGTAAGGTAAATACCTTTTTGCACAAGTAAACCTAGCATTAAGCATGTGTAGAAAATGTTGTACACCAGTATTACTGAAAATCATTGTTACTTACAGTAACAAGGACTGACAGTCATACTAATTTAAAAAATCAACATATATGCATGAAAATACTTCAACAAAACTTGTTAAACAAACTATGGCAATGGAAGGTATAGATAGTTATATACCAATACATACTCTACATATAAGTGTATCCTGCATTGGACGGTTGGAAGATTTCTACATTAGCACGATGGTCAACAGCGACACATTCTGAACATTTTTAATTAACTTAATGAGATATGATAAAAGGAGACATGCATATATATCATATATATTAAGCTTAAATAATATATTAACATTTATACCACAAGTTATGTGAACGAAAGTCAATCTTTTGTTATCAGTCATTACAGGTCAAAGATTGTTGAATATGAATGACCAAGTCATAAATTGTTGAATATGACTGACCAAGTCATAATGATGCATATCATATTGAAAAAGAAAATTAATACATATAATATATATATATATATAACAATAAATTAATCAACAAATATACACATATGTATTTATAATTTAATAGTCAATATTTTGTCAACATTAACCAAGAAAGAAAACTTGTCAGTTTAGCTTAAAAGAAAATTGTATTTATATTCAATTTATATTTATACTTAACCCATTCACAAATAGATTCTTCACATCTTAATTCCAGAGTGACTGAACTAGAAGTCTTATATTAAAATTAATTTGACTGTAAGCAGTTGTTTGTTACCTTTGGTAGCAACAGTATACAGTAAAGTAGTTTTAAAATAACAGTAGAGTAATTATTACAATGTGAAGAAATGTTATTGTGGAATTTGACGGTGAAACAGTTAATTTTTCGTTTGTTTTTCGTTTGAGTTAAAGCTTAAGTTAAATTATGTATACATCTGTTTGGTTAAAGTTTAAGTTAAAATAGGCTTTAATCTGAGTTAAAATAGTTTATTGGTTGATCAACCGACTAATGGCCAGAGAAAATGATACATACATACAAATGCAAATTGTGGTAAAACAAGATGCATATATATATATATATATATATATATATATATATATATATATATATATATATATATATATATATATATATATATATATATATATGTATCAATTTCTTGTAAAAGATGGAAGAACGGAATTGTCCAAAAGCTCCACAATATCTAGGTCATCAAAAGTAACTCCTTGAATACTAATATATGGCCATAAAGCTGAAAAGTAATTTGATCTGAGGCATAATTTTATGCCTACCATTTTGGTACATTTAGTAAAAGGCTTCTTCGAGGCTCCCCCCTTTAAATTCCTGAGCTGTATTTCTGGGCGACAGTTATTATTGGGATCCCATAAAAACCCCACCGAGGAGCCAATACAGCCCCTTCCATCGTTTCTATCTACCTATCTATTACATCTATCACTTTATAAAGAAATTTATAAATTATTTGTATATATGTTTATTAAATATTAGTTTTAATTATTTGTTTGAATGTATGTTCTATACATACAAAATCGTAAAAAATAATTAGATAAAGTAAATAACTAATATTTCTTATGTTAAAAATATCTTATATATACACTTTAGAAATTTCCTAAGTTATAGTACAGTTCAGAAATAAAATAAAAAATGATCCCAAATAACATAAAATGCACCGTTGAATATTTTGACCTTAACTTTATGAAAAAAAAAAATCAGGGAGTTATTACTACAATATACTCCAATCCAAATAAAATCAATTTATTCAGCGGAAAACTTTGTATCAGAGAACATTCGTCTTCATATTGGAAATATTAAAATTCAATTTCATACTGTACTGTATGACGTCAAATTTTGAAAATCTGATAACTTGTTATCTTATAGGAGTTTATATGTGATTCATAGTGGTAAAATAGTAAGTCAGAAAATGAAATAACGGCTAAATGATACGGAACGGTTATTGTCAAAGATAGTAGAATTAGGTTAAATATTTTTAAAATAATCGTAGTAATAGATTTTCTAAAGATCAAAACATTTAAACCGTACATATTGATGACGGTTGAATAATTATAGAATACTTACTGAAAATTGAGTTGGCATGGAATATACTCCAATGTGAATATAGACCGTTGTTAAACAATAATAACAATCACACTTGCTACCAAATAAAATTGAGGATTGGCACACAATACTTTTTAATTTGTTTGCCAGATGTCGTAAAAACAAAAATAATTAAGTATCAAACTTGTTATTTAAATTGCTATGTAACAGACTTGAAAGAATCATTAATCATAAAGCTAACCAATACTCAAATTCACGCTTAATTGATCCTACAGTTGGAAAAAATTGTAAATAATACACATCAGACGACATTAACTTGGAACGCGCATGTTTGTTTATAATCTCACGCTAATGACCTCATAATAGAGATTGGGTTGTCTCCCTTATAATAGTGTAGCGGGAGAAGAGTGACCTAGACTATTAAAGTGGGTTATCTCCCTTGCAATTGTGTAGCGAGGTATCAAGGAAAGACGTGGGTTATGTATGGAATAATTTGCCATTGCACATTGTATAAAGCTAGCACTTATACAGGTAAGGAGATGATATCATTCTAGTGAATTAGTTCCAATCAGTTTAAATTTTATTGAATATATTGAAATTAATTTGACTGGAAATCAATGTTGTATATGGCAGCAATGGGTTCTAGTCAAATTAGTTTAAAAAATAAAAAAAATTAAAAATTAAACATACAGGTACGGAAAATATATCATTCTAGTGACTTAGGTTCAGTCAGTTCAAGGCTATTGAAAGCATATATAGAACGTATCTTTAAATTATTGGCCTATTTAAGATACAGGTATGGAAATTATATCAATCTAGTGACTTTAGGTTCAGTTAGTACAAGGCTATTGACATCATATATAGAATTTCATTTTAGTTATGTCTTATATCTTATTGTCATATATAATGTTGAATATTTTGAAACTAATTTGATTGGAAATCATTGCTGCATGGCAGCAATGGCTTCCAGTCAAATTAGTTTCAAAATATTCAACATACAGGTCTGGAAATATATATCAATCTAGTGACTTAGGTTCAGTCAGTTCAAGGCTATTGAAAGCATATATAGAAACATATCTTTACAATTAAAATTATGGCCTACTTAACATACAGGTATGCAAATTATATCAATCTAGTGACTTTAGGTTCAGTTAGTACAAGGCCATTGATAGCATATATAGAATTTCAATTTTGTTATGTCTTATATCTTATTGTCATATATAATGTTGACTAATTTTGAAACTAATTTGATTGGAAATCATTGCTGCATGGCAGCAATGGCTTCCAGTCAAATTAGTTTCAAAATATTCAACATACAGGTCTGGAAAATATATCAATCTAGTGACTTTAGGTTCAGTCAGTTCAAGGCTATTGAAAGCATATATAGAAACATATCTTTAAAATTAAAATTATGGCCTACTTAACATACAGGTATGCAAATTATATCAATCTAGTGACTTTAGGTTCAATTAGTACAAGGCCATTGGTAGCATATATAGAATTTCAATTTTGTTATGTCTTATATCTTATTGTCATATATAATGTTGAATACTTTTGAAATTAATTTGATTGGAAATCATTGCTGCCTGTGACAGCAATGGCTTCCAGTCAAATTAGTTTCAAAATATTCAACATACAGGTCTGGAAAATATATCAATCTAGTGACTTAGGTTCAGTCAGTTCAAGGCTATTGAAAGCATATATAGAAACATATCTTTAAAATTAAAATTTTGGCCTACTTAACATACAGGTATGCAAATTATATCAATCTAGTGACTTTAGATTCAGTTAGTACAAGGCCATTGATAGCATATATAGAATTTCAATTTTGTTATGTCTTATATCTTATTGTCATATATAATCCACGTCATCCATGGCGTCATTGATTATGACGTCATCATACACGTCGTGTAGTTGATTATGACGTCATATGACACCAGATGATGGATGGATAAACTGGGAAGGGGCATTAACATGTTACATTTCTACCCATGTAAGTTATAGTACAGCTCATAAATAAGTTAATATGTTTCCAAAAAAAGAGAAAAACACATTAGTTAGTAAAAAATATTCGGAAAAATATTTTGAACAAAATTTGATTGGAAGACGTCACTGCCTCGTGCAGCAACGTCTCCCAATGCAAAATCCAATTATGTTCAAAATATCAACAATATGTTTTATTTTGTTTTGAAAATATGTTAAGTTATTTCATAGTTGTGCTGTATACGTATATATATATGTGGAACTTGAATAAAGATGACTGCTGTATAGTATTGACCTCCATCACATGTTCAAGCATGTGTATGCGTGTGTGTGTGAGCGAGCAAGCGCACGCACGAGCGAGTGTGCGTGTACATGCGGTGCGTGCACATGTGCAGGCATGAGCGTCTATAATGTAGTTTATCGCTAGGTACTGGTGGTTGTCAATATACTGTGTGGAGCCCTTACACTCGCAACAGAGCCAGGCCTGGTTGCGTGGCGACTAGAACGAGAGCTGTATTGTCCGGCACTTCATGTTTCGAAACATCACAGGACATACCATGTCGTAAGTTTCGTTTGTAAATGTATAGTCTATGGAACAACCAGTTATTCACTTAGTAATTACAGGAATTGTATTATCCCTTTCATAAGGAAACGGGCCAATATCGACCGCTGTCTTCGTCTTGATGAATGCCCATTTGCAGGCAAAGAAAAGACTATTTTTGAATCGTTACCGCTCTCAAGATTAGCTCGATAAGCGAGCCAGTCATTCCAGTGGTGAAATGTCAAAAGTAGACTTCTCTTGTCCTGAAAATGGTCATTTGATACGTAAATATTAAATGCGCTTGACCAAATTTAGCCACCACAGATTTAAGCAAACCTTCCATGGATTAAGAAAGATAACAAAAGAATGGTATTCTGGAATTATCATAATACAATAATTCTAAAATAATATTATTATAATATCAGTTGATGATTCACTCAGACTAATCGTTATAATGATTATTTTAAGAATTTTCATTTGAATTGCTTAAAACGTTACTAGCGCGTGCTCTGATTTCTCGTATGCTTAATATAAAGATTATTGCAAGCCCTTGTATTTTAAAAAGAATTCGATGAAATGTTTACAAACTGAATTATTTCTAAAAAAATTCAATATACGATTTCGTACATAATACATATTCATTCTATATACAATCTGTCGCTTACAGAGGACTGCATAATGGGGCAGTGGCTACCTTGGCAACCTTTTACGTCCACGGGAACGTTTTGCCTTCTAAGGAGGACAAGATCGGCCGTCATAGTAGCTGATCTGTACGGAGATCCCTGCACGGAAACCACGGAAGAATTCCGATCTTGCACGGGTACGTATTAAGATGCTTCCGCGATAGCGCGTGATACTAGGCCAATGCAGGGTGTACTCCCCAAGTACTGCACCCGTACCCGCCACGTAATCTGTGCTATCAGGGTTCAGTCCCACGTTTCTGGACGATAATTGCTGAATCTGATTTGTCGATCAAGTATATGACGTCATCATCGATGGAGGAGTCCAATTTATCTGGCAGGTATTGACGTCTAATCAACTACATCACATATGCAATGACATCACACACTCCAGTGTCATAATTTTCAATTATATCTGCCGGGAATCGTACGTAATCAAGCTGTCTTGTGTTCTGCAAGACGTGGAAAAAATACTATCAAAAAGGCAGGAAACAACGCCCACTCAAATTATTTTCAATATAGTCAACAGCATTCAACAGCATACCTGAATATTTTTCTAAAATTTGATAGTCCGGGCATTCGGTGATCGATCGACCCGACCACAAGTGAACTGTTGGTGGATCTTAGCTAGAGATGGGCGGGGCAGAGCTGAAACTGGAAAAGTCCATCGGCATGTTCAATATAATGTTCAGGCGTGACAAATACCAAAATATGAATCACTATGAAAGTCACTCACCTGAATCTGAAACCATTGATTTTTCTGAAAATTCCAGTGTAATAAGTTTCAAAAGTAAACCCCCAGCATTGGACCCGTGCCCCCTAAGTAATCTGTGATATCAGGGTTCAGTCCCACGTTTCTGGACAATAATTGGCGAATCTGATTTGTCGATCATTTATATGACGCCATCATCGATGGAAGAGTCCAATTACACCAATGTTTGAGGTGCAAAACAGTTTCAAAAGGTCGCTCTGCTAGAGCGCTCTCTAACAAAATGATTCTATTTGGAACGCTAATGTTTCAACAGAGCGCCCCCCCCCCCCCCCAGCATCCTTTCGTGATAGGCTTATGACGTGATATATGTCTTTGTGACGTATGACATCGTTTCGCGTGAAATTACGTCACAAATTGAAAATATGTTTTGTTTTCGGGAGTCATCTCCATCCACGTCTCGTTAAATGGCAGAGCGCTCTATCAAAACAGCGTTCCATGGGTAAAACCTTTTTCTGCTCCGCTAATCTAGCAGCGCTCTCTGGAAAGGTTTCCTTGCGGAAGGCGAGACTGAAATATTCCGACAAATTGTACGAAATGCATGTTTTTACTTTTTAATAATCATTATGTTGAATATTTAGAAACTATTTTGACTGGGCGCTGTTGCTGCCAACAATGTAGGTCTACATGACTAGTTTTCTGGAAATTGAGATTCGTTATGTTCGTGGGATGACCAATCCCAATACGGGCAGTGCTTTGGGCGACGCTTACCTGAAGATGGGCGGGGCATAGCTAAAAGTGTCTTGGACGCATGACATTGGCGCTCATGCATACCCTTACTTTCCTGTCGCTTTGGTTCTTCAAAACATAAAGCGAGTGTGCATGCACTATAATATTGGGATCAATTTCTATCTATACCCCGCCCGTTCTAGCTATGCTCCGCCCACATTGTAAGTTGGACTCGATGTTGATACTTTGAACTCTGCATTCTCAGAATCCCTTTTCACGATACATTTACTGGTAAACTCTTGAATAGTTTCAGACCAATTTGACTGGGCCCTGTCGCTGCCCACTTTGTGTGTTGAAATCGATGTTTGCACTTTGTACTCTTAATTCTCAGAAGCCCATTTTAGAATATCACTTGTCGACCTACTACGCTTTGCTATTCTGGCGGGCTGATCAATTCGCATACGCTTGATGTGCTGTGAGAGTGGTAATTAAGGTGCAAGGTCTCAACTACTCGCATGTCCTCGCATTTACTCCCAAGAATATGGTCACCTAGTGGGAGACCTTTTCTCTTTAAGTATGGCAGTAACTTGCATAAGTTATGCAAAACAGGCTTGGTGCATATTTGGAATAATCCATTAATTTTCTCGTATGTATAATTTCGTGTACGATACTCCAAGATAAATTTACTCCTTTCGGTTTCAAATCATGGGCAGTCGAATAGAAAAGGAATTTCGTCTTTTAGAATATTTCAGACAGGGCAACATTAGTGTTGCAATTATGTTGCCTTGCAGTAAAAAAGGGTTGCCGAGGACCACAGGAACGTGTAATTTTCGTGGCCTGAAGACACTAGGAAAGTCATACTTTACTTATTTAAAAGTCTTAGTAAGTCTGGCAGCTAATATTTTGCATATGATAAGCTTGTCATCCATTATTATTTACTCTTAGAACAGTAGACCTAACCTGTTAATAATGTGTATGCTTCTCTTACTCGCTGCAGTCGCTGGTGACGTAGACTTTAACGCCAGGTCCCAATAACAACGAAATATCTATTGTATATCTTAATGTGCGTGGGCCCGGGGACAAAATTCATTTCGTGGACGCGAATTAGTCCAATTTCGATATATAGTAGCTATTACAGAAAACCATCTCACGCCGAATATTGAAAACAACTCAATACAATTGCTGGGAGATCACGAACCGCATCGCCGGAACCGCCAACGTACGTGGAGATGAGTCTGTAGCTTGTGTCGGTAAATAGCTCCTCTAATCGGCGCATTGACTAGAAATCCACGACCGGCCATGGATTCTTCTGTGTGTCATGTACCACCCACCCAATTCTGATGTTCGTAAATAACATCTCATATCAGATAATATAGATGACGTTAGCGACCAAATCACCGAATAAAAATATAGTTAGTATTGGTGATCTTAATGATGACCTACCTGATACCTCTAAGCATCACATAAATAATATCATAAACTCATTAGGTTTCTGTCAGCTAATCAATGAACCGACCCGTCCGATCTCAAATACACTATTAGATCCGAGCGGTATAAATAACCTACGAATAGTCAACACAAGCGGCATCCGTGCACCATTCTGCAGTGAACATAGAGCAGCGTATTTACTCCTAACGCCCACTATACCCAAACGGAAATCATTTAAAAGACACGTATGGGACTATAATTGAGCTGACTGAACCGATAATAAAGATGTTAATGTTTAATGTGAAACTATTACAAATAATATTTTAAGCGCAGCTAAGAATAGCTTATCGAATAATATTGTAATTAAAAATCCAAACGAAAAACCTTGGATTTCAAACAAAATAAAACATGAGATGAGTCTTCGAGAGAAACTGTTTGAAAGGTCGCGCAAATCGAAACGTGGTCAAGATGTGGTAAAATTTAAATAACAGAGAAATTATGTTACTACTTTAGTAAAGACTGCCAAAGAAGAACACAAGAACACCTAGCAGAAATATCAAATCTGGAAATGCAGGCTCAAAGGAGTGGTGAAAGTTATGCAAATCAATTATATACGAAATATGGATGTTGATGAAATACCTCCGTTAAAACGCGAAGATTCAACACTTACGATCGCTCGAAAAGATTGAACTTCTCAACAGTTACTTCACCAATATATCCAGAATTAATAATTCGGGAATACAATTACCTCAATTGTGTATGCATAGAGAAAGCGCACTAAACACCATAAAAATAATCACAACCCATGTTCTTGATATACTTACTAACCTGGATTCATGCAAGGTGGTGGGCCCAAATAGATTCAGTCATAACGTATTAAAAGAGGGTACAGATATTCTAGCTCCAACCTTAATGCAATTTCTCAACTACTCAGTAAACAACTCACAATACCCTACATTAAGGAAATCTGCATACGTGACACTAATCTTTAAAAAACGCGACAAGCGCGTATTCTCCAAATATCACCCAATCTCAATTCTAAGCTGCCTAAGCAAAGCCATGGTGAGAGCTATTTTTAAGCATTTATATAATTATATTAAAGACTACATTACTCCCTACCGATACAGATTTCTCCCTTCACATTCGACAGTAAGCCACTTACTAGGCATCTATAACGTCAGTGCGCAGGCACCTGATGTCCACGTTGGCTTATCTAAGACTTACGACCGCGTGTAGCATCGCGGCCTTCGCCAGAAATTAAGACAACTTGGCATATTCGGGAATCTTCTTGATTGGTTTAAAGACTATCTCTACTCTAGAAATGAAAGATAATTTTTAAATGATCTTGACTATTCCTTGCTTCCCTTACATGCAGGGGTTCCCCATGGCTAGGTACTTGGACCGCTATTAATTCGTATCTTTATAATGTACTTGCCCATTACAGGATAACTAATTCCATCTCTTGATAGCTATTCAGGTGATCTAACACGCCAGTCATAAACTATCCAGGTAATTTTAAGCTTTTTGTCACGCCGCTAGGGAAAGATATTCAGGATTTAGTAGTTAAATGTTGATACATTTCTACACCCTATGATGGCTGTCATGATTTACTTTTCAAACAATCAGAAAAATCCTAGTGTGTCGGTCTCGGTATGTACGCTCAGCCATAGAGGCGCCAGCT
Source organism: Chaetoderma sp. LZ-2023a (assembly GCA_034401795.1). Lineage (NCBI taxonomy): Eukaryota > Metazoa > Mollusca > Caudofoveata > Chaetodermatida > Chaetodermatidae > Chaetoderma > Chaetoderma sp. LZ-2023a. The sequence continues at coordinate 61,745,711 of CM067364.1, forward strand.
ATAGTTTAGCAATGTGGTATAAAAGCATTCCTACAGGTAAGCTGTTGAATATTTTGAAGCGAATATGATTAGAAGTTGTTGCTGCCATAGGCAGCAACAACCTCCAGTCAAATTAGTTTCAAATATTCAATGGGATGAGCATTACATAATAGAAAAGGTGATGCATTGGAGCATACATGACATCACACGCAATAGCTTGAGGAGACAAAATGGTGTCGGTCACTGTTCAACATTTACTCAATATTACAAAACAGATAATTGCGATACAGGTCAGGGAATGCGACAGGATATGAATGATATGGAATCTATAAACCATGTCTATCGGTGCAATACAACATTTGAGACGAAATTAGCATCGCGTTAATATCTTAAACAGCCTGAGATCATTTGCAGATGACACCTGTCTATCTGTGATATCTGATAATCCAGAGCCACACATTCCAGTGGCCAATAATGACCTTGACGTGATATTCCAATGGGAAAATGCATGGTCTGCTGAATCTAATGCCTTTAAAACAACTTCCATATTTATCTCCTTACGCCACGATCCAACTGGATTTCCTATATCCTTTAAAGACCCTGAAGTTCATCCATCGTTCCGTTACAAGCACCTTGACATTACCTTTAACAGCTAAGGTCACTGGCTTGAACATGTGGAATCGTTGATAGCAAAGGCATGCTCTCAAAACTTAATGGTCTCAAATATTTTCTTGACAGAGGCTGTCTTGAAATAATGTATAAGGGCTTTGTCAGGCCCTTATTAGAATATGCGAGCCCAGTTTGGGATAATCGTCCACAACACCTTGTTAGTAGACTGGAAGATGTGCAGAAGGACACTCTACGGACAATTAGTGGAGTAAGTGCAGTGCCAGTACCGAGGACATGTATATTGAAACAGGTATGGAAGCACTTTCGCACAGACGTAAGATGCAGAGACTTGTAATGTTCTACAAAGTAGATATTTCGCTTCAGCAACGGTACGTGACTGGAATACCCTCCCCGACCCCGTTACAATGTGTCCAACACTACAGGAATTTGACAATAAATTAGGAGTAATGTCATATGTACTAGCCCCACCTAGGTGGTATTCTGTGGGCCAAAGACCTGCCAACATATATCTTGCTGTCGGCTAGAAATTGTTGAATTGTGTACTTTTGTAGGCTTAGGTTGTGTACCTGGTTGTGGGAAGGTGGGGGTAGATCTTAGCATGTGATGATTTGATTGTTTATTGATCAATGTAATTTTGAAGCTGTGAAGTTTAATTGCTAACAAAATATTGTATTGATTTGTGTGAGGTGGAATTACCATATGCTGGGATTTATTTCGCTTCGTTACACATAGATACGCGGTTCGGGCCCGTAGCGGTATACTATTTGACAGTTTTATTTTCACGTATGTAGTGCGGAAATGCACATTTAACCACTGGACTTTGTGAAAATAGCTCTATGCAGAGTTCAGTTGGCCGACTTAACGATTACGGGATGGGTTGCCAAGCAAATCTAAATATGGTATTCTTAGCCAGTGCCCATTTTGGGAGATGACTTTTTTTTTTAGGATTTTCTACTGGAAAGACCTAATTCACATTTCCAAAGTACCCACCCATCATATGACGTCATACTGAACTGCGTCGTGTGTACAATGACATCATAATGAATGACACCATGAATGACGTCGATACGTACGTCACGAACGCATATTTGTAGACGGTCTATGCGTTGTTGTACAAATTGTATGCTTTTACTATTTAATACATATTCTGTTGAATATTTTGAAACTAATTTGATGGGCGCTGTTGGTGCCATAGGCAACAATGGGATTGGACAGCAACATTGTCAGTAAATTAGATACAAAATATTCAACAGCTTCCCTGTATAGTCTTCATGAAATTGATAGCTAGGGCATTTGGGGATCGATCAATCCCAACAATCTGCTCTATCTACGTTCTAAAAATACTTATCTTAATCTCATCAATATCTATGCTATTACTCTTGTTATTACGTGCAAACTTATATTTTTCTATTATGTAAACCGCCTCTTCATTTGCAAAAATGAACTGTAGTTATTTGCATGTGGGAGACACACCAACAAGAAATATCTTACAGCGCTCCCACATTACTAAGTCAAAATAAACTTTGTTTTAACCAATACAAATTTGGTTTCCCCGTGAACTACTTTACACAACTGTGATGAGTCCCTTCTAATTAAAATGGACCACACACACACCCCCCCCCCCCACCCCGCCCGAAGCTGTGGCCCCTTTCCTTATTTTGCTTATAGATTCATATTTCTCAATCAGGGCCTGTTCATATTCGGTCTAATTTGTTTCTGTGAGGTATATTGTATGGAATCTGTCTAGAGATTCCTTTAATGCATGGGAAGTTTAATTTCGATTTTAGTCGCATATGTTTAATGAGGCAAGATGCAACACACCGTTTCAATGCTGTCGTTGTCGATGTGGTTGTTAGTGTCGCCGCCGTCGTTCTTGGCACGGCCGTCGTCATCGTCGTCGTCGTTGTTGTTGTTGTTGTTGTTGTTGTTGTTGTTGTTGTTGTTGTTGTTGTTGTTGTTGCCACCGTCGTCGTCGTCGTCGTCGATGTCGTTGCCGTTGTTTTTTAGAAGGCTGAACACAATGCCTCTCAATCCTAGCGAGTCGCTGCGATCACCCCTCTCACACGTTACGAATATGTTGCAATCAATCGGCCGCAAGTGTATATATATATATCAATAGGTAGCAAGGGGTCTCTCAGTGAGATATCTAGTTGATCGTAATTTGATGCAATCGCAAATATTCGCGTTTGCTCACTTGAGAGCACAGGTCTCAACCACTTAGAAGTACTCGCATCTACTCCGAAGTGCGTGGTCGCTTAGTGAGAGAAAGGTTTCGAGAGTGAGTGACGAGTGAGCGACCAAGTAAGAGAGTGAGTGAGAGCGCGCGTGCGAGTGAGTGAGTGAAGCAATTTATCTGGATATGTGCGTGTAAGAAGAGAAAGCTGGTGCAAGATATTGGCCTTGCGGCTGAGAATCAGTACATGTAGGCTATACCGCATTTCCATACAATATATTATTTCATTTTCAAGGTTCCATTTGGGAGTCATGGAATGAATGGTTTGTAACTCAAACTACTCTATCTTGTAAGGAAAGTCGATTCACGAAGGAATTTTCGCCATGTGCTGACATTACTAATCTCGCAAATCCTCTGCTAGCTCTGTTAACCTTAAGTTTCCTGCCTCTTAGTGGACATTTCCTATTTATCCATCCGTCATATGACGCTATAAATAACTACATGGCGCGTAGGATGACGTCATAACTAAGCGTTGTTGTACGAATTGTATGTCTTTACTATTTATTAAACATTATGCAACAACTTATCTGTATAGTTTTCTGGAAATCGATAGTCAGCGCGTTCCGGGATCGATCACAACATGAGTGAGTCGTGGGTGGAGATCAACTAGCGATGGGTGGAGAATAACTAACACTGGAAAGGTCCATCGTATGGCCGGAACTCGTGTGATAGTGTCGCAAGATACCGCTCACGAGAACTCCTACGCTAAACGGGAGCGAGATAGTGTATTCTCGGCAAAGCACGAAGCTACGGCTCTATGTTTAGATTGCGCAGTAAGATGCAAGCACTATATTATGCCCATAGCTATAGTACATAGTTGCTAGATCGCTCAAGACCCTCTCAAAATCGGTATTTCAGAGTTTAGTATTTTCTCACCGGATGTATAGTCTCCAACATAATTGTTTTTGTGTTACTAAACATATTACCTAATCGAATAAAGTGCCAGAGTAATACAGCCACTATAATTGTATTTCTGATACAAATATGTAAATTTGCGTCTGTTAAATTTCTCTTCAAATTAGCAAAAGATAATTTAAGTCATATTGGAAGGCTATGCTGGTCGTCTGCGTCAGCCAGTCACTGAATAACAGGTCATGCGCAATTGCGATTTACTGAACTCACGTGGTAGCTGGTCGCGAGAATTGTGAGCGTATGCGCATGATCCATCTAGCCAATGTATCCATAGCTATGATTACGACGGTCACACCGCAGCCGTATCTATGCCTACTGTGTAATACACATAGGCAGCAACATCATCCAGTCAACTTACTTTTAAAATAGTCACCAGCTTACCTGTATAGTTGTCTGGAATTTGATATTCAGAGAGTGCGGGGATCGACTGATCCCAACACGGGAAAAAGATGGATGGAGCTTAGCTAGATATGGGCGTGGCATAGCTAAAACTGAATTCATCCATTCGGCACAAAGTGTGTTATACGTCCTCTGACCTCGACATTTAACCCTTCCGGTGACAACTTAACCATTTAAAGATCAAACCGGCCAAAAAGTGCATGTGCTGCCATCTTGAAGAATATCCATTTGCGGGCAAAGAGGCGACTATTTTTTTTAACATTTACCTATGGAAGGACTTTCATTTTGATTTTTTTTTTACCTTTAACACTTTACTCGTAAAACCTGCCAAAACACGTCTTAGAACCGATTTTCCTAAATTCAGAGGCACATTTACAAAAGCAGTTTTCTTTTGGCCAGCAAATGGTCATTCACTGAGCACAACTTTAAATTATCTTTAAACAAATCTGTACAGATTAAAGGGTTAATAGATACAAAGTAACATTGTGAGCGCGTTGAGGTGATGTTGTCACTTGAGGGGTTAACGTGCAATGCTGTTGAAGTGTGTCATTCCAGAAATGGAAGCATGTATCCATATTTAATCCCAATCAGAAACACACATTCCGAAGCATAGGGCGGGTTGTTGAGCGAGGTGCAAAAATTAATTTGAGGGATCCATTTCTAGCTATGCCCCGCCCATTTCAAACTAAGCTTCGCACACGCTCTGTCCGTGTTGGGATCGATCGGACCCATAATTCTCAGAGTTCATATATTAATGTAACTATACAGGTAATCTGTTGAATAATTTGAAAATAATTTGACTGGGTGCTGTTACAACCTATGTCAGCAACAGCTACATGATTAACTAAGATTCAAAGTTTTCAACATAATGTTTATTATATATGAAATCCATTAAAGACATACAATTCGTACATTTGACGGAGTATTTAAGCTTCATGGCGGAACATTTCCGTCAATTGTGATTATGATGTCAGCCTACATCTGACGTAATTGAGTATCACTTTGTATACGTGATCGACATATCGGATTCATCGATTGGCTTATTAAGTGATGATGTACTTCGAGGTGTACCTGGTTATACCCTCATTCACTATTAATGTCTCAATTTCAAGATAAGTGAACGATACAGGAAAGCTGTTCACTATTTTGAGATTAATTTGAGTGAACCATCTGTCCTCCAGTACGTGATCTTGCGGCCCAAAGAACCTACTCCTTTGACAACTGACGTAATATATAGCAACACATGTATTTTCTATCATTTCACGGATTATTTAGAAGATTTCATATTGTGTATTTCTTAAAATAGGATGTAGAACACTTATATTTCAGGTACCACTGAATGCAGGTGGCGTGATTGGGGGCCATGGGAACCGTGGCGAAGCAGTCCTTCCTGTCAACAGAGGCGGACCAGAACCAGTATTCCACCCTGTGAAAATGTCCCTGATACCCAGGACCGACCATGCGGTATGTATGTACATATGTGCATCTGTGGTTGTATTATCTCTTGTTTTACCAACACTGCTAATTTAATTGTCCCATATCTAGAAATAATTATCGAATTTTAAGGTATTATTGTCAACATCCTTTCCATCTCGCAATTATTTACAGCCAAATCCTTATCACCAGAAATTCCTCAGAATTTTCTGTAACTCTGTTCTCTCTAGTTTTGCTAACCAGGTAGTGGTCAAGCGGCGCAAAATGGCTTTGCAATGGTCATGAGAAAAGTCAATTTGCTGGTCAAGAGAAGACTATTTTATTTTAATTTACCACTGGAAGGCTGGCTCGTCAAAAATAGTCTTGAATACTCACTGGGAAAAACTGGTGGATATTTTTTTTATCAATCTTGACAATTAACATTGCTTAGCCATATTTTATTGTAAAATCTGTACAATGGGATTGGGCTCAAGTTCGAGCAACTTAGTTTAACATGATGAAAGGATTAATTATGTAATAGATTAAAACTTGGGAGCTCGAAATTGTGGATTATTTTTAGTTTTTTCAATCCCAGATCGTGTGTTTAGGGTCGGCATTTTCGTAAAACAAAACATTACATTAGTCTTGGCTTATGGAGAATCAGCACGAGTAGGCGGTTATCATTATGCTGATGTATCTAAATTCTACACTCATTGATTGCACCCCCTGCTTCGTGACCTGGCCAAATTAAGACGTTCTGTGTTCTCACCCAAGCCTAATTAGCTTTGGGAAGGTGGCCGTTTATTAGGTTCTCATCCCAATAAATTATCGTCTTTAAATGTCAAAACAACTACACAAGAAAGCTATTAATTTGACTGGAACATGTTGCGGGTATTTTTATTAAAATCTGATGATCCAGGAGAATTCGCATTTCCAGAGTATCCATCCATTAGCTGACATCGTATGGCATCATAATCAGCTCAGCGCGTGTAAGCTGATGTCACACTCATTACGTCACAAAGGTTCCATATAGACCGTCATCAAATCTCAAGTAGTCCGAAATATCTTTGTAATTTTATGCTAATTAATAAACATGCTATTGAATATTTTGAAACTAATTTGACTGGGCGCTGCTGCTGCCTTAGGCAGCAACAACACAGTCAAATTAGTTTCAAAACATTCCACAGTTTACCTGTGTAGTTCTTTTGGAAATTGATAGTCAGCGTGTTCGGAGATCGATCGATCCCAACAAGAGCGTGGGAGGAGCTTAGCTAGAAATGGGCGGGTCATAACTAAAACCGGAAAGGTCCCTTGTCATTCCAGTTAAGTTTGACCCAATCAGTCAGTAATGGCATTTATAAAGCGTGCTTCTTTCTTTGAATGACTTAGGTGTTGATTTAATTTGACATATTGTTATATAATTGTCAAACCCTTTAATGTCTAAAATTGATCAGGAAAAGGTATTTGCTTATTAAATGTGCTTTTACAAGCCAATTTAGCACTGGAGTTATTGGTTTCGTTACGGAACCAGGAATTCAAGTAATACATTTTTCAGGATAACTGCAGATATCAGTTATTCAACTGGCTTCATCGTGAACGGGATACGCATTGTACTTTTATAAGATAGCTGGTTGTGCAACTCTGAAATGATCTATGTTATTTGTTTCTAGCTTGTGATCTCAGTTCCGCTGACATAGTGTTTCTGGTCGATCTGTCTGGTAGCATTGATGAAACAGAATGGGCTCAACTCAAACAGTTTATCCTGGACGTCATTGGAAAATTCACAATCGGAGATGACCAAGTACGAGTTGGAATGGTAACATTTACCCATACGGTAGAGAATCAGTTCTTTTTGAACGCGTACAACACTAAAGCTGCAGTGATAGCGCATGTCAACGGCGTGCTCAATAGGCAAGGCAGTACCTTCACTGATTTAGCTCTCAGGTTCGTTCGCGAGAACAGTTTTCAACAGATTAACGGGGATCGTGCAGATAAACCAAACATACTGATTGTTCTAACAGATGGTTTTGCAACAACGGGCCATGAACCAGCAGCTGAAGCAGTCCTATTGCGCCAAGCCGGTGTGAAAATTGTTATTGTTGGCATTGGCATTGGTCCAGATCTCTCTGAATTGCAGTCGATGGCCTCAACACCATCCGATGTGTTTGCAGTACCAGGGTTTGATGCCCTTAACAGCATTGAAGACAAAATCCAGATTACGACTTGCCCCGGTATGTCACCGCAAAAAATGCCACCACCACCACCACCACCACCACCACCACCACCACCACCACCACCAACAACAACAACAACAACAACAACAACAACAACAACCTATATCCACCACCACCATTGATATCATATCATCGTCATTTGCTATATACCTGAGGAATGAGTGCGTATATGATATAATATGCGTTAGCAACAGCATCAAAACAAAAACACAAGCAGCGACGACGGAGACGACGACGACGACGACGACGACGCCGACGACGACGACGACGACGACGACGACAAATCCAACAAATCATCATCATCATCAGCAGCAGCAGCAGCAGCAGTAGCATCATCATCATCATCATCATCATCATCATCATCATCATCCCTATTATTATTATTATTATTATTATTATTATTATTATTATTATTATTCGATATGTTTATAGTTTGCGAGATATCGGTGGCTGATATTATCTTCGTAGTGGATGTATCGGGGAGCATTAATGCCGCTGAATGGGCGATAGCAAAACAATTCCTCACTGATCTTATCAGCGGACTTCCTATTGGACAGGCCAATGTTCGAATCGGGATCCTGACATTTGACCACATGATAAATATTGAGTTCCATTTGAACATGCATAATACACTAGCGGCGGTTCTAGCTCGGGTCCAGGGTCTGGTGAATCGTCAGGGATCAACATACACCTCCAGAGCTCTTAAGACAGCGCGAGAAGAAATGTTCATAGCAGCTCGTGGAGATAGAGCCAGCGCAAATGATTTGTTAATCATCCTCACCGACGGCGCTTCGACACCTACATTCGAACCTGCTGCTGAAGCGTTGCAGCTTCACGCTCGGGGTGTGCGAGTCATTGCCATTGGGGTTGGGACGTTTACGGATAAATCGGAATTGGAAGCAATGGCGTCCGGTCCGGGCTTGGTGTTTGAAGTGGACAACTTCGCGGATCTTATCGCAGCTGAAGCGGCCATCATGTCTCAACTCTGCCAGGGTAATTGCATTAGCATAGAAATTGATATATAGATTTGTCGTTTGCTGCCTATAATTTCTTAAATCTAGTAGTGTAAACAGGTGTATGCTGTCTACTGACATACATTGTTTATGTTCTGCTCATGTATTGCAATATACATTTATAACAATGATATACCAACCACCCATCACCCATACACACACACCCGCCACCCCGTCAAACAAAAGAAGAAGAATCAGCACGGTGTATGGCGTGTAACGTCACTATGGGAATGGCTAACCGCATTGCCATTCATGCCTCACGAAATAACTCGAATGGGAAATCGAGAAAGTTATCTTATTGGTAACGAGCGGCCATTGGCGTTGTTATTTCACCACGAATTGAGTGATGAAGAGAATTGAATTTTCAAATGACAGTAGAGCTCGCGTAAGCAGTTCCGTCGTGTTGGTGATGCAGCGTAACAATCGGCCATTTTGTTGCGTCACCAAATCGTCGGAACTATGTTCTCAAAAATGTATGAAATATGCACAAGAATAAGCAAACACAGCCATCGCCAAGTATAGAAAGCTATGATCAACTGTTTATTACACTACGCTATACAGTAGACCTGTCTTTAATCTTTAACGACCGCGTACTTTAGTTCCACGGTGGGTATTTAAGACATGTGGCCATACGACCACCCCTGTTAAAGGACCATCATCATGTGAACTCCAAACAATGTCATAGCGCTATACCACGCCCATTTCTAGCTAAGCTCCAGCCACCTTTTTTACGTGTTGTAATACATGTCTATGCTTTGAACCCCAACACCTTACGGTAACTATACAGGTAAGCTGTTGAATATGTTGAGACTAATTTGACTGTACGCACGGTCAACTTAGTTACAAAATATTCGACAGAATGTTTATTAAATAATAAATACATACACTTTCTACACTTGAAGGATGTTTCAATGTTCATGACCATGAGCTAGATACGTCACTATGGATTGAAACGTGGGCGTATATATAACGTAATTGTGTATGGCGTCATATAATTGAGTGGCAGATCGAATGCCTCCATTAAGTAATTATTTTTCAAATGTTGTCGGTTTGTTTAGCTCTTACCGGCGTCGCTAGACGCAAGGGTTATTGTGAGCATGGAGCTCTTCGTGTTGTTGTTCTTGTTTTCTTCTTGTTGTTGTTGTTCTTGTTGTTGTTCTTCTTGTTCTTTTTGTTGTTCTTGCTGTTGTTCTTGTTGCTGTTCTTTCTGTCGTTCTTACGGCATTGTTTTAATAACTCTGGTTTTACTGGAGAGATATTCTCCAAACTTGGGTGAAAGCTTGCCCGTTGTGTCCCAATGACGTACGCCGATTTTCGGACTAAAATCTAAAAGGCAATAGCAAAACCTTCGGAAACATTGCTTTCAAATAGGTTCTATTGAATCGATCTTCTTAAAACTTGACGAAAGCTTAACCGCGGGGTCCTAAAAAAGAAAGCCAGTTTTGGGGTCAAGGTCTAAAACGTAACAAAGCAGCTTTTAGCAACATTGTTTTCAAAATATAAATTTTTCAATAGCGTGGCTCTACTGTTGGGATCTTCTCCAAACTTGGGTAGAAGCTTGCCTGGATGTCCCAAATATGCAAATTGGCTATTCAATGGTTAAAACGCACCAGCAACAGGGTTTTGCCACATTGTTTGCCACATAGACACATTTGCCCTCATGGCAGTCCGGGTGAAAAATATCTCAATGAGGCGGGTATTGGAGCATTTTTTCACGTGTTTATCCACGAGACGTAAATAAATGTATTTCCAAAATCAGATCCTGCTATATAGAGGTTTGGCTAGAAGGAGTATTCTATGACATATTTTGACTCTGACTACTGCAACGTGCTGCTACTAACGGCATGAACACTAGATTTCCTCGCCGCGTATACGATGCAGCACTGAATCTGAGAAAATGTATTTGAAATGGTCTAATTTACTTATAATTTGTTCAAATCTTTGAGGTCAGAGTGAACATGGCTGTTCATTTAGACAACTGGTACGTTACAGAAGCTATGCAACTTCAAGAAATCTATAGGGCCTATAGCGAGTTATAGATTTTCGATTAACCAGTTTAATGTAAACGAAATGTTTGAGTCGCACACACTGTGACATTTAAAGAGGTGGTGTCATAGAAGCGATTTCTTATAATAGTTGATCAGCCAGAGCGCAGTTTTCGTGCCCCAAAGTGCATTGCGTCTTACATGTGACTATTATAGATGAACCCAGTCCCGTCATAGGCAACTACGCAACACGAATGACGCGATTTAATCCGTCATAAACGCATATTAGTACGTCAAGTCGTACGAATTGTATGGCTACCACTTACTAAACATTCGGTTGAATATCTATAAACCAATTTACCTTGGCCAAGTGCCCGGTCAAATTAGTTTCAAAATATGTAACGGCTTCCGTCTATAGATTTCTGGCAATTCAGATTCCGAGAGTCCAGGGATCAATTGATCCCAACACGGACACAGCGTGGGTGGAGCTTGTCTAGGGATGGGAGGGGCATAGCTAAAACCAGATTCCTCCATTGTGAAAGCAACCGGATATGACGTCACATTGTTTATCTATACCAGCAAGTCGTGTTTAGTTGTATATTATAAGGTTATGAGCAGAACTGTTTAGTAGTAAGTGAATTCATTGCTAGCTATTCTTATCCCATTTCTAACTAAGCTTCGCCCATATTTATGCATGATTGAATCGATTTATATGCTTTGAATCCTCATTTCCCAGAATCCAATTTTCAAGGTAATTATACAGGTAAGCTGCTGAATAATTCGAAAATAGTTTCACTGGATGCTTTTGCGCCTTATGGCAGCAACAGTTTCCCCAGTCAAATTAGTTTCAAAGCATTAAATAGAATATTATAAAACATAAAATTCGTACACTTGTCGGACTTTTAAATGGCCATACACAATTTATTATGCATTTTGAATATGACAGCAGCCTACACGTGACACAGTTGATTATGACGTCACATACCATTATTGAGTGACCGTTCGAGTCTTTCCATTATGTGTGCTTTAACTAACTTTACTTTCTCTTGCAGTATGCGAAACAGACCTCGGTGATATTGTGATCCTTCTGGACGCGTCAGGTAGTATGAATGCCGCCGAATGGCAAGCACAGAAGGACTTTATCATCGACCTCATCCAAGGTTTCTCAGTCGGTCCAAATCATATACAAATTGGTGTGGCCACATTCGACCACTTTGTTCAGCATGAATTCTACTTGAATACACATAGCACTCTAGCCGCTGTTGTGGCAAATATAGCCACCATTTCTAATAGAAATGGTGCTACGCTCACGTCAGTTGCCTTAGAGTATGTGCGTACGCAGATGTTCAGCGTGACCAATGGAGATAGACCGAATGCTAAGAATATCCTTGTGGTCTTCTCAGACGGGGCGTCCACCAGAGGATTTGAGCCATTTGCGGAGGCACAGTTGCTGAAAAACGCTGGTATTAAAGTGGTGGCAATTGGTGTGGGGGCTGGCACTGATAGATCGGAACTAGTCGCAATTGCATCAAATTTGGAATGCGTATTTGATGTTACCGATGTCGCTGCACTAACAAAGATTCGAAGTCAAGTTCAAGACAGGACATGTGAAGGTAAGGGTGACTAGTCTACATTCATTTCTATATAGCTGATGGATGAATGCACTTTTAGGTACGCTTAGCCCATTTCTAGCTAAGCACTGCCCATGCTTTGGGCATGTTGTCATCGATGTATATCCTTTGAAACCTGACTTCCCCGTATCACGTTTTCCAGGTAATTATACATGTGAGTTGTTGCCTATTTTGAAACTAGTTTAACTGGTTGCTGTTGTCGCCTATGGTTTAGTTTCTTCAACATAATGTTGATTAAATAGTAAAGACTGTCACTTCGTACAACTTGACGGACTATTCGAAGTTCAAGACAGAGGTGTCTCTATCAGTTATGATTGTGCCGCCAACATATATGTGACACAATTGATTACCGGTATATATGACGTCATAATCAGTTAAGCGGTGTGCATGATAACATCATACTCATTACGTCATAAATTATCCTATTTGGCCCGTCTTAACTCTTAATAGTCCGACACGGTGTACGAATTGTGTCACTCTATTATTTACTAAACATGTTGCTGAATATTTTGAAATCAATTTTACTGGACGCTGTTGCAACAGCGCCAAGTCGAATTAGTTCTAAAATGTTCGATAGTGTACCTATATAGTTTTCTGGAAATTAATAGTTGGGGAGTTCAGAGATGTATCGATCCCAACACAAGCGAGGTGTGGGTTGAGCTTAGATAGTGGTGGCGGGGTTGGCGGTGGCGGGGTGGGGTGGGAGGGGGGGGGGGGGGTTTCAACATTTTGCGTTTCATCGGGCGAACGAAGATTCTAACATGGCACCCGTGGTATATGATTTGATCTTGGGAGACAAGTTTAAAAAATGAAGTTTCACCTATCTGAGAGACATAGTTTTTATCAATGTTGTTTCTAATCATATAGGTGTTTGGCTTTGGGAAAACGTCTGTTAGCAACAATGTATGTCTTGCAAAATCGAGATTTCAGCATATTACACATCTACTCTAAAGCATAATTCTGAATTCGGACTGCTTTTAATATCTTAGCCAATAAAGACTAAATGCCAAGAGGAACTCATATATTGAGTGTTATACACACATGGGATTATGATTTGCAATAGGACTGGTAATTTCAAGTTCATTGATTCATATATGGCAAAGAAATTATACATTTTGTAAAAATGTTATTACAATTTTGAAGCTTCTTGGCTTAAAGCAGAATTACTAAATAATTAGCTGTTGGAATGTCTATGCACACATAATAGTGACGCTATCACAGACCCATTCTACATGGAGTGGCTATCTTTAGAGATATTATTCGTCTATTTTAGATAATTGGTTAACAGCTTATAAGATGTAGAGTACCCCTAACACCACTCTGCTTCTCATAGCAGCATCGCAAAATTAAAACTAAAATTAATTTCTTTTCGTCATTTCTAATTGACACAATTATAATGTGACAGCTCTGAAGAGAAAATCAAAGACTAGGTTTATGCATTTCAATATACTATTATTATCTCACCTGTCCTGAAAGGTCAAGTGAGCTTATACCATGGCGACCGCCCGCAGTGTGTCCGTTCGTCGACCATTGTCTGTCAACTTTTCCTTTAAAAGACTTCTTCTCAATAACCACTATACCGATTTCAATTATATTTGGCAAGATGCTTCATTACGGCATAGGGATCGATAATTTATCTAAAGGAAGTCGATTGGCAAATTTGGCCGGCGGCCATCTTGGATGTTGTCCGATTTCTAGAAACGTCTTTAAAAGTTCTTCTCCGAAACAGATTGGGGATAGATGCAAACGTCATAAAACATGATCTAGGGCAAGAGCGGAATCAAGTTTACTAATCTGTAGTGCTTCCACCAATCAGCCAATATCTCAAAATGTAGCTGAGATGTGCAGGCGTATATCTCGAGACTATCATAGACAAAAGATTGAAAACGGCGATCATAGGCGTATAAGTAGTTGTACTTCTGACAAATGCAGACAAATTGATAAGTTGTTACTAATAAAAAAATTGTTTAAATGAAATAATAATTGTATCTTTTTAAAACTTTTCAAAATGATATACGTAGTCTAATCTGCAACAATCTTGGCTGGCAAAGTGTTTGCTATAATATAATCTTTTTTTAAACTATCGATATAATAGAGCACTGCCGTAATCATGGAACGTATAGTGTGGCGGGGGGGGGGGGGGCGGTATAAACATGCCAATATCTCATTTTTACAATCCATATAGTCTTGCTATCAGGCGCTTTCAGAAACATGACATATGTGAGAATAAAAAATTGCATAGGTATCAACTATTTCTTTCCGATAGGTAAACTACTTAAATAGAGGCTTTTTGGCATGTTGGCTCTCCCACTACGGGCGAGTGTGCGTACATGTGCATATATCTATGCACCTACATACGGCCGTGCGTGCGTGCGTGCGTGTGTGCCTGCGAGCGTGAGGTAAGTGAGGTATAGTTGGCGCACGGGCTTGTGGGCGACCATTTGGGCAGGCCGACGGGTGGGTGGATGGAGAGGCAGGCAAGCATCAGGCGGGCGGGCAGATGCTGGTCTAGTGGGCGGATGCATGCGGGTCGGCGGGCGTCTGTGCGTTCATGTCCTACATATATCGTCTACATCTGTTTCAGTATGTGGTATCGGCAAGGCAGATGTCGTAATAATGATAGATTCCTCAGGAAGTATAGATTCCACAGAATGGGGTTTACAGAAACAATTCTTACTGGACCTGTTTCAAGGATTCCCTATTGGTGCAGATCAAATCCAGATAGGTTTACTCGCATTTGACGATACTGCCGTTATTGCCAGGCACCTTAACGATAATACCGGTGGTCTTGCGGCATTCCTAGCTGCTATACAAGGTTTGATTAGGCGCGATGGGGCTACGTTCACTTCAGCGGCCCTCAGGAAGATTCGACTTGAAATGTTTATTGCCGCAAGAGGGGACAGACTTGACGTAGAAAACCTTCTTATCATCCTCACTGATGGGGATTCAACTCCAGGTTACGAACCAGACACCGAAATAGCTTTAATAAAGGCCGCTGGCATCAAGGTGATTGTGATTGGTGTTGGTCCAGGCGTAGATACCACAGAATTGACGCTTATGGCAACGAGTGCCCAGTACCTATACCAGGTGACCGACTTTGGTGCTCTGGCGACTATCAAAGACCAAGTACAGATCCAAACATGTGACGAAGGTAAGTCGTAGTCTCTACTTCTCAACTCTGGGTTCCTATTTGTATATATTATGCTTCTCTATTCTATATGTAAGTGAACGACATGCACGCTGATTCTCACACACGGATGTACGCACGCACACACACACCCACCCTCCACACACCATCCCACCCAAACTCCCGCCCACCCACCCACGCACGCACCCACCCACCACATACCAACGCACAGACATGCAACAAAACGCACGCACGCACGCATATACGTACACAAATACGTCGTCACGCACGCACGCATTCACGCACACACATATATGACCCAGAGAACACACACAAACATGCACTCGCGCACACGCAAAGACACGCACGCGCACACGCACGCGCGCGCGTGCGTGCGTGGAGTGCGTTGGTCCGTATGTGTGATCGTACGCTCCTGCGTGCGTGTGTGCGCGTGCGTGTGCTATATTATATAGAAGAAAACACGTGTAGCAGGTTAAACATCTAAGAAGTGACTGCTTTATTAAATAGCTCGTTCTACAAGGAGGTCACTGGACCACGCATCTACAAACCACGTGATAGAGTGCCCAGACGTAGGGGTATATCAGTTACATAGTATCTCAGTTCATTAGTTCAGCATTTTATATTTAACATAGTTGATATATTTCCCGATACTCCCGGCGGCCAAATGGCATTATCTTTAAAGTGTTCAAATCGTATGATAAAGCTCATGGTTCAAGAGTTCAATGCTACAGTTCAAAGTGGTATTGTCTTTAAAGTGTTCAAATTGTATGCTACAGTTCATAGGTAATGTATGAAGTTTCAAAGGGCTAAATGTACATGCTACAGTTAACGAGAACTACAGTTATATACACCAATGTGTATATAAGTACCTAGTACGTAAGTGTATGTACATGAAAACATTATGAGTCCTATGTCAATAATGAATGATTATATGAATGTCTAATCTAACATAGCTGCCTGCCACAGCAACCGTGCTTTTACTGCAGCTTGACGATTTGGGCGGGTACCGGTATTCGGTGACTGTGGTACTACGTCAACAACGTCATCATTGAAAATGTCAGTATTTTCCGAAGAAATGGCATTAGTATGCACTTCTAAAGGATAGAGTTTCGCAATGGGTATATTTGTAACACAGTTCTGGGTTTTACTGTCCGCCGATCTGACAAGTCCATCAAATCCATAATTAAGCTTCTCAACCCTAGCCAATCGCCAATTAATGCGTTTGTCAGTATCAGAATGTACTAGCACAGCATCACCTACACAATGAGATTGTCGCCATGCCCCTTTTTATGGTGTGATATTTGCTGCTCGCGAAGGGATGGTGGGTATTCAATGCGCCAACGTTTCCAAAAATGTTCAAAAAGTTTATCTAGGTAAGCTGCGCCTTTGTGGACATTTGTCCTTTTCCGAATTAAGAAATTTGGATCTGAATGTTCATCGTCATCAATTGCCCTATGCGGTAATGTGGTAAGCATTCTACCATTGACCAGCTGGGAGGGTGTCAAGGGGATATCTGAGTTGGCGTCAGATATAACACGCGTAAGTGGTCGATCATTAATAACTGCCCCAATCTCAGTCAAGATGGTGTTCAGTTCATCTAGGGTAACAGACGCTCGACCGATAACTTTCTTAATTGATGTGTTAGTGATACCGATAAGTCGCTCATATAAGCCTCCAAGCCACGGCGCACGCTTAAGTATGAATGTCCATTTAACAATTCTGTTGGCCAAATGTGTCAGTACAGTATTGCTCGTAACGATTTCTGCAATGTTCTCCATAGCTGATATGAATGTTGCAGCGTTATCAGATATCAATTGACTGGGTAGTGACCGTCTACTAGCAAATCGGCGAAAGGCACGCAGAAACGCCTCCGTCGACATGACGGTCACTAGTTCCAGATGTATGGCACGAGTTACGGCGCAAGTAAAGAAACGCACATAGGCTTTATTGTACTTAGTATGTGTGTCCTTGTAATACAATGAGCCTGTAAAATCCACGCCGGTCACTGAGAAAGGAGGAGTTTCTCGAATCTGACATGAAGGGAGGGGTGGGGTCACCGGTTTATTGTATGGTTTACCAGTGACTGCTAAGAATTGCCTGAATTTTCTAAATAATGATTTCACCGTTTGCCGAATTTTTGGAATCCAAAGTGTCTGTCTGATGTGTGTTATGGTTACTTCCCCACCTGCACCAGCTTGTGAGCGTTCATGATCTCGAGTGACGTGTACGGATGCCGTGTTGGAAGCAGGATAGGGTATTTCTGACGGTAATCCAAATCTGCATTTTTAAACCTACCACGACACCGTATAATTCCATCAGAATCGATAAATACATTTAACTGATTCACTAAAGGACATTTTACATTCCTTTGCAACGCCGTACATTCACACGTATATGCATCAGATTGAATCCACTTAATCCACAACCGCTTCGAATCGCGTAATTCCATCACAGTGACGTATTTATCCGGTTCAACACATACACGTTTTCTTAATCGGGATATGAACCTAAGAACATATGACGTCACACGTAATAATTTTCCGAGAGAGCTAAATCGCGTAATATCCATCACATGTTGTAGGCTTGCTTCTGATGGTGTTGTAACATTCGTTGTTGAGTTGAGGACAATAGTATCAACGCACATGACATGGTCGTCGCATGGGTCTGCGTCGCATGCTAACACAGTGGTGTCGAATAGATCGCTAATCGGCCAATCTCCATTAGGAAGCCAGGAAGGGCCGCTCCACCACAGTTTCGAATTCGTTAGCTCATTTGCACTGATGCCACGGGTAAGCAGATCAGCGGGATTATCCTTGCTGGTGCAACAATTGGTACAGTCAAAGTTTGTTGCACAGATTTCGTTGACACGATTTTGAACACATACTGGTAGTATTTTGTCACTCCGTAGCCAGTGTAACACGATCATTCCAAAGGATGCGTTTCACGATGGCAACGTTTGACAGTTCATGGGTTATGAAACTGGCCAGGCGGGCGCCGACTAATGCTGCCATCAATTCTAGTCGTGGTAACGTCATATCCTTTGGAGGTTTAATCCTGGTTTTGGCCATAACGATTGCTGTTTCATTGCCATGTTTGAGATAGCACACAGCACCATATGCCTTAGAGCTGGCATCAGCGAATACGTGTAATTCGCAGTCGCCGTCTGAATTGTCAACAAAATACGGACGTTTGAATAGAATGTCCCTAGCAGAATTTACTTCACCGTGTATACGAGACCATTCAATTGCTAACTCTTCCGAAAGTAATTCATCCCATTCATGGTTTTCATGCCATAATTTCTGAATAAGCAATTTCGCCTGCACGTGTACAGGTGCCAGGAAACCTAGTGGGTCAAATATGGAAGCGGCTACCCTAACAACTTCGCGTTTCGTATGTAAGACCTCGCTATTGACGTTTGAGTTACCTGAATATGACAGCATGTCATTGGTCGTTGACCACCGTAGTTCAACGACGCCAACGTATTGTCGGGATTACCAATACCGTCATTATTCGCAAGCTGTCACAATTTAGGGTCATTTGTCGCCCACGTGCGTAATTTAAAGCCACCCCGTTGCATTGTTTGGTTCGCAGTTTCATAGTAATGTATGGCCATTTCTGAGATTAGTTTGTGATACATAGATCCGGCATTAATGCCACTTATGACATTATCTATGTACGTATTTTTGATTAGGTCATCAGGCACGTCACATGGATTGGATTCAAGATGGGTTTTCAGAACCGCATTTAGAATGAAAGGCGAGCACGTTGCTCCAAACAAGATGAACTTGAAACGATAAATGTCAAATTTACCTTGTGGTTGCTGGGGATCAGAGAGCCAAATAAATTTGGTGTAATCCTTGTCATCTGTTTCTAACCGGACATTAAACAATGCTTTATCAATATCAGCAGTGATGCAATGTCAATTACACGAAATCGCAGACAACTTCCGACCAAGTCATTCATTAATGTTGGACCAGTTTCCAAACAGTCATTTAGACTAGGACTATTCGATTGTTTGCAGCTGCAATCATACACGATGCGAATGGGGCGTGGCCGCAGAATCTTTTGTTACACAACGATGGGGTATGTAATGGCCACTAGTGACGTCATCAGTGGGTACACGTTCTAGAAATCCGCGACATAACTGATCGGTGATGATCGAGTTATATGTATCCAATAATCGTTGTGACAGATTATTGATCATCGATCGCGTTCGCGCATAACATACAATATGATTCGTAGGTAGGGGTGGATGGTTTGGGCGCCACGGTAATTTTGCACTGTATTTACCATCTATCATGCGGATGTTTTCATCACGAAAGGTTTCAAAAGTCCTTTTGTTTGAAATTGCATCATCGTCGGCAATATCTATTGCTTCAAGAACCCAGAATGTAGATAGGTTCGCAATGTCCTGGTGGGTGTCAAGCATGTTAGTAGTTAATCCGAGAAGGCAAATGGTTTGGTAGACACCTACATCAGTTTCCAGATTAGTAGGCCCAGACAGGAGGTAACCAAGTTTGGAGCTTACCACTGTAGGGCCAGGCCCACGGACTACGTCATTGCCGACCAATGACCAATAATAATCCGCACCTAGCAACATGTCTATCTCGAAAATACCTGGGCTCACAGGCGTAGCTAAGGTCAGATTTCGCAAGTACGCATAGCTTGCAACCGTTGAAACTTTGGGTACGATAAGTACACGAATGTCAATCTGGCCCTCACGAGTAATTAAATTCACAGACGAGACCCTGACAGCTTGTATACCCCGGGCATGGGTACCAAACGTAGACAGTTTCCAGTTTCCAGTTTCGCAAATGGCTACATTTATACCAAGCCTGATAGCCGTATCATGCGTGATAAACGTACGCTGTGCGCCTTCATCAAATAGGATATTCATGTTGGTGTTTCCCGATACGGATTTTATCGTACCTACAGCTGTTTTGAGCAAGACTGAGCTGGACGCTGGTGTCAGATTAATATGGGTATCGCTATTTGTCCCCGTACTAGACGTTAACCCCTTTGGTCCCGTAGTACACGTATCAGACTTACCCGTGTTATAAAT
Source organism: Chaetoderma sp. LZ-2023a (assembly GCA_034401795.1). Lineage (NCBI taxonomy): Eukaryota > Metazoa > Mollusca > Caudofoveata > Chaetodermatida > Chaetodermatidae > Chaetoderma > Chaetoderma sp. LZ-2023a. The sequence goes on from CM067364.1 coordinate 61,766,350, forward strand.
TAACGTATGGTGTTTTCCGTGACAATTCAGACAACGACCACTAGATTTACACTTCGCTGCTACGTGTTTTCCCCTCAGACAATTGAAACATATTCGTTCGCGCATAATAATATCCCTGCGTTTTTGATGGTCAGAAACTACGACACAGTCCTTGTGGAAATGGGTGCCTCTGCAAAACGCGCAAGCTTTCTTCTGATGCGATGCCACATGAAATGTTGACGCAGTGCTACAGGGGCTGCCACAGGGTTCATCGACGACGCTTTCTAGGCTGCCCCAAGCCTGGGCTGCTTGAATTTCACGATATAATGAGGTCTTTAAGTCGGTTATCGTCCACGCATTGTCCCGGTACTCACGTGAAATATGTGTCCTTATGTGACCGGGCAGTTTTTCGTCCACGATTGGTACTAACAGGTCACCGTAGCTCTCCTCTGATTTGCCCAACGATTTAAACCCACGAATATACGTTTACAAATTGTCATAAAATTCACGCACTGATTCTAACGAATTTGATGGCACAGGTAATTCCCAGAGAGCTTTCGTATAGCATGCAATATGTTTATGAGTTTGTCCGTGCCGTGTATTCAATAGTTCCATGGCCTCGGTGTAATTTGCACTGGTTAGCTGTAACCCTTCTACTGCCTGTTAACTGAGCCATGAGATACTGAAACTTCTGAATATTGTCCAGATTACTGTCCTTGTCCACTGTGGACGTAAGCGCGTCAATAAATCCAATCCATTTAAGGAAACCTCCGTCAAATCTAGGTAGCTGTAGCTTAGGCAAATTCACAGTTTTAGCAACATGATTAGAATGATTATGTCCCGTATTCGTATATCCAGTCACATTGATGGTATCTATTTGTACCTTCAAGTCATTCAAATAGTCATTGGATTCAGCTATCATATCTACCAAATCATCCGTGACCGTGGCGTCGATGACGGTTTCGTCAAGTTTCCTGAGATATTCGTATTTAGTAAACACACTTTCGTAAATGGTTCGAAAGGTCTGCTGCTGTACCTGCGATGGTGGACCTTCAACCGTCAACTTTAAGTCTTCTAGTTTCTTCAAGAGTTTCGTCATCTGCCCAGGATTGGCACCCCGAGTTGTCATTAGTCTTCTAGAAGTGTCAGCCATTGTCTGTGTATCCGTCATGGTATAGTTATCCGTTTTTAATCTAGCTAATAAGTCGTCTGTCTGCTCATCTGTCTCGCCGGACCAGAAAATGTACTATGTTATATAGAGGTTCACTTAAAAGCAGAAAGAAAACACGTGTAGCAGGTTAAACATCTAAGAAGTGACTGCTTTATTAAATAGCTCGTTCTACAAAGGAGGTCACTGGACCACGCATCCACACCCCACGTGACAGAGTGCCCAGACGTAGGGGTATATCAGTTACATAGTATCTCAGTTCATTAGTTCAGCATATTATATTTAACATAGTTGATATAGTTCCCGACAGTACGTGCGTGCATGCGTTTCCGGGATGTGTCCCAAAAACTGGTAATCAATTTGTCTCAAATGTTACACACCGAAGAAACTCGCGGGGCAAGAGAATTCCCAAACGTTGGGCATGATCCGAATAATTCTCCAGATAGGTCATTATCTGGAGCTATGAATGTCTTGAAAACGTCTGGACCGATTTAGCTAACATATTGGCACAAGAATAGGTGTGACGGTATAATAGAATTCCACAACTGTGGGTGTGATGCGAAGAATCTGGGAAAGCCGAAACTATTTGGGCAATCCGAAAACCTCTAACAATGTGACAATATGGGAGGGCGGGAGTTTACGATCTCGGAGTTATTATTATTATTATTATTATTATTATTATTATTATTAGTATTATTATTATTTTATTATTATTATTATTATTATTATTATTATTATTATTATTATTATTCGACAGGTCCGTCCGGTTGTCTAACTTCGGCCGTCGATATCGTGTTTGTATTGGATGCTTCCAGTAGTGTGTTAGACGGCGACTGGGCTAAAAGTCGACAGTTTGTCGTCGACCTTGTGCAGGATTTCAACATTGGAACTAACAATATTCAGATTGCTTTCGTCACTTTCTCAAGTACCATTAATACTGAATTTCAGCTCAATACATACCCCTCACAAGGAGCTATCGTGGGTCACGTAAACCGGGTAGCGAATAGAGAAGGTAGCACGTGGACAATGGAAGCACTAAATCGCGTCAGAACCGAGAGCTTCACACTTGCAAATGGAGACCGACTAAACGTGAAAAATCTTGTCATTATCATCACAGACGGAATGTCCACAGCTAATCACTCTCCCATAGACGAGGCCACGCTTCTAAAAAATGCTGGCGTTACGATAATTGCAATAGGGGTTGGATCTAACATCGATGAAGCAGAATTGCTAGCAATGGCGACCGATGCCAGTCATAAGTTTGTAGTTGAAGACTCTAATGCACTACTTAACATCGAGACCAGGGTACAACAGTTAGCGTGTCAAAATTAGAGACATGACGTCATCAGTTGTACCGTACGTCTAAGTTCATAATAGTACAAGTATGCTACGGCACACTATGCCGCGTAACTCTCTAACACTCACATCAGACAAAACGGCTTCTGCACTGGTCTTGAGAAATGTCCATTTGCAGATCAAGAGACATTTTTCACATGATTGACTGGCGCGATAACCGAGCCAGTCATTCCAGTTGTAAATATTAAAAAAGAGTCTTCTCTTAGGCCGTGTGCTCACTAGAGACGTAATCCGGAACAACGCCATACTGAAGTATGGCGTTATTCCCGATTAACTCTCTACTGAGGGACACGGGATAGTCTGCAAACGGGCATTTTCTTTGAGAAAATTGAAATTTCCTCGAATAAAATCGATGGGTAAAGGGATTTAAGTAGCATGCCATCCCGATGTGCATTACAATGCATGATATTATGGAGACGGTCGAGAAAATGGAAAAATTAGTCAACTTCACGTATGTGGGAAGGAAACCCGAATGATGAGTAATGGGAGAACACCGGTGTATGGCCAATAACTGTTAACGTTATTTCGCCTCAAATATGACACTAGCTTTCGTCCGAATTATAAGACGATTTTGAAGAGGTGTGGCCTGTAATTTTATCATTCACTTTGATTTATGACTTTGAAAATTATTCGCCATTCGCATTAATTGATTTTCTGATCTGCTGTCTGAAATAAATATACTTACATTAAATCTGTCCTGCAGTCTCCAGACGATGACTCTTCCAGGACACAACTCATATTCGTTTTTTTGGGTTTGGGGTTTGTGTGAGGGTGAGTGTGTATTGGGGTGGGGTGGGAGGGGGTGGGGTGTCGCTAGAGAGATTGATTCTCAGTGTCCTTACACACGCAAGCGCCAATGCCATCTGAACTAGGTAACGGACCAGTGCAGACCTCTACTCTTATTGACTTCTTGTAATATGTATATATCGGTATGTCAGACGCTTCACAGTAAACAATAGATATGCACATCTTAAATTTAACCTTTTTCTTTTAACAAATTTGATTATAGATAATATATTTGCAGAACATTGTCCAACATCCTATAGCGTCATCGACATACAGTTTGTGTGAAACTCGTTGTTCCACTTTCACGATTTTCAGGAAAAATTGTATTCGAAATATTCAGCAGATTTCAGTGTTGAAATTATTTGTTTTAGGTGAATAGATGCATATACATTCTAATTGTGTTCCATTGCGTAATGTGCATTTTCATTCCGCGAGTGTAATAAAGTCACGCTCTAGTGACGCACTCCTCGATCAATATAGCAATGCGTCGCTGTCGCCAAGCAGCGATGACGCAGGCTAACTGTACCAATGGACCTTTCAAATTCTAGCTATGCCCCGCCCATCTCTTGCTACGCTCCACCCAAACCCCACTCATGTTGTGATCGATCGATCTCTGAACTTCCGGTTTCCAGAAAACTGTACAGGTAAGTTGTTGAATAATTTGAAATTAATTTGAAACTAATTATGGCAGCAAGAGCGCCCGGTCAAATTAGTTACAAATTATTCAACAGTATCTTTATTAAATAGTAAAGACATACAATCCGTACAACAACGCTTAGTCCGTCACCAAGTATGCATCCGTAACGTACTTATCTACATCATTCATGACGTCATTGATTATAACGTCATTAGTTGAGTATGACGTCATATGGTGGATGGATACACTTGAAAGGTCCATTGTAACGTTATTTTGCAATTGTTAAACGCTATACAATGAAACAGTTGGACAAATTTTAATAGAAAGCTCTGCAAATTTAAAAGGATCGGATACAAATAAGTAAAGAACTGAGACAATTAGAATGTTGATTTTGTCATTATAGTTCGCTGCTTTTGGGTTAGATCTCATAGTTGTGAAAACACGGCAGTGCAAAGAAAATTTACACTAGTAAGAACAGTCACCGTTCCAGAGTACCTATCCATCATCTTTCCTCATATGACGTCATAGCTGTATGATGACGCCACACTCATTACCCCACAGGGTTCCATAGAGACCGTCATCAAATCTCAGAGTCCGACACATTGTATGAAGTGTATGTCTTTGTAATTCTTTGCTATTTTTTGATGCGCATGCTGTTGACTATTTTGAAACTAATCTGACTGGGCGATGTTGCCACCTAAGGCAGCAATGGCACCCAGTCAAATTAGTTTCAAAATATTCAACAGGTTGCCTGTGTAGTTTTTTGGCAATTGAAAGTCAGGGTGTTCAGAGTCCGATCGATCCCAACACGAGCAAGGTGTGGGCGGAACTTAGCTAGAGATGGGCGGGGCATAGCTAAAACCGGAAAGGTCCATTGTCAGAATCGGAGTGAAAATATGAAATAAATAGCATATGCGATAAATAGAATCTCACACTCGTTGCCATTTAGTATCATAGTTACCATAGTCGATTAACAAGATCTCATTCGGAACTCGCCAAAGCGTGATCCAAATGCGATTTTGTTAAATTTGTGTGAATACATGTGTTATGAAATGACATCTCATGTGTGATCTTGTATATATCGTCACTCTCCTCATTTTGCACTTGTTTGCATTATAATAAATAGGCATTTTTGGCATAGACTGCATAGGCTTATCTATCTATGGAGGAATTCAGTGTTAGCTATGCCGCGCCCATCTTTAGCTAAGGTCTAACCCCTGCTTTACCCGTATTGGGATCGATCGATCCTTGCACCCTCTGAATCTAAATTTCTAGAAAATTATATTTCGAAACTAATTTGACGGGGCGCTGCTGCTGCCTAATAAATAATTAAAAAAACATTCCTACAACAACGATCTGTGCGCTATCAATTAAGCGTTCGTGGTGAACTTAATATCTCGGTCAGTCCTGACGTAATTTATTTTGACGTCATGCTACACGTCACATAGTTGATTATGGAATTCCTCCATTGCAAACGTTATATAGGAAAAAGGCAAAGGTCGCATAGTAACCGGCTGGATTGTATATATGTGGTGATTTACAATTTAATAATATTAGGTTAAATCGTTTGAACCTAATTTGACACGGAAATGTTGCTGCCACTGTTCAAACGTGTATCTGTATAGTTACCTTGAAATTGAGATTCCGCATTTGTATAACCACCGGGCCACGTGCACATGGTTGAGAAGTAGTGAGTCCCAATCATTCATTTGCAACTGTTTTCCGTTGCGCATGTATTATATTTGTTCATTAAATAATGTCCGTTATTTGTAGTGATGATTTCGCATTTTGTATTTAGATTTTTCTACTGATTTTTAAAGAGCCATTCGCTTATAGATATAAATAGCTTTTGAAGAATTAAGCTTTATTTTGCTAATGCCCGATTTACTATTACTGCCCATAAGGAAATTCCAGACCGATCGCCCATATTTATTATTATTTGTTATTTGTCCGTAAATATTATTGCGCACCCGTGTTTCTTCGCATGAGAAATTACGTTAAATACGAAACTTTACCAATGGATGGAACACAAAACAATCTTACTCGAAGCGCAAGTATTTCGTCTGAAATTGCCAAACTGTCTAGACAGTTTGGCAATTTCAGACGAAATACTTGCGCCACAAGTTCTACAATCATCGTTGTTAACACAATTTCAAAATTCTCAACGCGGAGGAGGCAACGCTCACATTGTATTGGCACACTTCTCAGAAATCAGCTGGTAACCTAACCACAACATATCACTTACAGCATGCATACTTTGGATTAATGAATAGGAACGATAATTCATGAATCCATTTCCTTACTCAATCATATGACGTCATAATCAACTACTATAGCAGATCAAGTGTAGGCTGACAATCATGACGCCATGAATGACTCGGTATAATAGTCGTCTTTAACGCTTAATAGTCCGACAGGTTGTACGAATTGTATGTCTTTGCCGTTTAATGAACATGCTGTTGAATATGTTGAAACTAATTTGACCGGGCGCTGCTGCTGCCATTAGTTTCAAAATATTCACAAGGTGTTCGTGTATAGTTTTCTGGAAATTGATAGTCAAGAAGTTCGGGGATCGATCGAGCCCAACACGAGTGAGGTGTGGGCGGAGCTTAGATAAAGATGGGTGGAGCATAGCAAAAACTGAAAAGGTCCATTGTAAGCGAATACTCACGGGCGCCCTCTGGGAAACGGTGGTGAAATTTCTAATTCGCATCTTCTTGGATAATTGTATTCACGTAGCTATTACAACCGAAGGCCAGATGCTAGTATTGACCCACTAGAATGAGCACATGCGCGTAATTCCGTAAAGCAGGATTTCACCCCATTTCACCCAATTTCACCCCGAATGTTTGACCGTTTAACGGTACTTATGCGACCCAAGTCATCCGCAAACGTTATCACCTACTCCCGCGGTGGTGGGTGTGACCAAGTTGAAAAGCAATTTCATAGGGGTTGTATTGATCCACATCTGATACATGTTCAAAACGTTGTCAAAACTAATTATTGTGGCAGTAGATTGCAAAAATGGAAACGCTTACCTAATTTCAAGGGGAAAGATGGGGTCAGACCCCCTGCGAATAGCCCTAAAAGTGGCTAGACTGGCTACAAGGAGTACGTTTTCAAAATAACGTAGGGTGATGGTGGATTACGAAAAAATGAAACTGACCAAATTTGGAAAGGGTAAAGATGTGGCCAGACCATCCATAATTGGTCCCCTACAACGAGCCCCAACGGGTGTTCATTTAGCCCTTATTTTAATCAAGCAACTTTATATTCCTTATTTTCTGACGAACTGCCAATGTGGGCACGATGATGGTAAACGGTATAATAATAATAATAATAATAATAATAATAATAATAATAATAATAATAATAATAATAATAATAATAATAATAAATGTAATCGCTGGCGATTAAAGATGTCGTATCACGTTTATTCATTGTGCAAAACAAATGCGATTCTTGTGTACACCAGTCAATGGCAGCAACATCATCCAGCCACATTAGTTACAAGAAATGCAACAGTATGCCTGTAGACTTACATTGAAATTTGCGATTTTGAGAATTGATAATTCAAATTATATAAATTGAATCCATGATAAGTAAAGGCGGGATGAGCTTAGCTAGAAATGGCTGGGGCGTATCTATAAATGGCTTCATCCATTACAGAGACTGAATATAGACTACACATTCTGGCTTGTTGCGCCTTATTGTCAAGAACAATGTTTTACATTTTATCACAATCTTGCATTTTTTATTCACAAATTACCTGTGATCTCATTTTTGTATACAGGCCTAACGTATTGTAAAGCGGCCCATTTGCCAATTTTAAAACCATTCTGCTAACAACTCTACGCGTTTAATTATTACCCCCATACACATATCATGCAGCCTCATTGACACGGAAAAGCAGATTTCTAAAATGAGTATTGAATGGGTCCACTTTAAAAGTAATACTACACTAGACTACTTGCTCGACGGCACGTAATCGCAAACTTGCTACGCTATCCGTTTTAACCTCCTGACCCACCCACTCCTAGGTGGAGAACGAAATGTAAATGTCCTCTTCCCCTTCACAATCATATGGATAACTGACCTATCAGATTTCTTTGAATTCGTCACACATCGGCAATTAAATTATCAACGCACATACGCAACGGTTAGGGAGGTAGCGTGACAGACAGCCTTTAGGATATTTTATCATTAGACCACGTACATCTCATTCTGAGCTCCCTACCCATGCCCTTGATTTGCGCATGTCTGGATCGTCGCGATCGATTTATATCATGTCAACCCTGAATTCACAGAATGCTAATTACAAGGTAGGTATACAGGAACGCTGTTATATATTTTGAAAAGCCTAGTCAAATTAGTCTCAAAATATTCAACATAATGTTTATCAGGTAGTAAATCCACCAAAGACATACAATTCGCAGGTTTGATGGACTTTTAAATGGCCATAACTGATATATTTACGTCATTCATTAACCATTCTTATTGCGAGTTCAGCCTACTCTGACGTAATTGATTATTACGGTATATACTTGAGTGACAGATCGGATACCGCCATTCAGAGCTTCATTGCTCTTTTTAAAAGTACAACACACGCGTGCAGAGATCTCTCCTTAGCGTACTAAAGTAATTATCTTGGGCTTTGTAGTAATATGTTTTACTTTGTCGAAACAATAGTGCAAGGGAGGTAACTATTGGAGTGTCTGGGTCAAGATGACCATTTTGATATATTGTGACACATGTTGTACTGGTCATCCGAATCTGCTTTGTGCAGCTCAAGTAAATAACTATGTCTTTGTCAGAAATGTAAAAAAGTCTTCTGACAGACATATCGGCATACCGACTTGTACTCGTTGTTGTCACTAGTAAAATAATTCAATGGAAAAGATGACATTTCAACAAGAAAATGCATTTGTTCCCCGATGAATTGCTACACATTTGAATGGATTGCACAGTCACAATTCAAAGATGAAATAGTCAGTGTCATAATTGAATGATCTACATGCAGCAAGAATAAGTCCGCAAAGACATGCCGTTCAGGAATGCAGATCATAAGGAAAGTATAGCTTGATAAGAACTGAGCAAAGCATGAATTATTGTGGAAAACTGAATGCTATAGTGTTGAGGAGGACAGTTCATAAGTACTTCTGTTGACCTACTCTGTTACTCGTAACAACGGCCATACACTATCCCTGACATGGGAGAGAGAGAGCGAGAGAGAGAGAGAGAGAGAGAGAGAGAGAGAGAGAGAGAGAGAGCGAGAGAGAGATACGCCTTTTTCGCCATACATCGCTCCTACAAACAATATATTTTCTACAAACATGTTCATCGATAATTCAGAGTTGTCCAGTGTGTAAACATAGGCGTCTTCTGAAGATGCACACCAAATGCAGATCTTTTCCCATGGCCAAAAGGAGCTGGTTGTATCACAGCCATGCAAGCAATACATGGGATGTAGGAGAGAACGGTGAAGCTTAGTCAATTGATTATATATTTCATGAACTGATATATATCCTGCTAAACTGGTATGCAACGCAGAACGAGTCTCAGAGTGATGGTGAATGAGAAGATCAACTGCATCACTGTCCGGCTAGAAACTAATAATGTAGTCGAAGACCCACTTGGCCTTATCCTAATGAGCAACAGCAAAAGTTCAATATGTGCATAGAAGCATGGCCATTACATATCATACCACCACAGTATTATTTCTAGATTTGACATCAGCTCTGACTTTACACATGCTACCATAGCCTCGACCGCTGACAAACCGAAACGTATCAGCAAACGAATGGGTATCCGAACGTTAGTTGAAAATGACACCTCAAATGTGTTTCTATGTTGCTTACTTCCAAAATTATGTCTATTTGACTATTCTAACCTGTATATGCCAGTCATCTTGCATTTGAGTCGAACATGAGGTTTTCCTATGAGTCGAATATAAGTTGTGTTACTGATCCTAATGGGGTTCTCCACTACAAGATACACTTTTTACAATTTTAAGGTGTGAATAATTTGTTTATGTATGCCTTTCAGTGACAGACGATGTCCGAGACAAAGGCATCCCGCTGTGGGGCAGAGAGGAATGGGGGGGGGGGGAGGGAAGCATAATCCTTGTTTCACTAATGGGCGTCACGGGAAGCATTACCTTAAGTCCTTTTGGAAACTGTCGATCCGTAAATAAGGGCTCCCTATGGCCAAAGAATATGGCAATGCTTGTATGACGTGGCATCTATATCACTGACACTAGGCATCTCAGAAAACAGTTCTACATAAGTGTAGAGGAACTATAACCCACCATTGCTGTCCCGACATATTAGAAAACTCTCCAACGACGCTTTATACAATATGTGCCATTTTGCCCCCACTGTCAATGAAGGTGGCCCAACAAATGGCTAACAATATACTCTATATGTGGTCATGTTTTGCGAATGTCACATGACACCCATACACAGACACTTTGGGAATTTGCTGCACTATGTGCAGCCATCGACAAAGTTCATAAAGGACGCGACTACAGACACCTGCTATGTATGATACCCGGTGATCTAAAATCAGACAGACTGATCAAATAGAACCGAAGGACGCTAACCACTCTCGCTGATGATAAGAAACAGTGGCCGATGAAGAACAGAAAATAGTTATTTTACTCTTTCCTTTATTTCATTAGCATTTAGCCTGGAAGTAGGGATCAGGCTCTCAATTTCGCAGTTATCCCGGTTTTTTATATTGATTGATGTACAACTAATCTTACAGGAAGCTGTAGTTGCATTAGTCAATTGCTCTCTCCGAGATGCGTCACAAGAGTATGGTAATAGGATGACATGACTTATTTGCAAGCATATATAGACAATCCAATAACATAGTCTACAATATATTACAGTAAGGTTATAATACGGATGCTCTATCACTCTATGCATGCATGGCTTATTTGCAAGTGTACGCGCATTCAACCTCATAGATATGATAGATAATGAAGGAATTCAGTGTTAGCTATGCTCCGCCCATCTCTAGCTAAGTTCCACCCATGATTTGCCCATGTTTGGATCGATTGATCCTTTCAGGCGCTGAATCTCAATTTCCAGAAAACTATACATGTAAATTATGGCAGCAACATGACCCAATCAAATTAGTTTCAGAATATTCAACAGCATGTTTATTAAATAACAACGACATACAATTCGTACAACAACGCTTAGTCCGTTATCAATTAAGCATCCTTGACGGACATATATACGTCATCCATGACGTGTTTGATTCTCACGTCATCCTACACGTCACGTAGTTGATTATGACGTCATAAGATTGATGGATAAACTGGACTTCCCATTATGGCTGAAAATATTGGCGCGGGATTCGCTTCTAATTATTGTCGTAAAACTGATAGACAAACAGATCTTATTTATAAACGTATATAAACTATCCTATATCATAATAGTCTATAATTATAGATTACAGCGGGTTTGTAATACTGATGTTGTATCTCTCTATAATTAATATCGCCATAATGTGTCACGGGAATATATAAGCTTATTACACTAGATTTTAATTATAATGACGCGACTGTTTCTCGCGCTTGACGGATTCTAAATGTCCTAGTTGTCTGTCCTCACGCTGCAATTATAAAGCAAATTAAACATTATTAAAACAATACACAACCAACACGCCGGCCATTTTGAAGAAAATTAAACCTATCCTAAGCCCGGGGCATGTGTGTGTGGGGGGGGGGGACATGACAGTGATGAACTCTAAGATATCAGATCGGCAGGAGGTATCGATCCTTCCACACAGATTCCAGATTTTGCTTACACCTATGAACAACAGTCTAACTATCTCAGTTTCAAGGCTAGCATAGAACACGGTTGCACAGTTTGAAATCAATTCGACAGAAACCCGTTGCAACATCTGCCAGTCAAATGTGTTAAATATCCAACGTATTAGTACTTGCATTGATAAAAGCTTTATTGGATTTGATTTTTCGGGTTCAAAGGGTTAATAAACAGTGTAACTAACGGTAGTAAAGGCAACCTAAGTCTCAATTAAATTGAATACCCTTCCTGAATTCAACAGCCGCTTCTAATAATAAATGCACACCCATTCATAGATGAGCACACGCACCCACGCACGCACGCACGCACGCACGCACGCACGCACGCACGCGCGCACGCGCTCATGCACGTACGCACATACACATGTACGTACGCACACACCACACCCAAAGGCCTTCCCACACGCTCGCGCTTACACACGCGCGCACACACGCGCGCGCGCACGCACAAGCTCAATCGCTCACACACACATAACGAGCACCACTCATGTATAACATACTGATCGCAGACCGCATCCTGACTTCTCAACCCTTATTGTACTAATCTGGCTGTACAGTAAAGGCATGCGCCAGAAACACCAATCAGACAACATTAAATAAAGCGGATGACAGCATGGCTATGCTGCCTTTGTGCGCCTACAAAATACACCGGTATTCTCGGCCAATCAGTGATAAAGACCAGCAGTAAAGTTGGCATTGTGGTTTTTTAATTTATAATTATTGCCACACATTAAACATTTCATGCACATAATTTCATATATTAACTGTCTTATGTTGATTTTCTGCAGACTAGATTTTCCATGCGCCGTAACTCTGGATACTGAACACAATTTGACTGGAAATTATTGGTGGATAATCCCCCAACAATGTTCAGTTAAATTGTTTTCCAAATTTAGCAGCAGGTCCAGCGTTATAGCCAATTGAAGCTACTCACTGGTGGCTTGCAGACAGACAAAGGTGCATGTGCATCCACTCACACTGCGGTACTACCAAGACACGATATAATCACATGTTAAATCGTGTATCGACGTATATGTCATTGTCATCGACGTGGTTAGCGTCATCAGTGTTGTCATCATCATTGTCATCGTCGTCGACGTCGACGTTGTCACAATTTGTGTCATTTCTACTAGCATGCCCATTACATACCTGGACAGGCGCCAACTTCGATCTTGTTTTCGATGAATTGCAGTACAGAAATGGCAGGAACAGCATAGACATTGGCTGTTGTTGAGGCTATTGATTGTAACTGAGCAATGTTTGATCCAATCCCAACACCAACTGAAATAACCTTCACCCCGGCCTGGTGTAAGAGGCGAGCCTCTTGTTTCGGATCATGGCCTGCATTGGCGAATCCATCTGTTACAACTATGAGAACATTTGGCCTGTCCAACCGATCACCATTAGCCTCTTGGAAGCTATTCTCTCGAACAAACTTGAGGGCTATATCTGTAAACGTACCGCCTGCTCTGTTCTGCACGCTGTTAACATGAGCTATGACATCATCATTAGTTGTGTATGCATTGAGGAAGAATTCATTTTGCACTGCGTGAGTAAATGTTACCATTCCGACACGTACTTGTGAACTGCTAATTGCTAGCCTATTTATGATATTCACTATGAACTGCTGGAGTTGAGACCAGTCTGTGGCACCGATACTGCCGGACAGATCAACCAGAAACACGACGTCAGCTGCACAGCCTGCAAAACAGTATATATTACATACATATTTATAATGGATACAGATTTGTCACGCACATATATAACACATAGGCAATGGAGGAATCCAGTTTTAGCTAAGCCCCGTCCATCTGTAGCTAAGCTCCACCCACAATCACCCACGTTGGGCTCGATCGATCACGGGCCTCTTGGACTAGCAAATTCCAAAATGACGAATTGGGAGTTGATATACACAAGCTTAGTGTTCAACCATGGCAATATTAGTCGCAGATGGCTAGTCTAAACACGCGTTTCTCTATTTGCAAACACAACTGCTCACATGCTAAGTAACAATGTGTAGCCTACATTCGAGTCACGAAACGTAATGCGTAAACATACACAAGCTTAACATTCACCCAGGGCAATATTGGTAACAGATGGCTATAATCAGTATTGGTAACAGAGGGCTATCACGGTCGGCAATTGGATAATGGGTAAGCTATTACAGCAACCAATTAAAAATAACTAGCTGCATTTTAAAACAACTCTGACCGGGTGTAACGACCATCATCGTTATCTCACTATTGCTCTCGTGTCGGGTCCCGTGCTTGCACACTGTTGATGTTTGTGCTAATTTCACGAAATTTCATAAATGAGTTCGGTCAACTACCGCCTAATAAACGTGCTCAGTTATTCTCATCCTACTAATATACTATCAATCACATAGGTTGGCATTCGTATCTCGCAAGCTCTTCATCGATATTAGCACGAAGCTACGCCTCTATTTATATATATATATATATATATATATATATATATATATATATATATATATATATATATATATATATATATATATAAATATATATATATATATATATATATATATATATATATATATATATATATATATATATATATATATATATATATATATATATATATATATATATATATATATATATATATATATATATATATATATATATATATATATATATATATATATATATATATATATATATATATATATATATATATATATATATATATATATATATATATATATATATATATATATATATATATATATATATATATATATATATTGAGATTGAAGTAGGCAGCAATCTAATTAGCTACCTGAAAACCGGCAGTCAACATCACAAGAAACCGCGGGTTTGAAAGTATGGCCCCGAACATCGAAGTGATGTGAGTGGGCATATGTTAGTACGGCGAACGATCATCAGAGTTGTACAAAGTCAAACGAATCAATTTTTCAGTCGACTTAGAGTCATAACTTCCAAATCCCGTTTTTAACGTGCATTTGAACGGCCCCACAATATTGAAAAATATTAATTAGCTCTTAAATTTCAAAGGACCTTATGAGGAAGTCAATATATTGAGTGAACACGCTCTGAATCCTCATCCCAATTCTCGGTTATAAAGGCGTCTGGATTAAACTGGACAGAGTCAGATTTTTCAGTAATATTAAAGCACCAAGTTGCTCATAAAAAGATGAATTTTACAATTTCTGGTAAATGTGTCATAGAATCTAAGATCTTCACTCATGACCAATAAATATTATGAATAGAAGTTCTTGAGTGTACTACCATAGGGTTTTTGTAGCCAAATTTGTTTGAAATCCAACAAACAGCTAAAAAGGAAATTTTCATCTCAAACAGTTATCAATCATAATTATGAAGAGATGTTCTGGAGCCTAGAACCATAGAGTCCGTCCACAAAATGTGGTTGAAATCAATCAGGCGGTTAAGGAGTTTCGTTTTGACAATTTCTGGTAAATCTTTCACAAAATCTAAGATTTTCACCAAACGATTCACCAATCATAATTCAAAATATAATTTCCGATGTCTACCACCATAGGAGCTTTCCAGGCAAATTTTGATGAATCAATCAAAGCATAAATGAGATGCAAATTAATGGATGGACGGCGGGTGGCCGCCGTGTCATAAGCTTGTACCAGGGAGCTAATAAACCGGCGTGAGATATGGTTGGTGGCTCAAAAAACAGGTGTTCAAAATTGTACATGGGCATCTCCCTATCGCATGTCTGAATTGTATATCTTTGCAACTTTGGTGAATTCACAATTTAATAAACATTCTCTATGCCAGCAACAACTCCCAGTAAAATTCGTCTCAAAATATGCAACATAGCATCTTGCATAATTACCTTGAAATTGGAATTCCAGGAATACGTTGCTCAAAGTGTTAACATTGACACAAATGCACATACAAGGTGGGCCTAGCCAAGTTATCCTGAGAGATATATGCCACCCCACTCAACGCTGTGCTCCATTCTCACACAACACCCACTCCCACAAAAACAGCACCATGTTTTTAATGCACTAACTTCCCTTGAACATCCATGAATGACGTTTAGGCCCTAATCATACTTTATTTTAGGGGCGTCCGTTCAGAGATTCGGGAAAAGCTGTTTTCACAAAAACTAGGTCATGGACGATGGCCACCGAAGCATTTGGTCAATCACGTTCCATTGCACAAAGTTGGTTAAGCTGTTGCACTGGATGCTGTTTCATTGGTTTCAAATCAATCAATCGCAGATGTTAAGATTTTTCTAAAAATTTGCCCACAAATTTGGTTGAAATCGGCCGAGAGTATTTTGAGAAGGTGTTTAAAGAAAAGTTGATGGACGGACGACGGACATACAATGGTCACCACGGCATAAGTTCCCTTGGCCAGTCCGGCCAGGTGAGCCAATAAATGTCATCTCAGTTTGCTTGCATTTTACCAAAGCATTTTGTGCATACCAATGCGTTCTTAGCGATCATAGTACTATGTCAGTATTCACCCAGTTGCTGTATATTTGCTGAGATCCTGATGTGCATTATATCGTAATAAATATGACATCATAATGCATTGCATCTGACAAAGTACCTAAATATCATTTGACGGTGTAAAAGACCATTCGTCGTAGAGTATACGTAACAGCACGTTCAATAAGGCAACATAGTTCGACACGAACGTCGAACATAAACAGGCGAACGTCCACGCTCCTGAACTCGAGGAACAATTCAATGACTAACCTCAATGAATGAATCCGAGTTGCTACGTTATAATTTGATGTCATAATCAACGTCACATGTAGGCTGGCGTCACACTCATAAATGCCAGAAATGTGCCGTCGTAAAGCTGGAATAGTCTGTCAAGTGTAGAAAGTGTATGTCTCTGGTGGATTTACTATTCAATAAACATTCTGTTGAAAGTTTTGAAAATAATTTAACTAGATATATTTATGGATAGATACGACCTGGATTTGAGATGGGTTCTCCATAATAATCCAATTAGTAGGCGAATTAAAGATCCAAGTCACAGAATAACACAAATGAACACAAGTACAACTTTGAAAATGTGCTCAATTCAAACTGGTGTCACTCTTGCTTAGCCATGTAAACACAATTTAGGTTCCATGGTAACGGGTACCCGGTTGTTGGAGCGGGTACCTGGTTCCAGGAACCGGTAAGAGTTTCTATTAAAGTCTTAAAACACAACCTCCAAGGTGGTTGTTATCTATATGTAATATAATGGTAATTATTGATCGATTGACAATCAATACTTAATAAATATTCAGTTGAATGTTTTAAAACTAATTTGGCTAGGTGCTGCTATTGTCATAGGCAACAGCAGCACCAATTCAAATTAAGTGCAAAGTATGCAACAGCTTACCTGTATGAGTCAGTTATTCCAGTGGTAAATCCTGTAAATGGGCATTTCTCAAGACAACTACATAGGATGGTTTTGGTCGACTTGACCTTCAAAATGTTCATTACAAACATGGGAAAATCATAACCATGACAATGAGTGTTGTCTGACAATAAGAAACATACATCAGGATAATTTGCTTTCATAATTTATTACTGATTTCATTTGTAGATACAGTTGTACAGAAAGCAGCTCAAATAGATACACGCAAGATAAGAAATTTCTAACTCTCACCCTCCTATTTTGTCACATTGTAAAAGATTTTGGTTTCGTTGATTTGTTCGGATCATGACCAATGGTGTAGAATTCTAGTGTATGCCCACACCCTTTCTTGTGTTAAAATTATAGCCAACTCATACCAGTAGTTTTCGAGAGATGCATAGAGTCAGAACGTTATCAAATCTCATTCTGGATCCAGGTTTTAAAATCAATTTCAGGGCCAAGGTTTGGAAATCCTGTTTTCTGATAAGATCAATTGTTGTATTAACATTTCAGCCAGATCAGCTCAGTAGGTTTTTATGATACAGCTGCGGACAGAGACAGACAGACACGAATGCAATACCCTCTCGGCTGACGGGGTGAGGATACGTACCCAGTACAGTTGTATTGACACAAAACTGATTGATTCGAGCTGGCTTCCTTGTCGGCATGGCGTTTAAATGTATTCTGGACTAAATCCTTAACATTTCACAGGGACTGGTCTTTAAGTTTCAAACATGGTGTTGCCGCTGTTGCGGTAAGCTGGTGCTGTGTAGAACAGCAGCAACACGTCGGCATGCAATAACAGTATTATCAAAGTGAACACAAGGAAGATGGATAATGGATATAATTATATGAGTCTGGCATCATAATCAGTTACATCACATGTGGGGTGATATCATAATCAAAATGCGTAATAAAATACATATCTATTACTATTTAATAAACATTCTGTTGACTATTTTAATTAATAAACTAATTTCACCGTGGGTGGGGGGGGGGGTGTGTGGGCAGTTGCTGATATAGGCAGCACCATCATCTAGACAAAGTAATTTTAAAATATTCAACAGGTTACCATGAAATTGGGATTTTGGGAATTCAGGATTCAAATTATATAAATCGGTTCTAAGACGTGCAAGTCATGGGAAAAGCTTAGCTAGAAATGGGCGGGCCATGGAAAACAATTGATACAGCTCATGGAAGCAGACATTTCAGCAGTGTTAGACACGCATTGTGTTGTGAATAACTTAGAATATAAATCAGAATTCTATTAACATATCATGCGTATTAGACCATCTTGAAAATAAAGCTTCTCAAACCTGTATCTGATAACCTTTTTTAAACATAGAACATGTCTGTTTGTAGAGCAAGAAAAGATACGTTTGGAAATGTATCACTGGAATGAATAAATGGCCCTAGGGCCATAGTGCTCACCTGGCTGATGAGGAACTGTAAACATGTGTACATTCAGTCTAAAATTTGGATGAGGAAATGCAAGAAAATTGGCATTATTAACCAACAGGAAAAATGCCATTGATTAATGAGGCAGCCATGATTGCACTATTGCCAAGTGATTATGTCCACTAAAGGAACATTGCTGCCAAATCTTTGTATATGCATTTTTTCCATAACTTGGTATAAGGTGCAATACTTTAAAACACGTTAAAGAACAAGAGTTATGACCATTGTTTCAAGTCGTGGCCTCTACATATTCATAGTGCAAATAGTTATTTCCTGAAGGAACATATCTGCTATTTGTGGCCTTTGTCACTTTATACAAATAGCCCTACTATATATTGGCCAAAAGGAACATATCTGCCAAATTGGGTTTTAATCCATTAACAATTGGCGAACTGTGACACAATTGTTGACAGACAAACAGACACTGAGACAACTTGTGATTATATAGGCTCACCCAGATGACCGAGCCATTCATTCAAAGTGTCTTCTTTTGCACTGCAAATGGATATTCCTCAATACCAATAGCAATTTTTGCCAGCTTGAGTGGTAAAGGGTTACCGCTTCTGCCGTGGAATTTCCATCCAGTCGTTCAAGTGATACATTTTCAAAAATAATCACTTGGTCTGTAAATTGACATTTTCTATGAGAAAATTGAAGAATATATTTGAGGATTAAAGAGTTAAAAACAATCACAGCTTATACAACAAGAGACTCGAGGGCCTGTGATGCTCACGTGGACCATTACCATTTAAACCATTTGAATTTAAATAGACATGATGGATAATTGCACATAATATCCAAGATGTCCACCAACAAAATTAACCAATCAAAAATCGTGTTTGATATATGCCTACCACAATAGGATCATCTCACCAGTGTTGAAATCTGGCCATTGATTAATGAGGAGTACCATTTTCAAATGCTTTCAGAAAATGTTCCGAAAATCAAAGATGGCTACCAAAACACTGACCATTAGAGCTCCGCAAACGGCATAAAACACCCCGCCCTGATGACAAACTAATGAATGAGAGCTATCAGAATATAGCGATCTCTTCCTCAAACCTTGACCTTATATTTCTATGAGCAAATTTAAGAATATATTTGAGTTAAAAAGTGCCACGGCAAGATAGCCACCTACAAAATTTACCAATCAAAAATGTTGCTTAATATATTGAAGCCTACCAGCATAGGATCATTTCACAATTGTTGAAATCGGGCCATTGATTAATGAGGAGTACCATTTTTAAATGGTTCCATAAAACATTCCGAAAATCAAAGAGGGCTGCCAAAACATTGACCAACAAGAGCTCTGCGAATTATAAATAGCGATTTCATCCTCAGATATAGACTTGTCATCCCATTAGATTTCAAAGTGGTCTTATGGAGTTATGGTTTCAAACTGATCCAATAAACAGTAACGGATTTATCTTCCGGAAACAAATGTTCCTGATGGTCGCTGGTCATCCTGGATTTCGTATCATCATCAATTTCGATGGGTTTCTACCCCAGACCTAGTCCAACAACCCTATGTAGTTTCAAAGCAAACCAATAAGCAGCAACGGAGTTATCATCCTGAAACCAATGTTCAAGAAGGCCGTGGGTGGCTGGTGGTCATCTTGGATTTCGGATCAGCGTCAATTTCGATAGGTTTCTTACCGAGACCTAGTCCAGTAACCGTATGAAGTGGCAACGCAATCCAATAAGTGGTAACCAAGTTATCATCAGGAAACCAATTTTCAAGATTACCGCCAGTGGCTGGCGGTCATCTTGGATTTCGCATCAGCATCTATTTCGATAGGTTTCTTCCTCCACCATGCTCCAACCATCCTATGAATTTGCATAACTGATCCGATAAACTGAAACAGAGTTATCATTCAGAAACCATTCTGCCACCCGCCCGCCCGCGCCATTGCATAATACCCCAGCAATATTTAGATGGAGTATAATGGAAATTACTTAAGCGGTTAATGAGTAGCGTTGTAAATCATTTCTCGCCATTTTACAGAAAATCCAAGATGGCCACAAAAAAGATTGAAGCAGTCACAATTCTGTATACCAATTCTGAAGCATACCAGCCTAGGGTCCTTCCAGCTTAGTTTGCTTTATATCGGCCAAGCAGAGTTAATGAGGAGTAGCCTTTTAAATGATTTCACACAATTTCTGGAAATCCCAAGATGGTCACGAGAAAGATTTACCAAACAAAATTCTGTATACAATTTCTGGAACCTACCACCCTAGAATCCGTCGAGCAATGCATGTTTGAAATTGATCAAGGGGTTAATGAAGAGTATCAATTTAAACTATTTCCTGCCATTTTTCAGAATTTCAAGATGGCTGCCGAAAAAAATAACCAATACAAATTCTGAATACATCTGAACCATACCACTCTAGGTTCCTTCCAGCCGAGTGTGCATGAAATTCGGCCAAGTGGTTAATGAGAAGTAGGATTTAACTGATTTCCAGATATTTATGGAAAATCAAAGATGGCCGCCAGAAAAATTGACCAGTCAAAATTCTGTTTACATGTTTTGACACCTATCACCATAGTATTCTTCCAGCCAAGTCTGTTTTAAATTGCCACACGGTTAATGAGAAGTCGGCAGTTAAATGTTTCCCGAAAAAATTAACCAATCAAAATTCTGTATATATTTTCTGAAACATACCCCTCTAGGATAATTCCAGTCGAGTTTACTCGAAATTGGCCAAGTGGTTAATGAGGATTAGGATTTAGCTGATTTCCAGAAACTTTAGGAAAATCCAAGATGGCCACCAGAAAAATTGACCAATCAAAATTCTCGTTAGGATTCTAGAAGCCTATAAGCATAATGGAGTAGTGTTTTAAATGATTTCTGGAAAATCTTGGGAAAATGGCCGCCAGAAAAATGTGCTAAGCCTACTATCATAGGACACTTCAAGCCACATTTGGTTGAAATGAGTCAAAGCAAAAAGGAGGAGATGCGATTTGATGGACAGACGGACGACGGACGGCCGCCACGGCATAAGCTCAAATGGCCCTGTGGGCCAGTTAAGCCAATGACAATTGTCTATGCATCACAAAAGGAACTAAATAGTATAAGCTGTAGTATGCATGGGGGTAATCAGCATTGTGTCATGAAAGGATTGCAGTACTTCAGGCCCATACAATGGTATTGGGCTTTCTTCTCCATGCGCGCTAACTTGACTATTATCGTGGCAGAGTCTTCATGACCTTTGTCCACACTTCCTGCAATAACATATGTAATACAATATAATGTTTAAAGCTATTTGAACACATTCCATCAAGCATTCCCAGAAAAGGGACTTAAACAAGAAAGCTTCTGAATAATTTGAAATTAATGTGTCACACTGACTATTAAAATATTACTGACCGGTAGTTGAAGTTCATAAGTCATGTAGTAATTTTCTTTACTATACAGGAGATTGGACGCAGCACAATTAAGATGATGTAGAACCATATTGCCACATTTCACACGCTAACCATTGACATTCCTGTATCTGTTTCAAGACAACTATACAGGGCATGCAAGGAATCTGTTGAATATTTCGAACATTATTTCAATGGAAGCCGTTCCCTGTTAAGTTTCAAACTATTCATGAGAATATGTCCTATGTCCTAAAGTATATGTCGTGTCTGGTCTGTCAGGATTAATAGCTTAAAGATTGCCAAATGGTAGGCATATTGGATTTCGTATGCAACTTAAAATTGACATGGCGACTTCCAAATTGCTTCAGGTCATTTTCTCTCAAAATGTTAAAGCTAGGTAGAACCATCGCACGGATGGACACTTTAAATATCTGTATGTGTGTTTTGGAATCAGTCTTTAACTTTGAAACCTCAATTCCCAAAGTCTAAACAGGTAAGTTGTTGATTATTTTGGAATTAATTTGGCCGGAGTTGGTGGTGCCTATGGCAGCAAGAGTTCTCAGTAAAATTGGTCTTACAATATTCAAAAGAATATTTATTAATTGTACATTCATGAAAGAAATACAGTTTGCACAGTTTCGCGACTGATTTTCCGAGTTTCTTGACAGAGCTACATCATTTTGACATGTTTGATTGTGACGGTAGCTAACTAACTTGAGATGCATTTTATTACGTCTCAGCCACTTGATTAACAGATCGGATCCCTCTATTCTGCTTGCAAGATTCTAACTTGAAATTCAGCCACGAATGCCATCACGAGATATTGAATACTATGTTCTTTTAATGGCAATGCGTGAACTATGACAGACATACACGCATGTCACCTTTAACCATTGGTCGGCTGCTAAAACGGGCATCTGCAGGTCAACAGGTGCTTATGAAGAACATTTATATGTGAAAGGTTGTCGGTAAAATATTGACATTCCAATGCCTCACTCTCAACAGTAGTATACAGGAAAGCTGATGCATGTTTTGAAATTTATTTAACTGGAAGCTGTCACTGCCCATGGGCAAATGCTCCTAGTCAAATTGCTTTCACAATATTTCACAAAATTATCGTTACTTCATGAATAATTTTACATTCCTGGTCTGAAAAGGTTAAAGATGACTAAAAGGAATCAGCTTGGAATTCTGTTATAAGCACCATGAGATATCATGTCTTATAATCTACCACAAATCATCTTAATCAACTGGAATGTCAGGGATAAATGTGAGGTGGCAGTTCAATCAGCATGACTGTAATAGAGGGATCCATTTCTAGCACTGCTTGCCACACCTAACTAAGCTCTGCACACCTTTATTACCTGCACGTGAATGTATTTGAAACTGTGAAACCTGAATTCCCAGTCAAAGCTTTACGTTAATGGCTAAGCTTTCGAATATTTTAAAACTAATTTGTCGGAGAACTGTTACTGCCTATTGCAACGACATTTTGCCAGTTAAATTGGTTTCAAAATGCTCAACATAATGTTTATAAAATTGTAAATTCATCTAATACATATAAGTAGATTGAATTAACACATTTTAGTGAACGACTTTTCAAATTTTATGATGTAGCAATGTCATTTTGATTTCGGCAACATCTAACATCTACCTATTTGATTATGACGATCTATGCGTGAGTGATCACATCCCTCCATTGCTTGTGTTCGGTATTACTGGGTGTATCTCACCTGTGGTTCATTGTATCAGATACAGCATCCTTTTGATCCATCAGCCGAGTGTTGAACAGCATCCTTTATCACGTGTATTACAGTTTGAGTAATTCCACACCTACAAAGGAGGGCATAATATTCGACATTAACTTTTTAACCAGTACAGACTAGAAAAGACACATACTTTATGATAAATGTAAGACATATTTTGTTGAATATTTTGAAAGCAATTTGGTCTGCAGATGGCCTATGGCATTGGATCGGATCAAATTCTTGATATATATACATGTATTAGATATCTTGAAAACTACAGTATGATTCCACAATTTTATCTATGATAGAGTAAGGCTGAAAAAATCCAGAATATCTGAAAAATTCTAAAGGTTTACAATGTGACAAAAACTGGAGGGTGAGCAGTAATCGGTGTAAAGAAGAACTCATTTAATTTCTCTCGGGGGTTTGGGGTGGATGGAGAGGGTGGCGGGATTAATATACATCTAGTCTTTAAATCTGCAATCATATGGGTAACTCACATACTGTAAGTAGTAATGGGGTTATCTGGACGTTATTGTTCTTCACCGCATGTGGTCTGTTTTAACCAATCAAAATGCTCCCTTTATGTTCGCTATTGTTTGGAGAACAATGGCGTCCGTATGCACACAATTTTTTTAGAACACTGGCGAACAGCCGCATACACTTGAGAGATTCGAGAACACTGTCGAAGCGCATGAATCAATATTGCTGTTCCGGTCTTCTGTAAATGGTAACCCTATCGTTTTACTATATAATTCAGTCCTTCCCTATGCGACCACCTCATGTTACACCATTACATGGACGCTAGAGACTTTATTAACCCTTTAACACGCGAATTTCTTCAAGAAAATGTTAATTTTCTTCATATTAATATTTGTAGTACAAGAGAAGACTAATTTTGGAAATTTATCACTAGAATGACTGGCCAGCAACCCCCCACCCCACCCCCACCAACCACCCCCACCACTACCACCACAACAACTATGACTTACACCCAACACCATGCATTAATCCCACCACCAACACCCACCACCCGCCAACCCATAGTGAATTTCTTCATATTCATACTTGCAGCCTAGAGAAGAATACTTTTGAAAATTTATCATCGGAATGACTGCCTCTGACAGCTGTCCATGTGTCTAGACATTGTGGTCGGAATGTGTAAGAGCGCAGTGCCTGAAAAATGGTATATAGGTTGGACAGAGCATGTCAATGAGGGTTTAATAAAGGTTACACTTGTACGCACATGTGCATGCATACGTGCATGCGTGCCGCAGTGTGCGCCCTTGTGCGCATGCATGTGCTAGAAGACTATTTTTGAAAATGTATCAACATAATGACTGGCTCTGCTGGCTATCCATGTGTCTAGACATTGCGACAGCAAACACCACTGCCACCACCATCCTCATCACAAACACCCACCACCTTCACCACCACCACCAGCGTCACTAGCACCACCACCACCAACACCACTACCACAACCACCACCGCATGTTGCGGATTGGGACCGCTTGTTGTGGCAGCATGTTGTGGATTGGTGGGCGCATGTTGCGGATTTGTGGGCACATGTTGCGGATTTGCGGGCGCATGTTGCGGATGGCAACAAGTGCATGTACATGCCTGAACACGCATACACACCAACATGCATGCGTATATGTGCTGCCGAATGCTGGCCGCATGTTGCGGATTTGCGGGCGTATGTTGCAGATTTGCAGGCGTATGTTGTGGATTTGCGGGTGTATGTTGCGGATTTGTGGGCGCATCTTGCGGATTTGCGGGTGCATGTTGCGGATTTGCGGGTGCATGTTGCGGATGTCAACACGTGTATGCACATGCCTGAACACACCTAAATGACAAAATGCATGCGTACATTCGCTGCCGCATGTGGGCCGCATGTTGCGGATTTGTGGGCATATGTTGCGGATTTTCTGGCGCATGTTGCGGATTTGCGTGCACATGTTGCGGATTTGCAGGCGCATGTTGCGGATTTGCGGCCGCAGTACATATACTCCTATAAATGGTACAAATTCAATCCCTTTTCTCATTCCAGTTTAAACATCGCACAGTGTTTGGATGTGTAACTACAGAGTAGTTAGGCAGTCAGATTTCTTTGAAGAACCTTGTAACTTGAATACTTGCTAGATTTAGCCTATAATCAATATGCCGAAACATAAATATTTTGAATGTGGTTCAACTTTTAATAGGGCAAATGACCTGAAGCAGCATAAGATCCGATTCCATAATGATGAAGACAGCGAAAATCTAGACAGTGAAGATGAAGAAATGACAAAGATGAATAGTGAAGATGATGAGCCAGCGGAGTCGGAGAGTGAAGCCGGTGATGACTCAGTGGAGTCTGAGAGTGAAGATGAAGGTGAAGGTGAAAAAGAAGACATAGGCAATGAGGAACTATTTACCATATTCCAAAATAGTAAGCACGTCTTAGACGCTGACCAATCAGGTTTAAAAGATGAGGATGGTGAAGTGAACACAGACCCAAATGGTGTAGGCAATGTGTCTATTTCCGTATATGCTGATGCTTTAGTTACAAAGTGTATAGAAATAATGTTCCAGTGGAGAAGATCACAGAACTCTACACTCATTACATAATTTGTCAGGCGACGAGGGGTATGCATACGATGAAGCAGTCGTCTCAGCTTCTAGAAAAATAGAGTTTCTGAACAAGAAGTACATAAGGAACCATCTAGATGCTGAGGATAATGATGATGATTCTGTCGGTGATAGATCTGATCCATAAGGAATCAGTCATCGAAAAATGGATCTCCAGAACATTGACTATTTGTTTATGCTACAGTAACTATATGTTTTATCATATGGAATATATTCTTCAATGTAAAAATATGGATACAAATAAAACATTGGGTCTTTATGTACGTGTTGATTTGATGACTGTAGCTGCCCAGCCGGACCCCCCCCCCCTCCCACATCCCTCGATATATAAATTGGAGTGCTGATGATGTTGGTGGTGGTGGCGGTGGGGTTGGTGGTTGGTGAAAATAGGTGTTGTTGTGGATGATAGGGTGGGGTTAATACTTGGTGGTGGGTGGTGATGCTGGTGGTTATAGAGGGATGGTGATAGCTAGTGGTGATGGTGGTGGTGATGGTAGTAGGTGGTTGCGGTCACAATGTTTAGATAATAGTTAGCCAACTATATTATTTTTGTTGCCGGGGTATAATTGACTAGGTACTCATAATGCATTCATACAGTTTGTACCCGGACATGGTAATTTTTCCTAGTTTTATTACCTTTAACTGGCTTACTGGCGAGGTGTTACAGACATTCCAGGGATCTACATCCTAGGAAAATATTTTGGAAACGATTTGAGAAAAATTTGATGCAGACAGACAAATTATTTTTAAAATATTCACTACATATCTTGGGAACGAGTTTATAGAAAGTTGTTGCTAACACCGCAGTCAAATTATTTTCAAAATATTCATACAACGCACATTGCCGGCCTTGTAAACAAGTATGCTAGTATACCTCATCTCTCGCGCCAGTCTGCACCGTGCTAGCATACCTCATCCCTAATCCTCCTCACTCGTTTGACCTCAATTATGCGACCACCTCTACAGTGATTCCAGGGATGTTATTTTCTGATTTTACAAACCTAAATCATGGCGCATTGGTAGTTTAAGGGAATAGTTTTGATAATAATTTGACATAGGAAGCGACGATTTGCACTAGTGCCTTCATACGCACACACTCTTAAAAAAGTGCTGTTCAATGTGACAATTTGACATAGAAAACCACAAGTCCGCTTAGTTTCAAAATACTTTTTACCACAACCATGAGGGAGCGCATCGACCACCTAATTAATATGTTAAACGATACAAGGGTGCTCGTCATTATTCGTCAACGATGACGATGGTGGACATTATTCCCACCATTTTTGTAACAATTTTTAAAATGTAATAATTAAATGACTATCGCTTTAACGACCACTCCTTAAATACGATAGATGCATGCTTATTATCTATATAATATTACACATACACCATCGCTTGGTTTACCTATATATTACCCACATAGAGATGTACTTTGCTCTGGGTTATTTAAAAAAAGTAAATAACTGGTAGGAAGCCACTTAGTTTCATGTTTGAGGGTTTTAGATGAAGGTTAACGCGTGTGCATACAAATTGATGGATTAAATAAAAGCGAATCATAGATGCATTATGCACAATGACGAGGTGGTCAGAGAAAACATATTTCCCTGGATACTTTTTTAACAAGCACAGATTTTATGCGCGTTAACCATTTAACAAACTTATCCATTGTGTCTATCCCGTGAACATATCCAATATTTTCGCCTGCATGTATGTGTCATTATATGGAGGCCAGTATGCGACAATTGTTCATAGGTCGATAGTCATCTCACGTGATAGTCCTTATGTTTTTTGTAGTAGCGCGATGTAGTATAAATGTAAATGTTAATATACATTCAGCTAAGATGGTCAGCAGTACAAACTTTGACGTATTGTACACTGGGTGTGTGCGATGTCGTTGGTGTTCCATCGATATCCGCGACACCATATGCCGATGGTCGAAACACAAGAGGGTCTGTAGGCGTATAATCAAGAAAACAGAACCTAAAGAGATGGGGTACACCTGCTAGGAGTGCTATTGTATATTACCAATCAAACAGTATCCGCATGGGTGTCCTGTAATCGGTGATACTCCGACTGATATACAAAAAGCAAACATGACCCAGTTTGTTACCAAACTGACAATCCCGCCTTTGCGGATCTGCGAAGACTGAGACCTATCTCAAAACACAGCCCTTTTCAGGGTCCTCAAATCATTCGAAAGAGAACTCTTTATCTGTTCAAAAAATAAAATAATGCAATAAAGTTTTTTTACACACAACAACCCTCTTCACACATGCATACACACATTCTGATCCGTCAAAATTGTCGATGGAATATCGACAGCGAACTAGACAGATGCGCTCTGCTTAAGTGCAGAGAACAGCGCCTGGCAGAGTCTGGCCACCATGGCATTCCTCCTCAGCCTCCTCCCTCCTCTTCCTCCTACGACCTCCCTTATCAAACCACCTCTTAAACACTATTTTTTTACATCCTATTATCAGTCCGCCTCTTAAACTCTATTATATTTACCTTACATACCACGGAGGGGTGTTGGGAGGGGGGTGGGATGGTGGGGTGGCGTGCAGCGACAGTGTTCTAGAATCTCTCAAGTGTGTGCGGCTGTTCAGCACTGTTCTAAAAAAATTGTGTGCATACGGACGCCATTGTTCTCCAAACAATAGCGAACATAAATGGAGTGGTTTGATTGGTTAAAACAGACCGCCTGTGGTGAAGAACAATAATGTCCAGAAATTTCTATACGAGTTTATACTACTACTGTAACACATTTGGTTGAAATCCGACACACGGTTTCGGATGAGATAGCCAGATGAAAGGATGAAGGCGATTGCAATATCCCATCCACTCTCAAAATGTATGGGGATAATCATGTATGTCTGATACGAAAGGGTAAAGATGTCTGACAAGAATCTGGATGATGCCTTCCCTCCCTCATATTACGGCATTGGCATCACTGTAATGTTTTACATTTTTGAAAGGACACCATTTACAAGTTAAACTTCTATCATAGGAGATAGAGACTTGATATGACTAATGATTGTTCTATTGCTGAAAAATTCAAATTTGTATGAGGATTGTTCTAATTACTGTTATTGTGTATGATTAACATGCACAAAGTGCATACCCATTTTAACCACTCTTCCATCATAGGCACATCAAAGCGCTCAACATGCTACCTATTAACCCTTTAAAATTGTGATCAGTGACTTTCCATTGGCACGCCAAGTGAGGACTGGAATTTACAAAAATTGCTTCCAGAGAATGGCCCTACAAATGGATAGTTCTTGCTACCACTGCAGATACCATGTTTGGTCGTGTTATCCATTTACGGATGTAATAGTCAAGGATATGCATATTTGTCTTTAGTCAGTGGATATTTTTGAAATTGTATCAATGCTGAAATGATTGGCTCCATTAGTGAACCAATCATTCCACTGGTAAACTTTCAAAAAAATATTCTCAGCCACATATGGACATTCCTTTAGACGATTGCATTATAGGGCTAAGTTGGAGCAAAAGCGAGAAAGGACATTAAAGTATCACAAATCAATGTCTACTTCAAATCTTAAAATTAGTCGCAGAAACATGCACGAGAATTTTTTTTTCGCTGCCCATGTTAGTCCAATTAAAAAGAGGAATGCAGAGGTCATTTGGCATGTTTGAGAGCATTACGATTTAAACAAGGGTAGACCAACCTATATGGGCCTTTCACATTTGTTTAAAACTTATATTATCTTCTCTTGCCAATAAAAATATTCTGGCCCCGCACAACCAATCCCATGCCCAATCTATTCAATAAACAATTGCCAGTTCTAGTACACACAGTTACAACACCAAATTAACTTTATAAATAGGGGTCGGTGTAGATGAATATGCTCTTGATGACATTATAGGAGTGTTATCCCCTTCCCTAAATAGGGGCGCATTATCAATAAGTTTGTGGTTGTCAAGGGTTTGGCAACCATCTACATGTGGATGGCTTTTGGCCAACACACGGGTCGGGGGGATTATATATATATAGTTGTATGTTTGACTATATGAGGAATTGCATAGATTATGAAAATCGGATATTGGTGGGTTTTCAAATGGGGTATGGGGAAATGTACAGTTTTGTTATTTAAGTATGTGTTATTTAATTATTGAGTATTTTAAAATTGTAATTCTAGCACGAAGAATTTAAAAGAAAAAGAAAGATAAATACATAAATAAATAAGTAAAAATAAAGGAACTATGATGATAGTGTACGCCAATATACAACCGGTGTACGATATGATCCATGGGTGCCATTGTGGACCCCTGGCCTGTGTAGGACTGGCACCATGGGTTCCGTGGGATGGTGATGTCATGGATTGCTAGCCATACTTATTCTAAATTAACAGGAATTATCTTTAGTTGGAATTTATGGTATATTATAGGTCATTGTGGCCTGACTTTATGGGGATTGAAGTTAATTTTCTGGTTATGATTCTTGCAGTGGTGTGTTTGATGTGCGTGCGTGCGTGCGTGCGTGCGTGCGTGCGTGCGTGCGTGCGTGCGTGCGTGCGTGCGTGCGTGCGTGCGTGCGTGCGTGCGTGCGTGCGTGCGTGCGTGCGTGCGTGCGTGCGTGCGTGCGTGCGTGCGTGCGTGCGTGCGTGCGTGCGTGCGTGCGTGCGTGCGTGCGTGCGTGCGTGCGTGCGTGCGTGCGTGCGTGCGTGCGTGAGTGCGTGCGTGCGTGCGTGCGTGCGTGCGTGCGTGCGTGCGTGCGTGCGTGCGTGCGTGCGTGCGTGCGTGCGTGCGTGCGTGCGTGAGTGCGTGCGTGCGTGCGTGCGTGCGTGCGTGCGTGCGTGCGTGCGTGCGTGCGTGCGTAGGCGATATATGGTGGTTGTGATAGTGTGTATGGCCTGATGTATGTATGTGTTCGTGGTGTGTGGGTGAATAGGCATGCCTACGTGCGTGCATGTATACAGGGGTATAGGTGGGGTGACTGTTGGTGCGTGCAGCTGGGTGACTGGGTATAGTGTATGTTGTATGTTTGAATGGATAATATAAGGATAATGGTGAGAGGTGTTTGAATAAGTTTTTCGATAACTTTTGCTAAAGTGTATAGGCAGACTGGGTGCATTGGGGAATCAAATGAATAATTCAACAAATAATTGCTCTTAGTGTATACGCAGATGGCCTGGCTAGTTTGAAACTAGTTTAACAGGAAGCAAACTACTTTCAAAATCCTCAACCGCTTACCTGTGTGATTCATTTTGAAATTGATTTACAGAGACTTCACGGAGATTTAAATGTTAATTTGTAATCTTGTCCACAATGTCTGTGTCAGGTATGATGTCTGATGCAATTTTATCTGGTGTGATTTTGTTCAGGTGGGATTTTGTCTGGTTGGATTATGCCTGGGATGGTAACGTTTAAATAAAGATTGTTTTCCCGTGGGCTGCAAATGAAAAATTCCTCAATACTACTGCAAATGCTGGTGTTGGTTGAGTTGACCATTAACCCTTTCACTGATGAATTCCCCACATCATATCTTCAATACATTTTGAAATGAATGTGACTGCAAGCACTTGTTGGTCTCGCCAATGGCTTCTAATCAAATGAATTTCAAAATATTGAACAGATTAAGTTTTATATAGTAAGAACTATACATGTGTCAGGGATTTGTTCAGGAAAGGGTGAATGGATGATACTGATAAGCCCATTTGTCAAAGGAGGTTGTTGCCTGAATGTGTTTGGGTGCGATAAGTCAGACATTATCTCAATCCACCTAGAGCTCACCTCAAATTTCACTGGTGTGATTTCCTCACTTCTTTACCCACTTAACATTCACATCAGCAAAGCAATGTCTTCTGCAGAGGTCTTGGCAAATGCCAATTTACAGACCATGAGGACTATTTAAAAAATTTCCAGTGGAATGACCGGCAGGATAACAGAGCCGGCCAATCCAGTGACAACATTTTAAATAGCCCTTTCTTGGTCTGCAAATGGACATTTTCTGTGCCAAAATTTTAGTTTTCTTTAGCAAATTTGATGGTTAAAGGGTTAATAACCTTTTCACTAATAGATGACCAAACTACATATTATTTACCCTTTAACCATCAAATCTATTCATGGGAATTCTCATACATGGGCATAGGAACAGGGGGTGGGGTGGAGGTGGGGGCATAGCGTATGCCCATAGCCTGCCATCTCCACACACACACACACACACACACACACCCCACCCCAGGTATTATGCACACCTATAATGCCGACATCACACACACCCCCCACTTAAATATGTTCGTCTAACCCTGTCATAGAAAATGTCCCGTTGTAGACCAGGTGTCTACGATCTCTAAATAGTTATCACCGGAAGCCAGCAATGTCATTCCCATCAAACATTTTCAAGAAATAGCATCTTGGCCTGCAAAAATACATTTTAATTGCTGACATCATGAGTTTGCAACCAACTCTCATTATGTAAAAGTGAAGTAATATGCAGTGTACGCTTTATCTGTGCAAATTATATATATATATATATATATATATATATATATATATATATATATATATATATATATATATATATATATATATATATATATATATATATAAGATGCATTACAAGCTGGCAAGACGCCAGTTTTCGCTCCACGAAATTAGGGGTCAATTTTGCAATCGCTATGCTTTAGATCGGGTATTCTTTATAGGCTGATGACTAACATGTATATAGGTATTGAGACCACGTAAATATACTCGACAGACTCCTACTCCGAGTCACTACGGCTGATAACCTATCAGTATACAGATGAATATTTACCTGTCGAGTAACATCTTGGCTACTGCAGCATTACTGTCTCATTTTAGTGACGCTCCACCATTCTAACTGAGATCCTACATTTACCGAAGGCCGCTTTCTGTCTATGTTCATCTCTCGCTGTCTTATGTTTACTTCTTTCCTTGTATATTCGTGTTTTCTTTCGCCTAAAACTTTCGCTTTCGATTGATCGGCCATTTTGATCGTCTTGATGCGCAAAATCACGTGATATAAATATGGCGTATTAAATTCGCAATTCATTATGGGATGGAGGGGAAGACCTTTTTGAGATTGAGTTTTACTCCACCGGAGACGGGACTAAAATTGTGTCATTCCAAATAGAGGATGCAGGTATCTGATAGAGATGGGTTGGCCATATATATAATGCCCATATGCCTGTACAATATGCGACATGGAATTTATACATCTATTTCTTTCTCTGATTTGCCTGAAAAAAGAACCTTTGATAAGTGTTCAATTGATGAATCCAGTTTCTTAGTCAATAAGCTGTCATCCAAAAGAACTACTAACATTTAGGTTGACGTCATAATCAATTACGCCGTGGATAGTGTGATATAGACCGTCCTAAATGCACTTTATTATTTTATGGTTGGCCTAATTTTGTTAGTTACCATTATCACAACACTACTAATTATTGTTATGTTATTCAGCAGGAATTGGCAAAGGGCACAGGCTGCTATCGCACAAACCAGCAAACAAATACAAAATATGCGTGTGGTAACAGCCTGTACCCTTGACAACAAGTGGTGGAATTAATATTGCCCCCTAAATTACCTTTGGTCCACCCTGCGTCAGGGTCTTTGGGTCTTTGAAACGGAGCTTCAATCGAGATAAATCCTTTGGGAGCAAATATGCACTCGACCCCTCGGGAACCAATATGTTCTGCAGTCCTAAGAAGCGGCTGGCAATTGCGTGCAGCCTACTAAGTCGCACCCCAGGATATCCCCGAGAAACGGACAGTCAGTCGGGCGGTGAAGGGGGCACGAGCGCATACGGCTCTAGTGTCGCCGTTGTCACGTCAGCCTGAATGCACTGTGGTGAGCGGCGGCGGTACCGTGGGCACACCCGCCTTGTGAGGCCATCGCGGATCCAGCACGGTACACGCCTACCCTCGTGAGTACATGCTGCTCCGCATAGGACTTAATTGCATGCATATGTTGATGTGTGGAAGCCGCAGTCGGTCTTATTACTGTGATTATCATTTGCTGTGTCAATCGCTACCCTATTCGTATCTCGCGAGATCTCCTTCATTAGAGATCGAGAAAAGTATCTCGTATGCATTGAGTCGACATTGGTGTAGTGATTCCTACCAGAATATGGTGGTAGAGAGAATTGAAACTTAAAAGGACACGAGCGCTACTCGCTCCATAGCAGACACTATTAATTCACGTACAACGAGATGACATAAAGCCTATAGTAGTCTGTTTGACAAGTAGTTAACAGAAAAATAGTCCCTCTGAATGTGTCGTATAATTCAAATCTGTCGCGCGCGAAATGAGGTCAATAATTTGCCGACGTTGAGTAGATGCTGATATCGCACGAACCACTGGATGGATCGAGTCGATTTCAATGTCTGTATCAAGCTAGTGATACCGAGGTTAAGATAATACTAAAATCAACACGATCCACAGTGTTGCTTTTACAGTCCGCTACTGAGTTACACTGGGTCCCGGTCTGTCTGGTATCCGAAGTTGAGTCTGTAACAGCCTAGTCGTTGTGATGACGTAATATTTTGCCGTCATTGCATTAGAGATGTTTTCTCAAAGAAGCCACGTCTCTATTTTTAGATTGCCACTACCCGAGTCTTCTTTTCTATGCTGTGACTTAATATCATCCACAAAAATGAGGACGCTGAAAGCAGTAACATAACAAATCAAAATCGTTACCGACGATTACAATCATGGTTTCGAATCACAGTTGTGCAATTAGTTAAGCAGTTCACACCTCCACACCTGCCAATAGGAAAATCTCAGTCACCGAGAGTTGTGGCAAATACCTGCATGAATCTTTTCCCGTATGTAGAACGGAGCTCCATTCTTGAGTTGTCGATGTTCACCGCTAGTCTTCTCCTGAATGTTCTTGATCCGTTCCTTAATCGGATACTCATTTTAATGTGGTGCTTCATGGCGTCTCCTGTGTGTATAGACTAGGCCTCCGAGCCCAGATCAGCTTGTTCTGTCCACTGGCCAGGTAATAAAGGCGTTCATTTTACTGTTCTTATGTGCAGGGTACGTGCCAGTAGTGGTGTAAAACGGTGTGTACAAGGCAGGAGCACCTGCAGGTTTGTAGTTGACACTGACAGGGCCAAGTTGCAATGAATGTGGTCAAGAAGCGTAGAGCGGCTTCTGAGTGTTGGCAACCTTTTCTGGGGTTGTTCCTTGCTCATGCCTGGTGACGCAGTTACGCCTGGAATGAAGTTAGTCGTTTGATTGACGTCTATCGAGTCCCCGATCTAAGGTCCCATTCACGCCATATCTAGACTGGTATTATTTCAGTCTATTATTGGTAACTTCCCCCAGCCTTGATTCTGGTATCCATGTATACACCTGGGTTGAGAGGCAACACACGAAGGAGATAATGCCATGTCGAATGAGGAAGGTTTAGATATGAGTCAATTATTGGTAACTTCCCTAGGTTTCACACTGGCACGCATTTATACTGCTGGGTGCAGAGATGCAACGAGGAGAGAAGGAAATTGCCTATGCTTCCACCGATTGCTCGTCAGCAACCTGATCGCCTGGCAATCGAGGATTTGAGCACCCCCACCACACCAGCCCCACCCATCACAGCCCGGATGATTAACAGATGACCACACCAATCCCACGCCAAATCATCTCCCCTATCCAAGTAGAATGTTCACCAAGTCACGTTATAAAGCGTCCAGTCGGGGTCACACGACCTCTCCCTTTTCTCCGAGCGAATCAGAGCGCGAGCCGTATGTAGCGACATAGCACTCCTTAGCGTACCAGCCTCCAGCCTCTAGCCAGAGGCAAGTTGTCCTACTTCTATAACTTCTAGGATATCTGCGTTATTGCTTGGCATATGAGAAATCTGAATGCAGTCTCAGAAATTAGAAGATGGGACAATTTCAAGGGTGTTAAAATTGTTCAGACATAACGCAGTTCAAAGAGATGGCCTGGACTTAGCTGGGTGTCGCGCTTAAAAATATACAAATCATATAGTTTAGTAATCTTAGTCCCTCGCTTCAATCTCTAACAGATCCACTGCATAACCCAATGGACATCGCCGTGTTGGGATTGATCGATCCCCGAGTGCCCTAGCTATCAATTTCCTGAAAACTATACAGGGAAGCTGTTGAATATTGTGTAACTAATTTGACTGGGTGATGTTGCTGCCTATGGCAGCAACAGCGCCCAGTCAAATTAGTTTCAAAATATTCAACAGAATATTTATTAAATAGTAAAAGCAAACAATTTGTACAACAACGCATAGACCATCTTCAAATATGCGTTCGTGATGTACTTATCGACGTCATTCATGACGTCATTCATTATGCTGTCATTGTATACATCACGCAGTTCGTTATGACGTCATATGATGGGTGGGTACTCTGGAAAGGTGACATATAACATCCAGGCATGCTAGTGCATGTGTACGACAGCATCAGTCGTCCAAGTGACGTCACATTATATACAGCGTATGGCAACCGCCGAGGTTAACTCGCACAGGCGGGAACAGGGCTGTAATGGACGCTTACCGCAATCTGACTTCATAAGTTGCTATAATGTGTAACACGATGTAAGAAACGTCCCGTTGAATATTTTTTACTTAACTTGATTGGAATCAAATTGTGTTCAACATATACAACAGTACGTCACAGTAGGCCTACGTTTTATTTTGTTTTGGGAACGTTTTCAGTTATTTCTAGTCAGTACTGTCGGTAACATACCACATGTCGCTGTTATTGTTTCCTTAGAGGTCGGGCACGGAGCTCCACCATTTGCTGGATGCGTGAGTATACGCCGTACTCTATACCAGTAACAGGTTGTAGATGCAAAATATACCCAGTGGCCCCAGCCAGCCATAACACACCTCACTCCACGTCCAACTAAGTGTAAAACAAAATAAACATAATTATTTTAGAAATCAACAAACCGGCTTCAGCGATTACTTACATAGGAAGCACAATTATGGCGAGGTTATTGACAGATATTCCACGTTATATGGCCAGAAACGCATTTAGATATCAACTGCCTGTCCTTAAAAGATCACATGATTTACAAAGAACCATTATCTATCTGTCATCCTAATCATCATAATCACTACCTCCATCATCATCATCATCATCATCATACATTATTATTATTATTATCATTATTATTATTATAACAGTTAATACGAACCGCATCGTCTTCTGTCTTTCAGTATCGGGCATGCATAGCCGCCTTTGAACGGTGGTCTTATTATGTGTCGACTGTTTAATTCATAACACGTGGGTGTGATTTTAAATACGTCCCACCCAAACCACGGACCAACTACGCAGTCAGCTGAAATTATTAATATAATAAATATAGAAACAAAGATAAATTTTAATACTAACTAGGCATTTGCCATTTGCGTCATTCTGAATTCAATAAGTTTCTATCCATGCAGCGACTACAGTCGCTCCGGTCATGTCAACAAGGACGATGCCATCATAGTGTTAGCATTGCAGTAGAGATGCAGGCTGTGCGCTGTTACATCACGCCGTCATATTGGGTATGGTAGCCAGTTACTAATTACCTGTCAGAAGTAGTTGCACTGGCAATAATGATTCCCAGTCATATTGATTTCAAAATATTCACCTAGTGATGGGGTTTCAATTTTCATGACTGAGCTATACGTACATTTGATTGTGGTGTCAAATAACGAGTGACGTCGGTGATTACGACGATAGCTACATGTGTGACAGATGGGATCCCTCCGTTGCTGGTACAGCACGTAGACATTCTCGGTGTTGAAGAGAGTTTGTCCATTCACGATGTAAGGAGCGTGTTCATTCTCGAGAGCATTGCTGAATGAATCATCCATGGACCTTTCCAGTTTATCCTTCCATCATATGACGTCATATGACGTAAAAAACAACTAAGTGGCGTGTAGCATCATGTCATAATCAATTACAACACGAATAACTCGATTTAGTCCATCTTAATAGCTGTATGGTCCGACACGTTGTACGAATTGTATGTCTTTACTATTTAACACACATTCTGTAGAATATTTTGAAACTAATCTGACTGGGCGCTTTTGCTGCGATAGGTAGAAACAGTACACACTCAAATAGTTTTCAAAATATTTAACAGCTTA
This sequence comes from Chaetoderma sp. LZ-2023a, assembly GCA_034401795.1. Taxonomy (NCBI): domain Eukaryota; kingdom Metazoa; phylum Mollusca; class Caudofoveata; order Chaetodermatida; family Chaetodermatidae; genus Chaetoderma; species Chaetoderma sp. LZ-2023a. The sequence goes on from CM067364.1 coordinate 61,804,801, forward strand.
CCTGTATAATTTTTTGGGAAATTGATAATCAGGGAGATCAGGGATCGATCGATTCCAACACAAGCGAAGCGTGGGTGGAGCCTAGCTAGAGATGGTCGGGGCATAGCTAAAACTAAAACAGTCCATTGCATCAACAGCCGCCGGTCGAACTAGTCCCAAAATACTCAACAGAATATATAATATTAAAACATCATCATAACGGTTTGATCAGAAATTAACATACAAATGTTACATAATACAAATATACATAGATTAACAAGAATATCGGATGCTATCGATTCCAATTATTGCACATGTTGGGGTCGATTTATATGCTTTGAACCTTATTTACTGTAGTACACATCTCAAGATAACTGCGCAGAGAAATAGTGGGGAAGATAAGAGGCGTTTTTCAGGAGAATCGTGCACATGGCGATACAAGCATGAAATTTGCCATGATTAATCTACATAGATAACTTTTCAACTCTACCTAATTGGCCATTTGAAAAGCAAAGATGGCGGCCATTGTTTTCAAGACGTCCGCCAAATCCATCTATCAGGGCTACTTATGTAAAAATAAATGGATGGTGTTGGTCAATTTAAATGATCCTGGTGTCGATGTATAAGCTCTCCACCATGCAGAAACTGATTTTAATAGTTAAACCACTCTGAGATATCACATTGCAAATACAAAACTGAAATCGTCTCTTTATTCATGTAATTCTCAACATGATTGCAATGGTACTGCAGTTTACACGCTCAATTCACACTTTTCTAATGCTCATCATGAATGTCTGTTCATGTTTGACGAAAGTCATCTTGTTTTGTTCTTGGTTGGCTGGTAGACTGAACATTTACACCACCCCCCCCCCCTGCCCCCCCCCTGCCTTTTCTACATCGCGGATGAAAGGCTTGACCTCCTCTTTGCCCCCCCCACCCCTGGTTGTGGGTGCCAATCATTTCAGAAAGATCGTGATCTGCCATATATTTTGTATTTAACACTAGCAGTTCAACTGACTCTTCCGGGAAAAGATTCCCCATCTGTAAAACAGTCGAAAGCGTTTGCACTTGCTGAAAGAAAATTATTTGAGCACTTGGGTCATGATGCCTACTCGTGGTTATCACATCTTTTGCACCTGACACTGTGTCATGGCCATGAACTAGATGACTCATCACTTCAGGATCAATCTAAGTGCTATTTGGTCCTGTGCCAAACCAATTGCTCAAGTGGCACCTTTCATAACAGCATTAGTTTGTCAATGCAGTTGGTCAATGGCCAGTGCCGAGAACGCTCTCGCAGATTTATGCACAGCAAAGTGTCCTCTGTGAAACTCTCTATCTCCTTCCGGATGCTCTTGCTCAATGGACATCATATCTCGTAGATGAATTGGAAGTTGGCTGGTATAGTTAACATTGGTGTTTGCGAAGAAGTGCAGAATCAGTTGAGAGAGTGCTTCACGATACAATTCAAAGCTACTTTCTTCGAATGCCGGAATCAGTGTGAATGAGGTTCGCTCAATGTCCAGGACAAGATCCCAGCACTTGAATTGCGGGCTCTTGCATCTCCGTTGCTCACTGCTGATTTCGCAGATACATCAGAGCAGTAAACATAGTACGCTGACCTCATCATTTTGTGCAGACTGCATGCTGTGATCTGGTATGTTTGTCGTGTCCTAGTGAAACTGGATCCTAACAGGAACGACTCAGTTGTACCAGATGAGGCGACTCCTGCCTCAACAAGGGAGCTTAACCCAGCCACTGCCACGTAGTACTGTTCCTATTAACCCCACTGCAGCCACCTCAATATGAAGTCCGCCAAACATGATCACGAACGTGTCTTATCCATGGTTATACAGGCCATTTCCATTCGATTTCCTTGCTAAGGGCATAGAGTGGCTGTTCAACAGTTACCACTGATATTTGTTCTGAGTTCAGGAAAGCGAGTGTGTGTTTGACCTTCGCCATGCCATGTTTGCTTGTTGCAACTGATTTAGCTTGATCTCGAATCAATGGATGTAATGAGGACATGCTCACTTCAAATGGATGACTCCTATTCTGTGATGCATGGTGGGCTGCCCATGTTAAACTGATAGTATCAGCCACATCTTCAGTGAGGTGAACTTCCTCTAACCAGGCATACTATTCCGTCAGGTGTGATTTAATTGATTCAGGGCCTTGCAATGACTGACTTGGCATTGGCGGGGGATTGAGATTCTTTGTGATGTATGCTGGCTGAACATTGGTGAATGATTCAGGGAACTTAGGAACCGTCTTTAGCTTCAAAACCCCAGTACATAGTTTGAGTGACTTGCGTTCTTCGTCAGTATACCATGTGTTTGGGTGCTGGCTTGTAGTCGATGCTATCCATGGCAGAAGTCGTAAAAACTGCTTTGTCAAGGCTGGTGGGAAGATGACATCATCTTCCAGATTGTGCGACAACTGCTTCCCCTAGTAATGCGGAAATGTCAAGAATTCGGTCTTACAAAATGCGGAGCGCATGTCCACGGAGCATGTCAATACGCTTCCTCTTCCTGGTTTTGGCGAATACGGACAGGTCCATATAAACGGTGATTGGGGTCTCACGATCCGTGATTTTGCTCCTTCCGTGTACCCACCGGTGTGGTTATACTGCAATAGCTGTGCCATAGCAAGGTCAGATTTGGATGCACCATGTTGAATCTGTAACTTAATGTCTGCACCATATTCAACAACTTGGAGAAGTGATGGGGGAACAACTTCGTCATTGCTTCTATCATAAAATGTGTTGTTGAATGATGATTTGTGGCTGAACATCTACTGTAGTAACACTTCCGCAGCTTTGGCTAAGTGAATGGCTTCCGTGTATTTGCATGCGTGTGTCAAGATGAAGCCTACTTCCTTCTTGAAGGCCAGGAGAACATCTCGACCTTGGTTGTGAGCCTCTGGCTGAGGCATATGTAAAACCAATAACAATCCTTTAGCCTAGTAGCATGTGCATCTGGTGATTCAACTCCAAGCTATTCAAGTCGCTGCTTAGATAGTGAGACTCTATCTGCAAACCTAAAGAGGGTTGGTTCTGTACCTTCACTGGTATAATGTAAGTGGCCAGCTCAGAGAAAGCAATTGGATATGCTTTCTGTCAAACTTGTCAGTACTTGTTTCATACTGTTGAACATGTATATGTACAACGCCAGCACCTAGCTTAGCAATAAGTCATCTATCATCGCGGTTCTTTGCACTTTCGTCTATTCTCTCATTCAGTTTCATTGCCATTGCTTGTCTGAGAGCATTTTTTGGAGCTGGTATTTGGCATAGAAAGCATTCTGTTGCAGTTGTAAGATTTCTGGCGATTCGTGGAGTCTTGCTACTGCAACTCTCATCTCTATTAGTTCCAGCGGTGAAAGTACTTTTTCAGCTCTATCCAGCTTTGTGTTGTTAAAACGAATCCTGCAACATTCATGATATTGTACATTATTTTTTTCTCTAGGTTTCCTCTAACAAAGTACCTTCGTCTAGTCTTGTTGTGTCAAGGTTGAACGGAAGTGCATTGAAGGCATGGAACCGAGGGATATGTTTTGCTAATTTGGTGTACCCGTCTTGTCCTTGTTCGGCAGGGCTTTTATATGGTGACTTAAGATCGTCCTTCTTATCTTCTTGACAAAGGCAGCACTTAGCCCAATATGTTTGTCTTTTAAATTTGACCTCCGTGGCCATTGCGATTTAGAGCTGAGGGGCTAGCCTTTAAATGGTTACCCGTTATAATTTTATGTTCATACTTTTTATTGTTTATCTTTTTTTATCGAGGTCTTATCCTTTTTATCATTTATCATTTTATCAGCGATTTATCCTTTTACCACTATGTAGCATGTGCAATTCTTTGTATAGTATACAACTAGGTTCGTGCATACATTTGCTCTATACCTAGTCCGATATTTTATCCAGTATCAGTTAAGTCATGTGCGACCTCTACACCATATGGATAGCTAGAGCCTCATTGCCCTTGACTCAGCTCTGGCACATCCTATCAATTCAGGTACGGCTGCCCAACCTATGTGGGGCTGGGTAGGTAGCATTTGGGACACTAATTAGTTGCAGTTATCTCTACCTATATGCTGAACACCCTGCTCAGCTGACACTGAACCAGGTGCTGCGTTCTACATCCATGATGTCACCAGTGTACCCTGGTAATGCACCGACATTCACTCTGTTAACGATATTGTCTTTTTCTTCTTGAGTCTGTTCAGTCATTGAATAGTGTCCGCTTCATACAATTGAAATGTTGGTGTCACCATACTCACATACAGAGAAACTCGAGTATATGTCACCATCGCCTAGTTTATCCCATGAGCTAACACGGTTTACCAGGGTGTGACCGTTGTTAGGCACTGACAACCTATTGCAGCCATAAGTGAGAGCTAGGTGAGCAATAAGGACCAGTGCCAGAGTCCATTCATAGAATGTAGCTGACTGCTGAGACAAAGATACTACCTCTACCACTACATCCCTACACCCCATGCATTAGGAGTTAGTGCTAAGCACTGCAACCAAACTCCTCAAGTCATGTAACAATGCCAGATTGTTCTTGAGAGTAGCTCAATATGGAAAATGGTGTACCTGCGTGTACTAAAACTAGTAGAATCAGTTTCAGCATGTTTGAAAACATATAAATCGACATCAAGATCACTTAGATCTATCACACCGATCCATTTATATGTAAATAATGTGTTTTATATGTGAATTTGGTGGCCATCTTAGAAAATGGCCGCCATTTTGAATTTCCCAATGGCCAATGGGGTAGATCTGAAAAGTGACATGTATAGATTAACCATACCAAATGTCATGCTTGTATCATCATTTACAAGATACTTTTGGATATCTGCCCCATCAAAAAGATGTTGCGCATATTGGGTCCAGTCCGACGAGCGGCTGTTTTTGCATATGGCACCCTGTCGGGCTGGCCCCAAAATACGCTACATAATATAATATTAACTCATAATCACCAGGTACTGCCACGTTTATATCTTCAAGATTTTAATCCATATTATTATCATCCTGTGTCATCGTTAGTATTATCACGAATTTTAATTACTACAGTCATGATTTACCCTCACCTACCCACACCCCACCCGTATAAAGCATAGTGCGTTCACCCGGTCGTCTCTTCTCCTCTCTTACATGTAAATGATAGCGAAAGGAGAAGTGAGACCCGGCCACACCCCACCCAACCTACCTGCGCATTTGAGTACGAATTGTCTGCCATTATGAGGATTACAATTTAATAAATGTTGAATATTTTGAAACTAATTTGTCTGCCTAAGTGGCTATTCGACTTGTTTCATCACCAAGTGTGCGAATTGTGTTGTTGATAAACAAATAATCTAATAGCTGTTGAATATTTGAAACTGATTTGACTGGTGACCTGCTCAATTTATTCTTCCTATGCTATTTAGTGTATGAATTGGATGTATGTATATCAATCTATAAGCCTAATAATAGTCCGACCTGAAACCTGTGACGCCCTAGGCAACACCGGTTTCTGGTCATAGTATCGTCTATGATGATACGATTGCTAATAATGATGAAAATTGTTGTAATAATAATAATAATAATAATAATAATAATAATAATAATAATAATAAAATATTGTATCGCTGTAACTGTGTACAGTTCAGAGAATATAAACCATTCGTGCAAAATCAGCGCCACTCTATGCTATTGGATTCATACTGAGTTACATAAATTGCCTGTTGAATTTTGTCTGCCCTAATTTATTCTATTTGCTATCAGCATGTTTCTGATTCAGATTCAGATTCAGATTGTTTACTTACACCCAGGCCAGATAATGGCATATGAGAAATATGAATTTACAGAAATTATAAATGTTATGGCGATCAGACATTATATATCAATTCATAATTACATATTTTGGTATTTATCTATTTATATAACCGCTAGTTGTGCTTTCGGTAGTAGTAGTAGTAGTAGTAGTAGTAGTAGTAGTAGTAGTAGTAGTAGTAGTAGTAGTAGTAGGAGTAGCAGCAGCAGCAGCAGCAGCACCAGCAGCAGCAGCAGCAGCAGTAGTAGTAGTAGTAGTAGTAGTAGTAGTAGTAGTAGTAGTAGTAGTAGTAGCAGCAGTAGTAGCAGCAACAGTAGCAGTAGCAGCAGCAGTAGTAGTAGTAGCAGTAGTAGTAGTAGTAGTAGTAGTAGTAGTAGTAGTAGTAGTAGTAGTAGTAGTAGTAGTAGTAGTAGTAGTAGTAGAAGTAAAGTAGTAGTAGTAGTAGCAGTAGTAGTAGCAGCAGCAGCAGTAGTAGTAGTAGTAGTAGTAGTCGTAGTAGTAGTAGTAGTAGTAGTAGTAGTAGTAGTAGTAGTAGTAGTAGTAGTAGTAGTAGTAGTAGTTGTAGCAGTAGTAGCAGCAACAGTAGCAGTAGCAGTAGCAGTAGTAGTAGTAGTAGTAGTAGTAGTAGTAGTAGTAGTAGTAGTAGTAGTAGTAGTAGTAGTAGTAGTAGTAGTAGTAGTAGTAGAAGTAGTACTAGTAGTAGTAGTAGTAGTAGTAGTAGTAGTAGTAGTAGTAGTAGTAGTAGTAGTAGTAGTAGTAGTAGTAGTAGTAGTAGCAGTAGTAGTAGTAGCAGCAGTAGCAGAAGTAGTAGTAGTAACTTAGAATTATTATGAAAGTTACAGTTATTATTTACACGTACTTCATAATTAGTAATGACAGAATTATTACTGTTATTGTACTGCCATCATATATAATATAATTTCCGTAATTGACTGGTAACCTTATCTTAAGTAACAATTTTAGTGCAACTAATGAGTTCAGGTAGTGATCACTAAAGAGAGCATGTGTGTTCAATGCACATACAGGTGAAATGGTTAAAGGTCAAAGTCAGTGCCATCTAAAAGAGCGGACGGCGAGGCGCGGACTTATCCGGGATGCTTGTTAAGTGAATGGGATTAAATGCTAATTAATAACATACTTCTGGACCAATTTATATCCTGTTAGCGTCCTCGCTATAACGGACACGCTATGCCCACAGTGACACGTAGTTGCCTAATGGAGGGATCCGAATTGTATGTATGATAACTAAATTTTGCGGCTGTAGTAGTAGAAACACCCTGCAGCTGCAATCAGTTATTCTTCGCTTTTGCCCACTGTTTTTTGTCCTAACGCGAAATCGTTAGCTTCCCCAGGCCCATTCTGGGCTTGAGTGTACCGAGTCTGGCTTTCTTGAGGTCACGCGTAGAAGATTTATGCAAGGGGTGTCCTCTTCTGGCTTTGTAGTCGCTGGCTCCGAGTAGGGAGAATTCCAAGGCTCTCTATGCTGATGGCTCTTCTGGCAACCTTAGCGTGGGCCATCTTTGCTGCGCAATCTTTACAGACAGCGGCGACTTATTACACATCTTGTATAGTGCATCTTTGGAAATTATGCTTTCTGGCCATCGGTGCAGAGTGATCGTGCGAATCCATAGCTTTCAGACGGACTGGAAAGCTATGTTCCCCATGGCACAGCGCGCGGTAATGTCAGCAGTACTTCAAATCAGTGAGACCAGGCGTTTACTTTTCCGCCATGGTTCGCCGTGATGAAGTGGATTGCCATTGTCTTTAGTTTCATGCTTTGTAGGTATATGTGGGTGAACTCTGTGTTGGATTCATTCATAAAGAGATTCTCAATTTTTAGTTTTCTTGCAGCTATTGTGAGCGGTTAGTTAAGGGGTATCTTTTCCTCGTCTAAGAAGTCCACATCGTCGGCATATTCCATCTCTAGTGGCATACCCAGTATTGACACTGGGGGTGGGGTGGGGTGGGGGTGGAGGGGGGGGGGTGGGGCTTTGGTATTGTGTAACTTTCCTGCGCGGATTTCAATGCGGTAGCAGGGTAACAAGTGAAATGCACCGGAGATCGACCATCTCATGTTTGGAGCCGATTGATATCTCAAACTCTACAGACTTTACTGACTTGACACGTACTCTCTGCTTGGTGTCTGCAAGCCATAGCCTCACTAGTCGCAGCTCATCTTCATTGCAACTGGCCTGGCGTAGTGCATCTAGGATCTTTGAGCGTTTAATTGTGTCAAAGGCTCGTGCCACGTCAATGCCCATTTTGGGTGTCCGAGTTGTCACTCACGTATACTGATTTCACAATCAAAATGTCGTACCACTCTACGCCACGAAGCTGGAAAAGTCCGCCAAGCTTACAGATTGATGTTTTTGGTTCGATTTACATTTTAATAAAGCGGTGAACGTGCGCTGCGCCGGTATAGCAGCACGTGTACATGTTCTGCTCTCGAAATTATTACACATTTTGGCGGTTTTTATCAAGTATTTATCTAACACATGACACATACACATGACAATGTTTATCACCTATGCAAGAACATGTTTGCTGTGGTTAATTTCGATTATTAACTGGAATATTTTGATTACATGTGGAAATAGTTTCGGTTCGAAGTCGGCAGAGTGTGTTGATATTCAGCCATTCGTCGGCCTGTACAGCGAACATGAACACTACTCAGATAGGAGGACAATAGCGAGCTCGTTTCTACCCGACATGAGTAACTACTCGGTGCTAGCGCTGAACAGTATTCACTTGTCAATGGTACGTAGGGGTTTTCCAAATGGGCTGGACACTAGTGTGTTGTGTAGCCTTAGTAAATGCGGCATACGCGCCGCCAAGCGTACTAGACGAGGACAATGAGAGGGTAAATACAAACAGCTCATGATTCCCGTACGGATTACGTCCCTTTACATGAGACCAAAGCGCCCATCTAGGAACGGTGTATGCTATGGAAATCAAATCCAGATACCGTTTTCTAGTAATTTGTGGGAAAACAACACTTCCATTCCCGAAGAATGCAAAAAACTACGCGCCATGGCTGACCTTTGAACGCGAGATCAGTGCACAATCAATGTCCTATTCGTTCAAGTATCAGCATTTTTCCTCGCAGTAAACACCAGATCTGTGTATATTCCTACGTCTACTAAAGTCACCGGCCAGCTGTTACATAATGTAAATCAATGCCTAACTATCTCAGTATGGAATGCTCGCTCGATGAACGGAACGATCGGAGCGCTGACGGCCTCCATCATGACCCATCGAACTGATGTCTATATGTTGACCGAGTCATGGATCACTGACAAGAATGGGGCTCTCGTTGATGTAGACTTCTCTTCATTTTCGTTTCATTCGTTTTAAACAACATTTTAGTTAATGTGTATGTGTCACTGCTTTGTGGTATATATTATATGATATGGTTGTTTTTATTGTACATGTACAGCCTGGTGAGACTTGCGTGTAATGGTCTTTAAAATGAATATTATTATTATTATTTGTATTATTTATAAACTTTATCTTGAATGTTTTGAAACTAATTTAACTAGGCGCAATCAAATGAGTTTCAAAGTATTAAAGAGTTTACTTGTATAGTTACATAGAAATTTAGATGCTGGGTATTCAGTTTTCAGCGTTCCAAATCGATTCCTACATGCGTAAAATGTGGCACGAACTTAACTATAAATGGGCAGGAATAGTTAGAAATGGCGGGCCATAGATAGAAATGGGCGGGCATAGATAGAAATGCACTGGACATAGATAGAAACGGGTGGGCATAGATAGAAATGGGCGGGTCATAGATAGAAATTGGCTGGAAATAGATAGAAATCGGCGGAACATAGATAGAAATGGGTGGGACATAGGTACAGATGGGCGGGACATAAATATAAATGGGTGGGGCATAGACAGAAATTGGCAGGTCATAGATAGAAATGTGCGGGATATAGATAGAAATGGGCGGGCATAGATAGACAGGGATATACATAGATAGACAGGGATATACATAGATAGACATGGATATACATAGATAGACAGGGATATACATAGATAGACAGGGATATACATAGATAGACAAGGGCGGGATATAGATAGAAATGGGCGGGACGAATATATAAAAGGGTAGGGCATAGATCGAAATGGGCGGACATAGATATACATGCGCGGGTCATAGATAAAATGGGCGGGGAATAGATAGACATGGGCGGAACATAGATAGAAATGGGCGGGGAATAGATAGAAATGGGTGGAACATAGATAGCAATGGGTGGGGTATAGATAGAAATGGCAGGACACAGATAGAAAGGGGCGGGCATAGATAGAAATGAGCGGGACACAGAGAGCAATGGGCGGGACATACATGGAAATCGGCGGCCCATGTATAGAATGGGTACGTTATAGATAGACATGGGTGGGGCATAGACACAGATGGGCGCGACAAAAATATAAATGGGTGGGTCATAGATAGAAATGCGTGGGACATAGTTAAAAATGGGAGTGGCATAGCTATTAATGGGCGGGACATAGATTGAAATTGGCGGGATATAGATAGAAATGGGCGGGGCATATATAGAAATGGGCGGGTCATAGATAGAAATGGGCAGGGCATAGATAGAAAGCGGTGGGGCATCGATAGAAATGGGCAGGTGATGTATAGAAATGGGCGGGAAATAGATAGAAATGGGCAGAACAGAGATACAAATTGGTGGGGCATGCATAGAAATTGGAGTAGCATAGATAGAAACGGGCGGGTCATAGACTGTTGGGGGACATAGATAGAAATGAGCAGATGATATTTAGAAATAGGCGGGGCATAGATAGAAATGGGTGGGACATAGATACACATGGGCGGAACGAAGATATAAATAGGTGGGGCATGGACAGAAATAGGCGGGGCATAGATAGAAATGCGCGGGACATTGATAGAAATGTCGGGACATAGATATAAATGGGCGGGACATAGCTAGAAAGGTGGGAGAGATAGATAGACATGAGCGGGTCATAGATAGAAATGGGCGGGAAAAGATATAAATGGACGGGGCATAGATAGCCATGAGCGGAACATAGATAGAAGTCGGCAGGGCACAGATATAAATCGGTGGGCCATAGATAGAAATGCGCCGGACATAGATAGAAATGGCGGGCCAAAGCTAGAAATGGACGGTACATAGATAAAAAGGGACGGGCATAGAGAGAAATGGGCTGCACATAGAGAGAAATGGCGGGACATAGATAGAAATGGGCGGGACATGGATAGAAATGGCGGGACATAGATATATGTGGCATAAATAGATATACATGGGAGGGATAGAAATGGGAAGGGCATAGCTCGAAATGGGCGGGACATAGATAGGCATGGGTGGAGCATAGATAGAAATGGGCGGGACAAAGATATAAATGTGTGGGGCATAGATATAAATGGCCATGTGATATATAGAAATGGGCGAGACATAGATACAAATGGACGGGACATAGATAGAAATGGGCGGAACAGAGATAGAAATCGGCAGGGCATTGATAGAAATGGGCGGGACATAGATAGAAATGGGAGGGACATAGATAGAAGACTATATACAGATGGCGGGACAAGAATATAAATGGGTGGGGCATAGATTGAAATGCGCGGGACATAGAAGGAAATGGACGAGACATAGATATAAATGGTTCGGGCATAGATTGAAATGGGCGAGACGTAGATAAAAATGCACGGGACATAGATACAAAGTTATCGGGACATAGATAAAAATGGGTGGGATATAGATAAAAATGGGTGGGATATAGATCAAAATGAGACGGATATAGATAGAAATGGGCGGAACATAGATAGAAATGGGCTGGACATATATAGAACTGGGCGGGGCATAGATAGAAATGGCGGGACATAGAGAGAAATGGGCGGGACACAGATAGCAATTGGCGGAACATACATAGAAATCGGCGGGGAAATATAGAAATGGGTAGGTCATAGATAGACATGGCTTGGACGTAGATACAGATGGACGGGACAAAAATATAAATGGGTGGGTCATAGATGGTAATGTGGGGGACATAGATGACAATGAGCGGGACATAGATATAAATGGGAGCCACATAGATTGAAATGCACGTGATATAGATAGAAATTGGCGGTATATAGATAGAAATGGGCTGGACATAGATAGAACTGGGCGGGACATAGATAGGAAAGGGTGGGGCACAGCTATATATGGGAGGGACATAAATAGTAATTCGCAGGACTTAGATTGAAATGGGTGGGTTATAGATATAAATAAGCGGGACATAGATAGAAACGGCAGGACATGGATGGAAATGGACTGTACATGGATAGAAATGTGCGGGACATGGATATAAAGGGGGGGGGGGGCATAGATAGATATGTGAGGGAAATAGATAGACATGGGAGGAACATAGATAGAAATGGGCAGGGCATAGATAGAAAGGGATGGGTATAGATAGAAATGGGCAGCTGATATATATATATATATATAAAGGGATGCGGCATAGATAGAAATGAGCAGGTGATATATAGAAATAGGTGTGGCATAGATAGAAATGGGCAGGACATACACATGAGCGGAACGAAGTTATAAATGGGTGGGGCATAGACAGAAATGGGCGGGACATAGATAGAAATGCGCGGGACATTGATAGAAATGGGCGGGACATAGGTAGAGATGGGCGGGACATAGATAGCAAGGTGTGAGAGATAGATATAAATGGACGGGACATAGATAGCCATGGGCGGAACATAGATAGAAATCGGCAGGGCATATATAGAAATGGGTAGGTCATAGATAGACATGGGTGGAGCATAGATACAGATTGGCGGGACACAAATATAAATGGGTGGGTCATAGATAGAAATGCGTAGGACAAAAATAAAAATGGGAGCGGCACAGATAGTAATGGGCGTGACATAGATTGAAATTCGCAGGATATTGATAGAAATGGACAGGATATAGGTGTTATATAGAAATGGGCGGGAAATAGATATACCTCGGAGGGATGTAGATTGAAATGGGAGGGATATAGATAGAAATGGGCAGGACAGAGATAGAAATGGGTGGGGCATACATAGAAATGGGAGGAGCATGGATACAACTGGGCGGGTCATAGACAGCTGTGGGACATAGATAGAAATGGGCGCGACATAGATAGAAATGGATTAGGCATAGATAGAAATGGGTGGGGCATAGATACAGATTGGCGGGACACAAATATAAATGGGTGGGTCATAGATAGAAATGCGTAGGACAAAAATAAAAATGGGAGCGGCACAGATAGTAATGGGCGTGACATAGATTGAAATTCGCAGGATATTGATAGAAATGGACAGGATATAGGTGTTATATAGAAATGGGCGGGAAATAGATATACCTCGGAGGGATGTAGATTGAAATGGGAGGGATATAGATAGAAATGGGCAGGACAGAGATAGAAATGGGTGGGGCATACATAGAAATGGGAGGAGCATGGATACAACTGGGCGGGTCATAGACAGCTGTGGGACATAGATAGAAATGGGCGCGACATAGAGAGAAATGGATTAGGCATAGATAGAAATGGGTGGGGCATAGATAGAAATGGGTGGGGCATAGATAGAAATGGGTGGGGCATAGATAGAAATGAGCGGGGTAATGATGGATATGGGGGGACATTGATAGAGATGGGAGGGACGTAGATATAAATGGGTGGAGCATAGCTAGGAATGGGCAGGATATAGATAGAAATGGGCAGGTCATAGATTGAAATGGGACGTTCATAGATAGCAATGGGTGGGGCATAGGTTGACATCCGTGGGACATAGACAGAAGACTAGGAACATATGGTGGGACAACAATGTAACTGGGTGGGATATAGATTGAAATGCGCTGGATATAGATAGAAATGGGCGAGACGTAGATATAAATGGTTGGTGCATAGATAGAAATGTGCGGGTTGTAGATAGAAAGGGGTGGGACATAGATAGAAATTGGCGGAACACAGGTAGAAATGGCCGGGATGTAGATAGAAATGGGTGGGATATAGATCGGAATGGGAGGGATATAGATAGAAACGGGCGGGAGATAGATAGAAATGGGATGGACATAGATAGAAATCGGCGGGTCATGGATAGAAATGGGTTGGACAAAGAAACAGATTGGCGGGACACAAATAGAAATGGGTGCGGCATAGATAGAAATGGACGGGACATAGATAGACATGGGTGGAGCATAGATAGAAATGGGCGGGACAAAGATATAAATGTGGGGGGCATAGATATAAATGGCCATGTGATATATAGAAATGGGCGAGACATAGATACAAATGGACGGCACATAGATAGAAATGGGCGGAACAGAGATAGAAATCGGCAGGGCATTGATAGAAATGGGCGGGACAGAGATTGAAATCCGTGGGACATAGATAGAAGACTATATACAGATGGCGGGACAAGAATATAAATGGTTGAGGCATAGATTGAAATGCGCGGGACATAGAAGGAAATGGACGGGACATAGATATAAATGGTTGGGGCATAGATAGAAATGAGCGAGACGTAGATAAAAATCCACGGACATAGCTAAAAATGGGCGGGACATAGATAAAAATGGGTGGGATATAGATAAAAATGGGTGGATCATAGATAGAAATGGGGTGGACATATATAGAAATGGGCAGGCATAGATAGAAATGGTGAGACAAGAGAGAAAGGGGCGGACATAGATAGAAATGGGCGGGGCATACATAGAAATCGGCGTGGCATATATAGAAATGGGTAGGTCATAGATAGACATGGCATGGGCGTAGATACAGATGGGCGAGACAAAAATTTAAATGGGTGGGTCATAGACAGAAATGCGCGCAACACAAATAAAAATGGGAGGGGCATAGATGGTAATGTGCGGGACATAGATGAAAATGGGCGCGACATAGATAGAAACGGGAGGGACATAGATTGAAATGCACGCGATATAGAAAGAAATGGGCGGGATATAGATAGAAATAGGCTGGACATAGATATAAATGGACTGGACATGGATAGAAATGGGCGGGACATAGATAGGAATGGGCGGGGCAACGCTATAAATGGGAGGGACATAAATAGTAATGCGCAGGACTTAGATAGAAATGGATTGTACATAGATAGAAATGTGCGGGACATAGATAGAAATGGGGGCATAGCTAGATATGTGAAGGACATATGTAGACATGGGCGGAACATAGATAGAAATGGGCAGGGCATAGATAGAAAGGGATGGGTATAGATAGAAATGGGCAGCTGATATATATAAAGGGATGGGGCATAGATAGAAATGAGCAGGTGATATATAGAAATAGGCGTGGCATAGTTAGAAATGGGCAGGACATACACATGGGCGGAACGAAGATATAAATCGGTGGGGCATAGACAGAACTGGGCGGGACATAGATAGAAATGCGCGGGACATTGATAGAAATTGGCGGGACATAGGTAGAAATGGGCGGGACATAGATAGCAAGGTGTGAGAGATAGATAGAAATGGGCGGGACATGGAAATAAATGGTGGCGCATAGATAGACAGGGGCAGACATGGATAGACATGGGCGGGACATTGATAGAAATGGGCGGGACATTGATAGAAATTGGCGGGACATTGATAGAAATGGGCGGGACATTGATAGACATGGGTAGGTCATAGATCGAAATGGGCGGGACATGGATAGGAATGCGCGGAACATAGCTAAAAATGAGTGGGCCATAGATAGAAATGGGCGGGACATAGATGAAAAGGGGCGGGACATAGATAGAAATGGGAGGGACGTAGATTGAAATGCGCGGGATATATATAGAAATGGGCTGGACATAGATTGACATCTGCGGGACATAGATAGAAGGCTAGATACAGATGGTGGGCCACAAATATAAATGGGTGGGGCATAGATTAAAATGAGAAATGGAGGGACATGGAGTAAAAGGTGCGGGATATAGTGAGAAATGGTCGGGACATAGATAGAAATGCGCGGACATAGATAAAAAATGGGTGGAGCTTAGATAGAAATGGACGGGACATAGATTAAAAGGGGCGGGACATATATTGAACTGCGTGCGATATAGTGAGAAATGGGCGGGACATATACACCTGTGCAAAAGTTAAGCACCACCCTATTTTTACGCACATGCGAGGGTATATTCATGTGCTATGAAGAAAGGAATAGCATAAACATTTATGTACCCATCCATATTAGTGCAAGAGGTAATAATGCAACTAGAGGAATGCTGATTATGATGGTGGGGAAACACTGTATGATTTGTTTGAACTTGAAAACGAGGCCTGGATATGGTTACGTTGACACAACTGACAACTATTGCCCTACAGTTGACACACGTGGCTAGATTGTCATTAATGGTGTCTGAAAACGAAGTTTAACATCTGTTCACGAGTTTGAGACTGCCATTATTAATACCGGGTATATCCACCTTGTGCCTGGATGACGGCCTGGACACGACGTCTCATGCTGGTCACCAACCGACTGATACGCCATTGTGGTATTCGTTGCCATTCAAGATGGAGTGCGTCTGTTAATTCCTGTAGGTTCTGCACAGGAGGATCCCTCCTTCTCACCATGTTTCCCAGAATGTCCCAGATATGCTCAATAGGGTTCATGTCAGGGCTCCTCGCTGGCCATGGTAGGGTTTCGATGGCATTCTGGCGGAGGTATTCATGCACAGCTCTAGCACGATGTGGTCGGGCGTTGTCATCCATGAATATAGGGTGGGTTCCAGGTGCATGATTTACAAAATGAGGGACCACAACTCTATCCAGTATGGAATCTTGATATCTTTGTCCATTTAGTGTTCCAGGTACAGTCAACAGATCCAACTTACAATCAAATGAGATGCACCCCCATTTCATAACGGAACCTCCACCAAAAAAAAGGAACTTCTTCCATGATGTTACGTTGGTCGTACGCCGTGTGTCTGGACCTCCATACACGAGTTCGACCATCTGTGGCATGAAGCAGGAACCGACTTTCATCGGACCAGTGTACCCGTCTCCAGGATCTCATGTTCCACTGTCTTCTTTCGTTGCACTACCTCAGACGCTCCTCTTTGTGGTGTACAGTGAGGAGAGGACGTCTGACAGGTCTCCTAGCTTTCATGCCAGCAGCATACAGTCTCCTTTTGACGGTAGACATTGACACTCTATTGCGCGTTTCCCATTGCTGGCTGAGCACTCTGCTGTTGGTGAATGGAGATCTCCTAACAAGGCGTACTAGGGCTCGATCATCACGGGCAGTAGTCTTCTTCGGTCTTCCAGATCTAGGCCTGTCCTTCACCTCGTTAGTTTGCCAATGTTTTGCAATCAAACGACTGCTTACAGTATGGTTAATGTTCAGCTGTCTGCCAATCTCTCTGCATGACATACCAGTGGTATGCATGCCTATGATTTGCCATTTCACACGATCACTTAACCTTCGTCTTGCCATAGCGGTTCACAATCAAGAGCTAATTCTCTCTGTACAAATAAACCACGGTCATGAACACAAAATTCCTAATCTTGTCGCCTAAATCTGTATGTAATGTTCTACACCTCAAACTGGACTTTTACATAACTGAACACGTGTGCTGTTTCCCGCCACGCACGGACATCAAGCTGTGTGAAGTCATGCATGCATGTGCATTTTGTACTTGGAATTATGTCAGCTAACACGGGGACAAAAAGTATGGCAGCCTAGTTGTACCATCATGTTTCTACGTTCTATTGTTTTTGCTGGTGCTTAACTTTTGCACAGGTGTATATATAGAAATGGGCCGGACATAGAGAGAAATGGCGGAACATAGATAGAAATGGGCGAGACATGGATAGAAATGGCAGGGCGTAGATAGACAGGGGCAGACATAGACAGACATGGGCAGGACAATGATAGAAATATGCGGGACAGAGATAAAAATGGGTGGGGCATAGATAGAAATGGACGGGACATAGATGAAAAGGGGCGGGGCATAGATAGAAATGGGTGGGGTCAAGATAGAAATGGCGGGACATATATAGAAATGGGTAGGTCATAGATAGACATGGGTGGGGCATAGATACAAATGAGCGGAACACAAATATAAATGGGTGGGTCAAAGATAGAAATGTGCAGGGAATAGATAAAAATGGGGGCGGCATAGCTAGTAATGGGCGGGACATAGATTTAAATTCGCGGGATATAGATAGAAATGGAAGGGATATAGATAGAAATTGGCGGGACATAGATAGAAATGGACGGGGCATAGATAGAAATGCGCGGACATAGATAAAAAAATGGGTGGGGCTTAGATAGAAATGGACGGGACATAGATTAAAAGGGGCGGGACATAGATAGAAATGGGAGGGACATATATTGAACTGCGTGCGATATAGTGAGACATGGGTGGGACATAGATAGAAATGGGCCGGACATATAGAGAAATGGCGGTACATAGATAGAAATGGGCGAGACATGGATAGAAATGGCAGGGCGTAGATAGACAGGGGCAGACATAGACAGACATGGGCAGGACATTGAGAGAAATGGGCGGGACGAAGATATAAATGGGCAGGATATAGATCGAAATGGGCGGGACATAGATAGAAATATGCTGGACAGAGATACAAATGGGTGAGGCATAGATAGAAATGGGCGGGACATAGATGAAAAGGGGCGGGGCATAGATAGAAATCGGCGGGGCATAGATAGAAATGGGCGGGGCATAGATAGAAATGGGTGGGGTCAAGATAGAAATGGCGGGACATATATAGAAATGGGTAGGTCATAAATAGACATGGGTGGGGCATAGATACAGATGAGCGGAACACAAATATAAATGGGTGGGTCAAAGATAGAAATGTGCAGGACATAGATAAAAATGGGGGCGGCATAGCTAGTAATGGGCGGGACATCGATTTAAATTCGCGGGATATAGATAGAAATGGAAGGGATATAGATAGAAATGGGCGGGGCATGGATAGAAATTGGCGGGGCATAGATAGAAATGGGCAGGGCATAGATAGAAATTGGCGGGGCATAGATAGAAATTGGCGGGGCATAGATAGAAATGGGCGGGGCATGGATAGAAATTGGCGGGGCATAGATAGAAATGGGCGGGGCATGGATAGAAATTGGCGGGGCATAGATAGAGATGGGCAGGGCATATATAGAAATGCGAGGGATGTAGATTGATATAGGAGGAATCTAGATAGAAATTGGCGGGACAGAGATTGAAATGTGTGAGGCATACATAGAAATGGGAGGGACATAGATAGTAATGGGCGGGACATAGATAGAAATGGCATGGCCATAGAGAGAAATGGCGGGACATAGATATAAATGGGCGGGACATGGATATAAATGGCGGCGCATAGATAGACAGGGGCAGACATAGATAGACATGGGCGGGACATACATAGAAATCGGCCAGGCATATATAGAAATGGGTAGGTCATAGATAGACATGGCATGGGCGTAGATACAGATGGTCGCGACACACATATAAATGGGTGGGTCATAGACAGAAATGCGCGGAACACAAATACAAATGGGAGGGGCATAGAAGGTAATGTGCGGGACATAGATGAAAATGGGCGCGACATAGATAGAAACGGGAGGGACATAGATTGAAATGCACGCGATATAGATAGATATGGGCGGGATATAGATAGAAATAGGCTGGACATAGATAGAAATGGACTGGACATGGATAGAAATGGGCGGGATATAGATAGGAATGGGCGGGGCAACGCTATAAATGGGAGGGACATAAATAGTAATGCGCAGGATTTAGATAGAAATGGATTGTACATGGATAGATATGTGCGGGACATAGATAGACATGGGGTCATAGATAGATATGTGAGGTACATAGATAGAAATGGGCGGAACATAGATAGAAATGGGCGAGACATGGATAGAAATGGCAGGGCGTAGATAGACCGGGGCAGACATAGACAGACATGGGCAGGACATTGATAGAAATGGGCGGGACGAAGATATAAATGGGTAGGACATAGATCGAAATGGGCGGGACATAGATAGAAATATGCGGGACAGAGATAAAAATGGGTGGGGCATAGATAGAAATGGGTAGGTCATAGATAGACATGAGTGGGGCATAGATACAGATGAGCGGAACAAAAATATAAATGGGTGGGCAAAAATAGAAATGTGCAGGGCATAGATAAAAATGGGGCGGCATAGCTAGTAATGGGCGGGACATAGATTTAAATTCGCGGGATATAGATAGAAATGGAAGGGATATAGATAGAAATGGCATGGCCATAGAGAGAAATGGCGGGACATGGATATAAATGGCGGCGCATAGATAGACAGGGGCAGACATAGATAGACATTTGCGGGACATACATAGAAATCGGCCGGGCATATATAGAAATGGGTAGGTCATAGATAGACATGGCATGGGCGTAGATACAGATGGACGGGACAAAAATATAAATGGGTGGGTCATAGACAGAAATGCGCGGATCACAAATAAAAATGGGATGGGCATAGATGGCAATGTGCGGGACATAGATGAAAATGGGCGCGACATAGATAGAAACGGGAGGGACATAGATTGAAATGCACGCGATATAGATGGAAATGGGCGGGATATAGATAGAAATATGTTGGACATAGATATAAATGGACTGGACATGGATAGAAATGGGCGGGACATAGATAGGAATGGGCGGGGCAACGCTATAAATGGGAAGGACATAAATAGTAATGTCCAGGACTTAGATAGAAATGGATTGTACATGGATAGAAATGTGCGGGACATGGATATAAAGGGGGGGGGCATAGATAGATATGTGAGGGACATATATAGACATGGGAGGAACATAGATAGAAATGGGCAGGGCATAGATAGAAATGGGGGCATAGCTAGATATGTGAAGGACATATGTAGACATGGGCGGAACATAGATAGAAATGGGCAGGGCATAGATAGAAAGGGATGGGTATAGATAGAAATGGGCAGCTGATATATATATAAAGGGATGGGGCATAGATAGAAATGAGCAGGTGATATATAGAAATAGGCGTGGCATAGATAGCAATGGGCAGGACATACACATGGGCGGAACGAAGATATAAATGGGTGGGGCATAGACAGAACTGGGCGGGACATAGATAGAAATGCGCGGGACATTGATAGAAATTGGCGGGACCTAGGTAGAAATGGGCGGGACATAGATAGCAAGGTGTGAGAGATAGATAGAAATGAGCGGGACATGGATAGAAATGGTTGGACAAAGATTGAAATGGACGGTACATAGATAGAAAAGGCATGGTCATAGAGAGAAATGGCGGGACATAGATATACATGGGCGGGACATGGATATAAATGGTGGCGCATAGATAGACAGGGGCAGACATAGATAGACATGGGCGGGACATTGATAGAAATGGGCGGGACATTGATAGAAATGGGTAGGGCATAGATCGACTTGGGCGTGACATGGATAGGAATGCGCGGGACATAGCTAAAAATGAGTGGGCCATAGATAGAAATGGGCGGGACATAGATGAACAGGGGCGGGATATAGATAGAAATGGGCGGGATATAGATAGAAATGGGCGGGATATAGATAGAAATGGGCGGGACATAGATTGACATCTGCGGGACATAGATAGAAGACTAGATACAGATGGTGGGCCAAAAATATAAATGGGTGGGGCATAGATTAAAATGGGTGGGTTGTAGATAGAAATGGGTGGGACATAGATAGAAATGGGCAAGACATATATAGAAATAGGTGGGAATGGGTGGGACATAGATATAAATTAGCGGGACATAGAGAGAAATAGGTGGGACATGGCTAGACAAGGCGGGACATAGAGAGAAAGGGGCGGACATCGATAGGAATGGCGGGAAATTGATAGGATTGGGCGGGACGAAGATATAAATGGGGTGTGTATAGATCGAAATGGGCGGGACATAGATAGAAATGCGCGGACATAGATAAAATGGGTGGGGCATAGAGAGAAATGGACGGACATGGATTAAAAGGGGCGGGATATAGTGAGAAATGGTCAGGACATAGATTGAAATGGGCGGGACATAGATAGAAATGCGCGGACATAGATAAAAAATGGGTGGGGCTTAGATAGAAATGGACGGGACATAGATGAAATGGGGCGGGACATAGATAGAAATGGGAGGGACATATATTGAACTGCGTGCGATATAGTGAGAAATGGGGGCGGCATAGCTAGTAATGGGCGGGACCTAGATTTAAATTCGCGGGATATAGATAGAAATGGAAGGGATATAGATAGAAATGGGCGGGGCATAGATAGAAATGGGCGGGGCATGGATCGAAATTGGCGGGGCATAGATAGAAATGGGCAGGGCATAGATAGAAATGGGAAGGATGTAGATTGAAATAGGAGGAATCGAGATAGAAATTGGCGGGACAGAGATTGAAATGTATGAGGCATACATAGAAATGGGAGCGACATAGATAGTAATGGGCGGGACATAGATAGAAATGGCATGGCCATAGAGAGAAATGGCGGGACATAGATATAAATGGGCGGGACATGGATATAAATTGCGGCGCATTGATAGACAGGGGCAGACATAGATAGACATGGGCGGGACATTGATAGAAATGGGCAGGACATAGATAGAAAGGCGCGGACATAGATAACAAATGGGTGGGGCTTAGATTGAAATGGACGGGACATAGATGAAATGGGGCGGGACATAGATAGAAATGGGAGGGACATATATTGAACTGCGTGCGATATAGTGAGAAATGGGGGCGGCATAGCTAGTAATGGGCGGGACCTAGATTTAAATTCGCGGGATATAGATAGAAATGGAAGGGATATAGATAGAAATGGGCGGGGCATAGATAGAAATGGGCGGGGCATGGATCGAAATTGGCGGGGCATAGATAGAAATGGGCAGGGCATAGATAGAAATGGGAAGGATGTAGATTGAAATAGGAGGAATCGAGAAAGAAATTGGCGGGACAGAGATTGAAATGTATGAGGCATACATAGAAATGGGAGCGACATAGATAGTAATGGGCGGGACATAGATAGAAATGGCATGGCCATAGAGAGAAATGGCGGGACATAGATATAAATGGGCGGGACATGGATATAAATTGCGGCGCATTGATAGACAGGGGCAGACATAGATAGACATGGGCGGGACATTGATAGAAATGGGCAGGACATAGATAGAAAGGCGCGGACATAGATAACAAATGGGTGGGGCTTAGATTGAAATGGACGGGACATAGATGAAAAGGGGCGGGACATAGATAGAAATGGGAGGGACATATATTGAACTGCGTGCGATATAGTGAGAAATGGGCGGGATATAGATAGAAATGGGCCGGACATATAGAGAAATGGCGGTGCATAGATAGAAATGGGCGAGACATGGATAGAAATGGCAGGGCATAGATAGACAGGGGCAGACATAGACAGACATGGGCAGGACATTGATAGAAATGGGCGGGACGAAGATATAAATGGGTAGGACATAGATCGAAATGGGCGGGACATAGATAGAAATATGCGGGACAGAGATTAAAATGGGTGGGGCATAGATAGAAATGGGCGGGACATAGATGAAAAGGGGCGGGACATAGATAGAAATGGGCGGGGCATAGATAGAAATGGGCGGGACATAGATAGAAATGGGTGGGGTCAAGATCGAAATGGCGGGACATATATAGAAATGGGTAGGTCATAGATAGACATGGGTGGGGCATAGATACAGATGAGCGGGACACAAATATAAATGGGTGGGTCAAAGATAGAAATGTGCAAGACATAGATAAAAATGGGGGCGGCATAGCTAGTAATGGGCGGGACATAGATTTAAATTCGCGGGATATAGATAGAAATGGAAGGGATATAGATAGAAATGGGCGGGGCATAGATAGAAATTGGCGGGGCATAGATAGAAATGGGCAGAGCATAGATAGAAATGCGAGGGATGTAGATTGAAATAGGAGGAATCTAGATAGAAATTGGCGGGACAGAGATTGAAATGTGTGAGGCATACATAGAATGGGAGCGACATAGATAGTAATGGGCGGGACATAGATAGAAATGGCATGGCCATAGAGAGAAATGGCGGGACATAGATATATAAATGGGCGGGACATGGATATAAATTGCGGCGCATTGATAGACAGGGCAGACATAGATAGACATGTGCGGGACATTGATAGAAATGGGCGGGACGAAGATATAAATGGGTAGGGCATAGAAAGAAATGGGCGGGACATGGATAGAAATGGGCGCGACATAGATGAACAGGGGCGCGACATAGATAGAAATGGGCGGGACATAGATAGAAATGGGAGGGACGTAGATTGAAATTGGCGGGATATAGATAGAAATGGGCGGGACATAGATTGACATCTTCGGGACATAGATAGAAGACTAGATACAGATGGCGGGACAAAAATATAAATGGGTGGGGCATAGATTAAAATGCGCGGGACATAGATATGAATGGTTGGGGCATAGATAGAAATGGGTGGGTTGTAGATAGAAAGGGTGAGACATGGATATAAATGCGCAAGACATATATAGAAATAGGTGGGATATAGATCGACATGGGCGGGACATAGATATAAATTGGCGGAACATAGAGAAAAAGGGGCTGGACATAGATAGACATGGGCAGGGCATAGATTGACAAGGCGGGACATAGAGGGAAAGGGGCGTACATAGATAGGAATGGGGGACATTGATAGGAATGGGCGGGACGAAGATATAAACGGGTTGTGCATAGATCGAAATGGGCGGGTCATAGATAGAAATGCGCGGACATAGATAAAAATGGGTAGGGCATAGATAGAAATGGACGGGACATAGATGAAAAGGGGCTGGACATAGATAGAAATGGGAGGGACATAGATTGAAATGCGCGGGATATAGTGAGATATGGGCGGGACATAGATCGAAATGGGCGGGAGAGAAATGGCGGTACATAGATAGAAATGGGCGAGACATGGATAGAAATGGGCGAGACATGGATAGATATGGCAGGGCATAGATAGACAGGGGCAGACATAGACAGCCATGGGCGGGAGATTGATAGACATGGGAGGGACGAAGATATAAATGGGCGGGACATAGATAGAAATACGCGAGACAGAGATAAAAGTGGGTGGGGCATAGATAGAATGGGCGGGACATGGATGAAAAGGGGCGGGACATAGACAGAAATACGCGGGACAGAGATACAAATGGGTGGGGCATAGATAGAAATGGGCGGGACATGGATAGAAATGGGTGAGGTCAAGATAGAAATGGCGGTACTTAGGTAGAAAGGGGCGGACATAGAGAGAAATGGCCGGGACATACATAGAAATCGGCGGGGCATATATAGAAATGGGTAGTTCATAGATAGACATGGGTGGGGCATAGATACAGATGAGCGGAACAAAAATATAAATGGGTGGGTTATAGATAGAAATGTGCAGGACATAGATAAAAATGGGAGGGGCATAGCTAGTAATGGGCGGGACATAGCTTTAAATTCTCGCGATATCGATATAATTGGACGGGACAAAGATAGAAATTGGCGGGGCATAGATGGAAATGGGCAGGGCATAGATAGAAATGGGAGGGATGTAGCTTGAAATAGGAGGGATCTAGGGAGAAATGGGCGGGACAGAGATTGAAATGGGTGAGGCATACATAGAAATGGGAGCAACATAGATAGTAATGGGCGGGACATAGATTTTTATTCGCATGGATAGAAATGGGCGTGTCATAGAAAGTTGTGGGACATAGATAGAAATGGGCGTGACATAGAGAGAAATGGGCGAGACAATAGATAGAAATGGTCCGGTCAAACATAGAAATGGACGGGACATAGATAGAAATGGGCGGGGCATGGCTAGAAATGCGCGGGATACAGATAGATATGTGCGGGACATAAATAGGAATGTGCGGGACATAAATAGGAATGGGCGGGACAAAGATAGAAATGTGTGAGGCATACATAGAAATGGGAGCGACAAAGATAGAAATGGACGGTACATAGATAGAAATGGCATGGCCATAGAGAGAAATGGCGGGACATAGATATAAATGGGCGGGGCATGGATATAAATGGTTGCGCATAGATAGACAGTGGCAGACATAGATAGACATGGGCGGGACATTGATAGAAATGGGCGGGACATAGATAGAAATGGGTGGGCCATAGATATAGATTGGCGGGACATAGAGAGAAAGGGGCTGGGCATAGATAGAAATGGGCAGGGCATAGATAGACAAGGCGGGACATAGAGAGAAAGGGGCGGACATACATAGGAATGGCGGGACATTGATAGGAATGGGTGGGATGAAGATATAAATGGGTTATGCATAGATCGAAATGGGCGGGACATAGATAGAAATGCGCGGAGATAGATAAAAATGGGTGGGGCATAGATTGAAATGGACTGGACATAGATGAAAAGGGGCGGGACATGGATAGAAATGGGAGGGTCATAGATTGAAATGCGCGGATATAGTGAGAAATGGGCAGGATATAGATAGAAATGGGCTCGACATAGAGAGAAATGGCGGTACAGTGATAGAAATGGGCGAGACATGGATAGAAATGGCAGGGCATAGATAGACAGGGGCAGACATAGAGAGACATGGGCGGGACATTGATAGAAATGGGCGGGACGAAGATATAAATGGGTAGGGCATAGATAGAAATGGGCGGGACATAGATAGAAATATGCGGGACAGATATTAAAATGGGTTGGGCATAGATAGAAATGGGCGGGACATAGATGAAAAGGGGCGGGGCATAGATATAAATACGCGGGACAGAGATAAAAATGGGTTGGGCATAGATAGAAATGGGCGGGACATAGATGAAAAGGGGCGGGACATAGATAGAAATACGCGGGACAGAGATAAAAATGGGTTGGGCATAGATAGAAATGGGCGGGACATAGATGAAAAGGGGCCGGACATAAATAGAAATGGGTGGGGTAAAGATAGAAATGGCGGGACATAGATAGAAAGAGGCAGACATAGATAGAAATGGTCGGGACATACATAGAAATCGGCGGGGCATATATAGAAATGGGTAGGTCATAGATAGGCATAGATACAGATGAGCGGAACAAAAATATAAATGGGTGGGTCATAGATAGAAATGTGCAGGACATAGATAAAAATGGGAGCGGCATAGCTAGTAATGGTCGGGACATAGATGAAAAGGGGCGGGGCATAGATATAAATACGCGGGACAGAGATAAAAATGGGTTGGGCATAGATAGAAATGGGCGGGACATAGATGAAAAGGGGCGGGACATAAATAGAAATACGCGGGACAGAGATAAAAATGGGTTGGGCATAGATAGAAATGGGCGGGACATAGATGAAAAGGGGCCGGACATAAATAGAAATGGGTGGGGTAAAGATAGAAATGGCGGGACATAGATAGAAAGAGGCAGACATAGATAGAAATGGTCGGGACATACAGAGAAATCAGCGGGGCATATATAGAAATGGGTAGGTCATAGATAGGCATAGATACAGATGAGCGGAACAAAAATATAAATGGGTGGGTCATAGATAGAAATGTGCAGGACATAGATAAAAATGGGAGCGGCATAGCTAGTAATGGTCGGGACATAGATTTAAATTCGCGGGATATAGATAGAAATGGACGGGATATAGGTATAAAAGGGCGGGGCATAGATAGAAATGGGCGGGGCATAGATAGAAACGGGAGGGATGTAGATTGAAATAGGAGGGATCTAGATAGAAATGGGCGGGACAGAGATTGAAATGGGTGAGGCATACATAGAAATGGGAGCGACATAGATAGTAATGGGCGGGACATAGATTTAAATTCGCATGGATAGAAATGGGCGGGTCATAGAACGTTGTGGGACATAGATAAAAATGAGTAGGGCATAGATAGAAGTGGGAGGGACGTAGATTGAAATTGGCGGGATATAGATAGAAATGGGCGGGACATAGATTGACATCTGCGGGACATAGATAGAAGACTAGATACATATGGCGGGACAAAAATATAAATGTGTGGGATATAGATTGAAATGCGCGGGACATAGATAGAAGACTAGATACATATGGCGGGACAAAAATATAAATGTGTGGGATATAGATTGAAATGCGCGGGACATAGATAGAAATGGGCGAGACGTAGATATACACGGTTGGGGCATAGACAGAAATGGGTGGGTTGTAGATAGAAATGCGCGGAATATAAACGGAAATGCGCAGAACATAGGTAGACATGGCCGGGGCATAGATAGAAATGTGTGGCATATAGACCCGTGGTCTAGTATACTAGCTTAATTTACTAGACAGCTGGCACATTTCTATAAGCTATTAGCCGGGCCGACTAACATAGATTAGCTACCTGGATTAGTCTAGGACCCTACCTCAAGCATTTAGATTACTAGTTGTCTAGCCAGCATAACTTGTCTAGCTGACGAAACCTCTGACCTACTAGCTTAACCAACTAACCTATTGACCGAGTTTATTAGGTTAGCCTACTGGCCTAGTCTACTAACCTAGTCTGCTAGCATAGCATAGTAGCCAAGTGGGCACGTATTCCAGCTTCCTAGCCTAGACCTAACCTACTAGATATGTGGGTATGCTATTGGGTTTGCTATAAGTTTGTGCTAACCATGGGGTAGGGTAGCTCTAGACCAGGTAGCTATGTTTATGTAGACATGCGGCTACGTGTATGAATGGAGGTGTGTTTAGCTGTATCTAAGGAGAGTGGTTGACGGATGGTGGTCGCAGTAAGGTAGGTGAACCTATGAATTTGTTGTAGCTACGCTAGCTCTGGGGACATGGGTAGCTGCGTGGAAGGGCATATTAACAATTTTAGTAGTGCATGGTAGCTATGGGGTTGTGTAGGGCAAGTTATGGGTAACGTTAGCTATGGGGGATGGATAGCCTTGCTAAAGGTTTGCGGGTATCAATAGCATAGGCTTAGCGACGAGTGCATGTTATCTATGCATGTGTGAGCGAGCGCAAGGCAACTGCAAAACACATAAATATATCGAGTTAAGTAAGTCAAAATGTCGAGTTAAATAAATCAACAGATCGAGTTACGTCGAAATTTCGAGTTAGTATGTTGAAATTGTGCGTTAATATCAAGAAATTCCGAGTTAGTATGTTTTAGTCGTGGCAATAATGCACTTCCATAGAATGAGAATACTATTTTGACTGAACTAAATAGTCAACCATCACATGCGGTAAAGAGCGATCCATTTCTAGCTATAGCCCGCTCATCTCTAGTTAATCTCTGTCCACGCATTGCGCGTGTTGAGATAGATTTATATACTTTGAAACCGGACTTTAGTTCGAAAATATTCAACAGAATGTTTATTAAATATTAAATCCATCAGACATAAAATTCGTACATTTGACGGTCTTTTACATGTTCACGACGGGGCGAGATAAGGTCATTCCTTAAGCAGTTGTATGCGACTTCAGCCTACACGTGGCGTAATTGATTAATTTGGTCACACACTTGAGCGACAGATCTGATCCATCCATTAAGGACAATGCTTTTAATCTATATAATAACTTACCACAAAGCGCTTGCTGAGTTTTTAAAGGACAGTTGAATGGTTCTGATGAACGATGCCTCGTAGATATGCACGCGGTGCCGCGACGCCGAACATACGCGCCCCATGGCCCATATGTACAGACGGTTCCTAAAACAGAAATTGCAATACTGGAGGTAATGTGTCTTGCCAGGAAGATGTGCGTGGCCATTCTAATAGCCCTGTCTGTTTGTTTGTCTTGATTTTTTTTTTTAAAACCCATATTGACCCATCATTTAAAATACACGTTTAGGCCTCTCTAAATCTTCGGTGCCGAAACCAAATTTATGATCAAGTTGTTAACTTATTTTGTCCTAGATAATGTACTTAGCCGTCTGACTGCTGAGTTTTTGCAGACGACATATTTCAGGGTTTATATCTCTGGACTGGCTGACATATTTTGAAAATAATTTGACTGAAAGTTGTTGGTGGCTGAGCCACCAACATCTTTCAGTCAAATTGTTTTCAAAATATTAGGCTGGTCCACATTTTTTCCATTGAAGTTATTGGATGGTGGCTTGCAGCAGAGAGACAGTTAACAATAGGCTGTATTAATGAAGCTGCGTTAAAGGGTAAATAATTGTAAATACATATTTGGAGAGAAACTAACCGATGGTATCATTATCAACTTAGAAGTACATTCTTTTAGTGTGGACTTATATTGTAAGCAGTTACTGTGCGATATGGAATTGTTTCATCAAGCTTGGTTTATATTGTGTGCACTCCTCTTTCCTAACTAGCAATTTTGTTGTATATGAGTTTGAAAAAGATCACCGGGCCCTTATATGTGATATCCATGCACGTCTCTGCTCTGCGCATGGGTGTGTATGTCCGTGCATGGAAAAATAGTGTATGGACACAGTAAGTAACCTGAAACACAGTATCCGTCGCCTCTTCTTCCGTATCCAGTATTGCAAACACATATCGGTCTCTCGCAATGTTCGTTAATGCCGCATGGAGGACACTCCATACCTGTGAACAGATAATACTAATTATTATTAGTAGTAGTAGTAGTAGTAGTAGTAGTAGTAGTAGTAGTAGTAGTAGTAGTAGTAGTAGTAGTAGTAGTAGTATTAGTAGTAGTAGGGGTGGTAGTGGTAGTAATAGTAGTGGTGGTAGTAGTAGTAGTAGTAGTAGTAGTAGTAGTAGTAGTAGTAGTAGTAGTAGTAGTAGTAGTAGTAGTAGTAGTAGTAGTAGTAGTAGTAGTAGTCGAAGTGAACGCACGCGTTTATTTAGCTCTGCAATTGCTGCCCGAATTTGCTAGTTTCTAGCGCGATTTGTAGATACATTTTATACATATATTTCGTATTAGTATTTCCTTTCAAACTTTATGTTTAATTTGTAAATTCTTGTCTTGGTTGGAGCGCATTTTGTGTCTCCATTTTCTAAAGGCATTCCTCTTAGCTGGCGGTTTCCGCCATTTAATAGGGCTCCTCATACTGTGGGCAATGCAATACATTTCTCCCCGCGCCAGTCTGCTATTTCTATAGTTCGTAGGCTAGCGCATTATATTTGGCAAGATCGCTTGAGTGAGTGGATTGAATTCCTTTGTCATTTGTAAGCACAAGCCTAGTTCTTTAACTATATAAATCCTTATAGTCAGTTGGCTGTCCTCGGTCAACTCGAACAGACTAACAAATATATGACTGTACTATCTATTCATTTATTTGTTAGTATACTTTAATCGGCAAGGTGTTAGTGAACCACTTAGCAAGTGGTTCAAACTAACAAATATACGACTGTACTCTCTATTCGTATATTTGTTGGTAGACGTTGGTTTATATTGTGTGCACTCCTCTTTCCTAACTAGCAATTTTGTTGTATATGAGTTTGAAAAAGATCACCGGGCCCTTATATGTGATATCCATGCACGTCTCTGCTCTGCGCATGGGTGTGTATGTCCGTGCATGGAAAAATAGTGTATGGACACAGTAAGTAACCTGAAACACAGTATCCGTCGCCTCTTCTTCCGTATCCAGTATTGCAAACACATATCGGTCTCTCGCAATGTTCGTTAATGCCGCATGGAGGACACTCCATACCTGTGAACAGATAATAATAATTATTATTATTATTAGTAGTAGTAGTAGTAGTAGTAGTAGTAGTAGTAGTAGTAGTAGTAGTAGTAGTAGTAGTAGTAGTAGTAGTAGTAGTAGTAGTAGTAGTAGTAGTCGAAGTGAACGCACGCGTTTATTTAGCTCTGCAATTGCTGCCCGAATTTGCTAGTTTCTAGCGCGATTTGTAGATACATTTTATACATATATTTCGTATTAGTATTTCCTTTCAAACTTTATGTTTAATTTGTAAATTCTTGTCTTGGTTGGAGCGCATTTTGTGTCTCCATTTTCTAAAGGCATTCCTCTTAGCTGGCGGTTTCCGCCATTTAATAGGGCTCCTCATACTGTGGGCAATGCAATACATTTCTCCCCGCGCCAGTCTGCTATTTCTATAGTTCGTAGGCTAGCGCATTATATTTGGCAAGATCGCTTGAGTGAGTGGATTGAATTCCTTTGTCATTTGTAAGCACAAGCCTAGTTCTTTAACTATATAAATCCTTATAGTCAGTTGGCTGTCCTCGGTCAACTCGAACAGACTAACAAATATATGATTGTACTATCTATTCATTTATTTGTTAGTATACTTTAATCGGCAAGGTGTTAGTGAACCACTTAGAAAGTGGTTCAAACTAACAAATATACGACTGTACTCTCTATTCGTATATTTGTTGGTAGACGTCGGGGTTCAAAAGGGGACACTATTTATTTAGTGTTTAGCTCTTTCCCTGACGTCCTGGTGTTATATAAGTATATATTTATTATATATTGTAGTAGTATGGGGTTCCTCCTTTGATAAACCACCATGGCAACCTATAAGCGTACCCTAAGCCTTACAATAACAACTAAGGGGTGGGGTGTCACGGCTATCGACGTGTATCATGGGTTAAAAGACGTCGTTGGCGCGGGACCTGCTACTTTGCATGGGCTTATCAATGTTACTAAAACTGTATGGAATGTAACAGTGTCAAATGAGGGGGTCAAGGAAAAGCTTCTGGAAGCTGTTCTTATTCTAAAAGGTGAAGTGTGTAACGCAGAGGAAATCGAGTCAGATAGGTTGCTAGTGAAGATGAAAGTTCCACTTGAAATTCCAGATGACAGAATCATGAGTGAACTCAAGAAGTATGGCAAAGTGCACACGATTGAACGGGAAACGTATCCCTTTGACAGAACGCTAGAAAACGGTGTAAGACGTATTTGGTTTGATTAAGTGGATAGCCCTTTACCAAGCAGATTGACGCTTGATGGCAGCTTTGTCCTGCCATTATGGTATACAGGGCACATTAAAGAATGCCGGATCTGCCTAAGTACTGACCATTTGGCAACATATTGTCCCAATCGAAACAAATGTTTGCTCTGTGGTTCAGTTGACCATTTTAAATGGCGCTGTCCAAAAAATCAAAATAAGCCCTCAGTATCAGGAGATAATCGGCCATTAAATGATGCAACTGAGTCAAATGCTTCTGAAGCAACCGCTACGGAAGCTGTTGTTTTGGTTCATGCCACTGTAAATGACACAAACAAATCATCAAATCCTGTTAAAGTAACTACAGTTGATGAAATTCATGTATTAGAGGAGGGTATAACCTTAAGTCAAGAAAATACTCAAAATACAGTGGAGCCAAACGTTGCTGTAAAATACACGCAGGAAAATGATGATCTTACAGAAGAGCCAGTTTACAATTCCTTAGAAGATAAATTAAAATTAGGACAGGATAGGTTTAGGACTCAGAAGACAGAAAGTTCAGTCGATTTCCCGCTAAGCCCACTTGATTTAAGTCAGCTTGAAGATATGGTAAATGATGCTCCTGCCAAATGTTACTTAAGTAGCAATAAGCGTCATAAAGAAGACAATAGCTCAGAATCTGAGATTGAAGTAAATGATATGGATGATGATCCAATGTCAGTTGCAGAATCAGATGTGTCCATTCAAACACAGAGTTCACAGATGAAAGATGAAATGGTAATGTACCGATCAGAAGGGGGTGAAGTGTTAGTGCCATATGTAACGGCGAGAGGCGTGAAATATCGTCTACTGCGCCATGATTCTGATATTTCCAAATATGAATATTTGTCTGTGGTAGAACTAGGAAATATTGAATTCGCAGGAAAATTAGGTAAATGGTCTAAGAAACGAGCTAAAAATCCCAAATCTAGTTAATCTAATGATGGCGGTTGTAAACATCATTTTACAAATTATGATTATCTGCACCATCAATTGCAGAGGATTAAATACCGAATTCAAGCAGCGCCACTTGCTTGAAGAATTAGCAAATGAGAGAGGTGATATTGCTTTTCTACAAGAGACCAACATTCAAAAAGCTGAAGTGTATGAATCTCTCAAAAATATTTCAAAAGGGCAGATTTGTTTTTCTTTATCACAAGATAATAGTGCGGGTGTGGCCATTCTTATCCTCCCCCGCTGTCTCAACTATGTTGACGTTATATCGTCGTCATCAGATCCAAATGGACGATGGATTTGTGCATCAATTGATGTACTAAACACAAGTTTAAATTTGATGTGCCTTTATGCACCTACCTCTCATCAATTGCGCCGTGAATTTCTAAATGATGTTTCCACAATAATTCAAGACAGAACGCCTGAAAACCTAATTATGGGCGGTGACTTTAATTGCATATTAGACGAGGCTAAAGACAGAAACTCTAGGTCTAATTTTAATGACACATCGCATAATATTTTGAAACACATTTGTGAAAATAAAAGCTTGTTAGACACTTATCGGATTGAAAATCCAGAAGGCCAGGAATTTACTTGGTTTTCAACCGATGGAAGGTTAGCTTCAAGGTTAGACAGGATCTATGTAGAATGTTCATTGAAAGGTTACATGTGTAAAACTAACATAAAACCAGTAACTGTCTCTGATCACAATATGTTTTCCATCACATTAGACAATGCTGCCTGGGTCAAACGAGGAGATGGATTTTGGAAACTTAATGTAGCATTGCTACGAGATAGTTACTACCGCAAATGTGTGGAAAGTTGTTGGAGGCATTGGGATGAAAGAAGAGGTTCGTATGAATGTATAACAGACTGGTGGGAAGATGCTAAATCAGATCTGAAATATATTTCAAGGCAGTATTCCATTAGGAAAGCACGTGAAATACGAAAGCGTAAAAAGGCGCTTCAGAGGTCGTTGTGTAAAATTAATAAGAAAATTAATGATGGGGAATATAATTATTACGAACTATTAGTTAAATTAAAAGGTAGACTAAATGAAATAGAGCAATATCAGTTTGATGGCGCCAAAATAAGGTCAAGAGCACAAATGCACACCGAGGGCGAACAGTCTACACGCTACTTTTGTAACTTGGAAAAAGCAAGAGGTATAGATACATTAATGCGCTCACTGAAGACTAATGATGGAGTATCAGTGTGCTCAAATGCAGAACTGATTGAAGCAGTATCCGAATTTTACAAATCATTGTATAAATCTGAGGGAAGCGAGGAAACTGCAACTAGAGATGTTGTAGCTAATTGAAAGAAAAGACTTCCAGATTCACGTCGCGAAAGCTGTGACCAATCAATAACAATTGATGATTTGACAAAATCCCTCAACGGTATGAAGTTAGAAAGGTCTCCTGGATGCGACAGACTTCCAGTTGAATTTTATCAACCATTCTGGTACATATTTGGGCCAGTATTAGAAGAAACAGCAACCAGCATTTTTAAGCAAGGGCATCTCCCTACATCGATGGCCCAAGCATATGTTCGGCTTATATACAAGAGGGGTGACAGAAATAAAATACAGAATTATTGACCAATCTCTCTACTCTGTGTAGATTATAAGATTATTACTCGGGCACTAACATTAACACTTGGCGTAGTCCTAGGCGAAGTCATTCATGATGATCAAACCCGCTCTCTGCCAGGAAGATCAATATTAAACAACACTTTGCTTATACGGGACCGTATTCAATTAGTTGAAAAGGAGTGTATCCCAGCAGCAATAATAGCACTTGATAATGAGAAGGCGTTTGACAGACTAGAATGGGACTTCTTGCTTAAGTCTTTAGACCATATTGGCTTTGGTTCAAGATTTATTAAATGGGTCAATATTTTATATACTGATATAACAAGTTGCTATTTAGTTAACAATCAGCTATCCAAACCTGTAGTGTTGGAACGAGGTGTCAGACAGGGTTGCTCACTGTCCCCGCTTCTATTCGTCATAGCTATGGAATCGTTGGGGGCCACATTGAGGCAACGCAATGACTTTCAAGGAATATGGTTACGTGGCGTAGAAAGGCCACTAAAGGTTTCTCAATATGCAGATGATACGACTGTGTTTGCGGGTAAAAATACGGATTTTTGAATTTTAAATGGAGTATTAACAGATTTTCAAAAGGCATCGGGACTTACAGTCAATAAAGATAAATCTAAGGGGTTGTTTTTGGGCGATTGGAAGGGCTAAACTGATAATGTGATGGATATTAACTGCTCAAATGATGTCATACAAATGTTGGGTATTTACTTTAGTAGAGAACAAAATGTATTACTAAACTGGGAAGAAAGGATATCCAAGCTAAAGTGTCCATTACTAAATTGGAAAGGACGTCGCCTAACTGTCTTTGGCAGGACATTTGTCCTTAATACTTTAATTTTATCTGGACTGTGGTATACCGCTTCTGTAGTTCATATGCCCAAATCAGTATAGTCAAAGATCAACATGTTATGTTTGTCCTTCTTATGGGAGGACACAGCCCATTTAGTATCACAGTCAATCCTCACCAATGAAAAGCATGCCGGAGGCCTGGAGTTGGTTAATGTTTCAGCAAAGTGTGCTTCTTTAAAATTGAAATTCTTGAATAAGTTACTTACTTCAAACTCATATTGGTCAAGTGTTTCAAGGGCACTTCTCCAAAGGTACGTTGACCCATTTCCAGTAGAATGTTTATTTATGTGCAATAAATTGCCACCTAATCATCAAAAGATTCTAAATGTATATAAAGAACAGCTCGAAGCCTTATAAGTATTTGCACGATCAATGCCACAACCCAATTGTTGGGAAGATGCCTTAGAGCAATGTCTTTGGGGCAACGAGTTGATTCGTGATAATGATGATGTATTATATTTGCCCTCTATGGCCAAAAATGGTATTCAATATTTACGTGACTTGGTAAATCCGAAATCTCGTAGATGGATTGCGATGCAAGATGTAGCAAGGATAACAACAATGAGACATATTGATGCTCAGCGCTTATTTGTTGGAATAAAGAATGCAATACCTGCTGTATGGTTCAAATTGCCGAAAGCACGTGGCAACATTGATATGTTGCAACCAACATTAGTATTTATGTCAGAACATACAAAATACAACATGGCATCTAGAGACTGGTATAGAATTCTAATGCAAAGTCGGAGACAGACTCCTATTGGTGTTAGGCATTGACAAAATTTAGGATGCACTCCAAAGAACTGGAAATATGCCTGGAAAGCAATACATCTACCTTGTCTACCAGGAAATGCACGGGACCTGGCATGGCGATTACTCCATCGAAGGCTATGGGTCGGTCATCTTACTTATATGTGTAAAATATCAAGTACAGACTGGTGCTTATTAAGTTATACTGAGGAGGAAACAATAGACCATCTATTTACTCAGTGTCGCATAACTACAGGCTTTTGGGTATATATCAATATGCTCCTTGCTAAATTTTGAACCAAATATGTGAATTTAGTGGCTGAAACAATTTTGTTCAAAGAGTGGTCAACTATCGGACGAATCAGTAATAGCAAGGAGAAAGAAGTGTTAATAACCCTGTTATCTGTAGGAGTGTGGGCCATCTGGAAGCATCGGTGTTCAGAGGCCAGAGAGAAAACCGGCAACAAACATCAGAGAGCCATACAAGCTATAGTTCGATCATTGATGATAAACTGCATTCATTTTGAATTTTACAGGCTAGTAGAACATGGGAGAGAAAGTAGATTTAAAGACGTATGGTGCAAAACGGACCTAGTATCAATTGAATACGGATATCTTAAAATATCAGAAGCGGAACTTGTATAAGCTAGCACACTCGCTGATTGCTGTATATTGATAAATGCTATTTTAGTTTAATTTAATTGCCTTTATTTTAAAATTGTAATGCCTTAGGAGACTCTAATCTTGCCGAATATCCTAACCTTGGGATCAGAATATTTAAATATCAAATGAGCATTATGTCAATATTCTGGAGGTGATCCGATTTTCAAGTTGACAATTAGCTTCCTGTTGTAAATATTTACTGTAGGTGTATTTGTTCCAGGGTAATTTGCAAAAACTTACAATGAAGTAAATTTAGAATGTGAACCCAGAGCGCCACCTAAGTAGTCATAGTTTGTATACGTTTGCGTTGTGCATTATATTATATAAAGGCTACTACGTCCGTTGGGTATTTAATAATCGGCTAACTGGCGTCAATGAGTGACCTTTTGTTACTTACTGACGAGTCACCTCGCCACTTGTTGGCGAGCTGCACTCGCCATTTGCCTACTACTATACGGTGTGCTAATTATTGATGAGTGGCTTTACCACTTGTTGGTTAGCTATGCTCGCCATTTGGGCATACTACTACACGGTGTGCAAATAGCAATGTCTTTGTTGAATTATGTTATGTTATCAGCTCTTTATTAATTATGTTTTCTATGTAGTTATGCCACGGTTGTGGTATAGGATAATAGAGTATTTTAGCTTGCACTGTTTTGACATGTTAGGTTTGTATTGGTATTCTATTAATAAAGCCTGCTATTTCAACCGATTTTGTATGGGGTTTGCAAGCCTTTTTAAAGGAGTTCCTCCGGGAAGTGTATCCGACTGCGTCAGCGTCGGATTTTCAAAAAAAAACCCACCGTAGTAGCAGCAGCAGCAGCAGCAGCAGCAGCAGCAGCCGTAGTAGTAGTAGTAGTAGTAGTAGTAGTAGTAGTAGTAGCAGCAACAGTAGTAGTAATGTTAGTAGTAGTAGTAGTGGTAGTAGTAGTAGTAGTAGTAGTAGTAGTAGTAGTAGTAGTAGTAGTAGTAGTAGTAGTAGTAGTAGTAGTAGTAGTACTAGTAGTAGTAGTAGTACTAGTAGTAGTAGTAGTAGTAGTAGTAGTAGTAGTAGCTACTACTACCGCTGCTTTTTCTGCAGCTGCTAATACTACTACTACTACTACTACTAGTACTACTACTACTACTAGTTCTACTACTTCTTCTTTTCTTTTTTTTAAATCCGAAGGTGACGCGGACGGACAAACGTCACGGCGAATAGTATGTGAATAACAATACAAACTTAACATATCAAAAGAGTGAAGGCGAAAATAATCTATTACCATATACCACAGCCATGGCATAACTACATAGAAAACAAACTTAACAAACACAGGGTGCGGTTTCATGAAACTTCTTAAGTTTTATGACTTAAGCAAAGTAAATTTTGCCAGGGTGAATCACGCCTTCTATCGAATGTTGTCTCTCACGGCGGTCATATTTATCTGACTAGTTTCGAACTTAAGGCTGGTCTATACCAGACTTAAAAAATGTACGTTTTTGTCTTAAATATTGTGCAGTTTTGAGCTCTAGAAACGCATTTGTATTATTATTATTATTAGTAGTAGCAGCGGCAGCTGTATTTCACAGCTGATGTTGCTACCGCTACTGCTATCGGTGTTACTATTACTACGACTACTACTACTACTACTACTACTACTACTACTACTACTACTACTACTACTACTACTACTACTACTACTACTACTACTACTACTACTACTTTTATTTCTTTTTTCTGTTAACACGAAATCCTTTCTGCCAACAAATATGTACTGAGAAAAAACTGTCGGAATCATAATTAACAAAACGTATTTACGTCAGTATTTTGTAGAAATAAATTCGATACATTTAAACATATATTTATAAGCACTACATCACACATAACAATATATATCCAAAAAGAAACACAGGCCATGCTCATGCATAACACTTTAAGTTTTTTAAATTACCATAATGCAATTCCAATGCACACCTGAATCGTCAATACTGTTTAGAAAATTACCCCACTATGTATATTTTGACTACTGTGTTTATATTATATTATATTATATTATATTATATTATATTATATTATATTATATTATATTATATTATAACTTACGATCATAAAAGTGAAGACTCTGAATCAATTTACTTTGAATTAATATTTTCAAAATTACCCTAACGCAAATGCCATGTACACAAATAACTACTACTGTTACACAAATAACTACTAATGTTTCCAGAATAATTATTTCCATGGGAGTATTGATGTCGAAGACGTGGCTCTGTTACTGAATTAGTTCAACGAAAATTATATATGATTTTGGTATAATTGCTAGTTCAAATGTGGATAGCCTTTTTTACTTGGCCTTGTGCGTATCACTTTTATATGGTGATGCAGCTGACAAATATAGATGTTCAAGAGAAATGAGCAAATATCTCCGAACAACAATTGATATTAAAATATCCTATCCTCGATCTAAATACTGCAATGTTGAAAAATTTGATCAATATGGGGTGAAAATATTTCAGGAGTAAATAGCTTATGTTGGGAGAGGCCAGTTATGGTTTCTCCTGAAAGGGATAAGTTAAAAACGTACTTTTAAAACCCATAACACAAAAATGCTTCCCAACATAAAGCATGTGTATAACTAGCCATAATATTACAGATTTTCTAGAAATCTTACAAAGTGGTGGGGGCGGTGCATCTATAAAACATTTACTCCCCCCATCCACACCACCGACCCCCACCCCACACACCCGAGGAATACGTATACAATCCTGAGAATAAAGTAAAGTAAACCGCTCTCCTATGAATACTCCTTAAAGCACCACTTGCTTAGATTATAAATTAATTCACACCTGCTATTTTTCTTGTCATATCCAGTCAATTCATGGATCTAAACATCTAACTGCCAGAATAAATCTTTAAGACTGTAACTGTGTGTCTGCATTTCTGGAGGTGTATATATACCTTTGCTTGGCGGTGAAATTATTATATTTCTATCAATTTTCATAGCCATTACATTTAACCTAGCATACATACCACATAGACTAAACATAGAATTCACATACATTATGCAACCATTAGATAGACGAGGCATACATTCACACATACACACATGTAGGTCACAAATGTGCATACATATACGGTATGCATATGAACATATGTACATCCCAGGGTCAGAGATCACATTCTTTAATGGTGATCCACGTGGATCAGTATATCAGTAGAGAGTGGGGTTGTTTGGTTGATTCCTAGCCCTGTATGCCCACAAGCACATGCACACACGCACATATACATATACACAATCTATATGGCACATACATATACATAGTCTATATGTATACACAATCTATATGCAGTCACACATAAGTACACGCACACACACGCACGCACGCACGCACGCACGCACGCACGCACGCACGCACGCACGCACGCACGCACGCACGCACGCACGCACGCACGCACGCACGCACGCACGCACGCACGCACGCACGCACGCACGCCCACACGGCACGCACATACATATCACACACGCACATCCATGCATATACACACGCATATCCATACATATGCACATGCATATACATATATATATATACAAGCATACATATACATACATTCAATGGATACGCATATTACATCCAATGTATATCACAACTGCTGATTTGTTTTCTTTATATGATTGGCATGGACCGATTGGGAAATAAAACAAATTGTTTAATTCGCTAATTCAATGGGTCCGTGCCAGTCTGATAAAGGTGTGATTAACAACTATACGCTCTTGCCACTGTAAAGTTTTCTAATCTTGACATGATGGGCGACTGGAGACCTATGTGTGCATGCGTGCATGTGTATGTGTGATTGGGTGGGGCGGGGTGTGTGTTTATCAGTATATGCGTATATCATCTATATGTATTCATAACTGATTGGCTTAAATGATAATGATTATAAGTTACGCAGTACATATTATAGAGGACTAGTATCGTCACACTTTAATATTTAACAGCATGATGCTTCAGTTACACAGCCCGAACGGTGGGTGTGTAAACCGTTAAAGGCAGGGCAATATAGCATTACTGAAATAGACACTTAATTGGCATATTTAAAGAGTTGTTTTGTATTTTGTAAAAGGCAAAATCTTAATTATTGGCACAACTTTGAAATATGAACTCTGTTATAGCTCTAGTACAGTATCAAAGCATACACTCGAGCATGGATGGAAGGCCTACTGGTGTTCTGGCTCTCAGGCCATGCCCGATTGACCGATGTATCAGTCTGCATCTCTGCGTGTCTATCGCTTCGTCAATACAATTCAATTTCCTCTGTTACAATATTCTATATACATTACTGACACTCAATGCCAAACGATTGTCCGAACCAATAACCAATATCTAAGCAACAGCTGATTTATTCATGCATTCTATCGCTTACGCTAATCAGGTCAGGCATCCATTGCTATAATGCATAATCGACATTTTTACAACATATGGCTATACTGTATGCACGTCTATCGCTTCAGCCAATCATATTGCGCATCTAGCGCTATAGCGCATACTCAATATTCTTGTAATAAGCCTATCTGTCTATACGCTGTGCGCATCTATCTCTTCAGCTTACCAGATTGTGTGCCCATCATTAGCGGTCACAACCGATACTCATGTAACAGCTGGCTATATGTGCATCTATCACTTCAGCTGATGAGATATGGCGTCCATCGGTAGATGGTATAATCAATATTGACTGACAGGTGGCTATAATTTATACACGTCTATCGCTATAGCCCATAATCAATAAGTATGTACCTGTTGCTCATCCATTGCAAAAGCCCATAATCAATATTACCGCATTTGAGTGACAGCTGAGGCCGATATAAATACAAGACTATGTTTGTTTTGCTAATTTTGAGAACAGCGAACTCGAGTGAACATCTCTCTGTACTAATGGCTGTTGTGATTATACTTATGGTAATGCCAGCACTAGTAGCAGTGTCTGAGTGTACCAAGGTTTGCACTTTACGGGTATATCACTGGATATACCCTATTCGGATGACGAAACAATGAAAATAGGTACTTTTTAGTATTTTTCTCATATCTTACAGAAACGTGGTATTATAAGAGTATACATTACAAAAATGGATGATTAGAAATCACTTTAAAAGAGTTTCCTGTTTTAACATTACTTATGCTCTGTCATGTCTACTCGATTAATATCACACACACGTGGATGATAGATGTGCTATTTCATTAATCCTCGCGAGTCACGTTTTATCGAAGGGGCGTGGCCAAATATACAACACAGGCGGTGGCCAAAAGGGACGCTTTCTATTGGGCGTGTGTGTACAAGGACGGCCACCTGAATACACCACTTTTGGGCACTACATATTGGGTCAATTAGGCAACGTGCCTTCGAAGCCATGTATCTTGGGAAGACCAATGAAATCAATCACGCTTCCATTACCACCTATAGCGGTAGGGACCAAGATAGGAAAGAGAAACACACATACACACGCACGCACGCAGGCACGCACTCAAGCACGCACACACGCACAACTATATGAGCGGTATTGAGAAAAAGATT
Source organism: Chaetoderma sp. LZ-2023a (assembly GCA_034401795.1). Taxonomy (NCBI): domain Eukaryota; kingdom Metazoa; phylum Mollusca; class Caudofoveata; order Chaetodermatida; family Chaetodermatidae; genus Chaetoderma; species Chaetoderma sp. LZ-2023a. Next base: position 61,847,805 of record CM067364.1, read on the forward strand.
TATTTAGTTCAATGATTAACAAGTTTGCACATGAGATTTTGATATTGTGGGATAAATCTGTCACAAATCCCTCTTTACCTGAGCATGCTGCACGGGTACACAATTCAGCTTGACGGTCAACTCCATTACAATTGGCTCCTCCATTCTGTGGTCGTGGGTTTGAACATGTTCGTCTTCGAGATGCAGTTCCACTGCCGCATGTCACATGACAAATCCATGCACTCCAGGACAACCATCCACCATCAACTGAACATATACCATGTCTAATGATATGATATTAGTCACATACATATGGGGCATATATAAATAGTAATTAAGCTTACGTTGATTATTGCACTAGTCGTTGTATTGTTATAATACCAAAGTGCGTTGGTGTATTCAACAATAGGCTTACACACACACGCACGCACGTACGCACGCACCGACGCACCCACCCACCCACCCACCCACCCACACACACACACACACACACACACACACACACACACAGACACAGACACACACACACACGCACGTACACACACACACACACACATATATATATATATATATATATATATATATATATATATATATATATATATATATATATATATATATATATGTCGAAATTACCGACTTGTATCAGATCTATTTTTGATGTGTGATTGACACCATAATTCTTATGCAACCCTGATATTAATTCTGCGTATGATTTTTCCGTTACGGATACATTAATTGACCTAATTATATGATGTTTTAATAATGAATGAGTAGCTAATGTCATTGCTTATTGGCGTAGTCATCTGTGTATTGTATTGACTGGTAAATTGCTATGAAATTGCTTATTTAGCGTACTTTAAGTTGATGTATCCCCAGGGTTGGCTGAAACTGCAGTCTACATGTTTCATCAAAGCAAAGACGCCAGAAGCGTGTGGCCGGTAGCGTAAGTCCTGGGTGCAGAGTGGTTGTCCTTTTTGCATCTACGGACCTTCGATGACGTCACCATACCCCATGGGATCGTAGTCTACTGTGTAGCTACCATTATCCACTTGGTGCACTGAGGGTAGGCTACGCCGTCACTACTCCACGTACCAACTCACTCGTACGGTTGCATCGTCCCGGCCCCATATTATGGTAAGTACGCAGGCATGCACGCACTCCCACACACAGTGTAACTTGTGGCAATACTATCGTTTCCATTTTAAATGTTGTTTGGGTGTTGTTGTTTGTTGAAAGACACGTGCTAGTCCAGTCAGAAATGGCCACTCATGTCCGTAAGTCCCTTCCTTGAGCCCCCCCCCCCTCCCCCATTGTCCTGTGATTGATAGCCATCTTGGAAATTAATGAACTTGTCCGATTTGGGGGAGGGCATGTGACTATTTTAATTGACATCACGTCACATGTCAAGGGTCTTTGGGTATCCCCTAGACACCCTTCCCAACTCATGGCAATGCGGACCATCCTTCTAAAACATTAGATGGGGGTAAATCGAAAACCAGGCTCCGTTGTACTAGTATATGAGTCACACATGCAAAGCTACCATACATCCATTGTTACCACTGCCCATGGACCCCTTGATCTTACACATACACCCGGCGCTATCCCTACCATTACGTCATAGATACAATACCAATACAACCATAGTTAGCACATCCCATATGCACATAAATACACATTTCCATATCTACCTCGAGAGATACATCAAGATCTTTCCCTACTCAGACAACAACACTTACCATGCAATAGCAATACACCACTGCTACCCATAATAATACAGCCACCGCTACATTAGTCTAGCCTACTAACCTAACCTAGTAGACTACTAGCCTAGCCTATTTGCCTAGTCTGCTAGTCTATTAGCCTATTAGCCTATCTTGTTTGCTTGCTCACATAGCCTAGCATACATGATTAACTTAACCTCCCATACTAGCCTAGCCTGACAACTTAATGGCCTACCCTACTAGCCTAGTGGACTAGCCTACTAGCTTAGCCTACTGCTCAAGCCTACTGGGATAACACAATATTCTGGGAACTCCGACAACTGTAACAACATAGGAAAATACCAGGCCAATGTGGATCGATGGTGGCCAATTATCAGTCCAGTAACCTCCGTTATCAAGGTAGCCTATCGGTTGGCTTACCATACTTTCATGACATGGCCTACGGATCTACTGTACTGCCTACTATCCTTAGCTTACCTATTGGGCTAACATATTCCTCTACTGATTGTGCATAGTGGCCTGGTCTGTCCTATGGGCCTAGCCCACTGGCCTATCATGCTATCTTAATTTAACTAACGTATTCTATAAGCTTAAATATTTGGTCGAGCCGACTATCCTAGATTACCTATTTGGGGTATTCTACGACCCTAACTTGCTAGCATAGCAAAGTAAGCACGTGATCATGCATTCTAAGTTCGTAGCCTATACCCAATCTACTAGATAATGGATGTAGGGATTGGTATAAGCTTGTGTTAGCTATGGGATGGGTAGCGATGGGACCAGGTAACTATGGGTTTGTAGCTATGAGGCTACGAGTACGAGTCGATGTGTGTTTAGCTCTGTAGCATGGGCAGATATGGAGGGTGGTTGACGTGAGGTGGTCGCGGTAGCTATGTTATTAGGTAGGGGTAAATATGAATTGGTTGTAGCTATGCTAGCTATGGGGATAGGGGAAGCTGTGAGGAAGGGCATGTTTAGCATTTTATTAGTGCATGCTAGCTATGGGGATGGGAATGGGGAGGGCAAGTTATTGGTAGAGTTGGCTATGTGGGAATAGATAGCCTTAATATAGGCATTGCGTGTCGATGCCATAGGTACAGTGATTAGTGCATGGTTGCTATACATGTGCCCGAGTACGAGGCGACTGAGAACACATACTTATATCGGGTTAATTAAGTCGAAATGTCGAGTTAAATAAATCAACATATCGAGTTCAGTAGAAATTTCGACTTAGTATGTTGAAATTCCGAGATAGTATGGTTTTACTCGGGGCACTAACTAAATCGTTTCCGTAGGATGAGAATAATAATTTAACTGAACTAAATAGTCAACCATCATATGCGAAAAAGAGGGATCCATTTTTGGCTACGCTCCGCACATTTCTAGTTAACCTCCGCACACGCTTTATTCGTTCTGAGACACATTTATATAGTTTGAAACCCGAATTCTCTGAATTCGATTTTCAAGGTAGGCCATTGAATGGTTTGAAAGTAATTTATCAGGGTACTTCTGCTGCTTATGGTAGCAACAGTGGCCAGTTAAACTAGTTTCAAAATATTCAACACAAAGTTTATTAAATAGTAACTCCATCAGACATACACTTCGTACAATTGACATTCTTTAAATGAACACGACTGACAGAAATAAGATAATTCATTATGCATTTTGATTGAGACATCAGCCTACACCTGAACGAATTGATTATGATGGCAGAGTGAATGATGTGACCCATCCATTAAGGACATTGCCGTTGCACTATATAAAAACGTACTGCAAGATGTGTGCTGAGTCTTTAAAGGGCAGGCGAATGGTACTGATGAACGATGCCTCACAGCTATGCATACGCCGACCGTAAGCCGAACATATGGGCCCCAGGACCCATAGGTACAGACAGTTCCTGAAACAGAAATTGCAAAACTGGGGGTAATGTTTTGCATGGAAAAATAGATTATGGACACAATACGTAACCTAAAACACAGGATTCATCGCCTCCTCTTGTATATCCAATATGGCAAATACACGCTGAGCTCTCGCAATGCTCAGTAATGCCACATTGGGGACACTCCAAAATAACTGTGAACATATTATTATTATTATTATTATTATTATTATTATTATTATTATTATTATTATTATTATTAGTGGTGGTGGTGGTAGTAGTAGTAGTAGTAGTAGTAGTAGTAGTAGTAGTAGTAGTAGTAGTAGTAGTAGTAGTAGTAGTAGTAGTAGTAGTAGTAGCAGTGACAGCAGCAGCAGCAGCAGCAGCAGCAGCAACAGCAGCAGCAGCAGCAGTAGTAGTAGTAGTAGTAGTAGTAGTAGTAGTAGTAGTAGTAGTAGTAGTAGTAGCAGTAGTAGATTTTATTATTGGCAAACATTAGTTATGGGAACTATGCCATTGACGACGCACTGGCACTAGGAGATAATACAGTCATCAATGGAATGTAATTTTTACATTTTTCAATTTTCAACCTGAGCGAGGTTCGAACCAAGCCAATTCTATGGGCACCTATTCGCCTAGCATTTGGGACTTGGGAGCCGAGTAGTCTACTGACTGGCCAACCATCCAGAAGACAAAAATCCTCTTTCACCGGACCATCGTTCGACTACCCGACTCACAACCATACGAATTGACTAGAACGGTGAGTGTGCAATCCAGACTTGCTATTGGTATGTAATCTTTACATTTTTCAAATCTCAACATGAGTGAGGTTCGAATTCAGCCCATTCTATGGCATCTATTCGGCTACCCGACTCACAACCACACGAATTGACTAGAACTGTTAGCGTGCACTCCAGACTTGCCGTATCTCTAGGCACTCGCATGTATGTAGCTATTATTATTGTCAAGCATTAGTTTTAGGAACCCTATCACTGACGACGCACTAACACTAGGATATAGCGCACTCAACATTGTAATGTAAGTTTTACATTTGTCAATTTTCGACCTGAGCAATGATCGAACCCAGCCCATTCTATGGCACCTACTCACCTATCGTTAGGGAGCCGAGTAGGCTACCGACTGACCCACCATCCACAAGACAAAAATCCTCTTTCACCGGAGCAGCTTTCAAATATCCAACTCACAACCACACGAATTGACTAGAACGGTTAGTGTGCAATCCAGACTTGCTATTGGTATGTAATCTTTACATTTTTCAAATCTCGACATGAGTGAGGTTCGAAGTCAGCCCATTCTATGGCATCTATTCGGCTACCAGACTCACAACCACACACATTTACTAGATCTGTTTGTGTGCAATCCAGACTTGCCGTATCTCTAGGCACTCGCATGTATGTAGCTTTTATTATTGTCAAGCATTAGTTCTAGGAACCCTGTCATTGACGATGTACTGGCACTAGGATATAGCACAGTCATCATTGGGATGGAATTTTACATTTTTCAACTTGCGACCTGGGCGATGTTCCAACCCAGCCCATTCTATGGCACCTATTCGCCTAGTGTGTGAGAGCCGAGTAGTCTACCGACTGGCTTACCATCCAGAAGACAAATATCATCGTTCGCCGGACAAGCTTTCAATTCCCCGACTCACAACCGCACACATTGACTCGAATGATAATGAATATTCCATACTTGCCATATCTCTAGGCACTCGTATGTATGTAGTTTTTATTATTGTCAAGCATTAGTTCTAGGAAGCCCCTCATTGACGACACACTTGCACTAGTATATAGCACAGGCATCATTGGACTGTAATTTTTACATTTGTCAATGTTCCACTTGAGCGAGGTTCAAACCCAGCCCATTCTATGGCACCTATTCGCCTAATGTTTGGGAGCCGAGTAGTCCACCGACTGGCCCACCATCCAGAAGACAAAGATCCTCTTTCACCAGACCAGCTTTCAAATGCCTGACTCACACACACACGAATTGACTGGAACTGATGGCGAGCATTCCAAACTTGCCATATCTCTAGGCACTCGTGTGTATGTAATTGTTATTATTGGCAAGCATTATTTCTAGAAAGCCTGTACTTGATGACGCACTGAAACTAGGATACAGCACAGGCATAATTGGTATGTAATTTTTACATTTTTCAAACCTCGACCTAAGTGAGGTTCGAACACAGCCCATTTTATGGCACCTATGTGCCTAGCATTTGAGAGGCGAGTAGTAAACCGACTGGCCCACCATCCAGAAGACAAAGGTCCTCTTTCACCAGATCAGCGTTCAACTACCCGACTCATAACCACACGAATTGATGGGAACTGATAGTCCGCACTCCAGACTTAACATATCTCTAGGCATTCGCATGTATGGACTTTTTATTATTGTCAAGTATGAGTTCTAGGACGCCTGCCATTGACGACGCACTGGGACTAGGATATAGCACAGGCATCATTGGTATGTAATGTTTATGTATTTCAAATCTCGATCTGAGTGAGGTTCGAACACAGCCCATTCTATGGCATCTATTCGCCTAGGGTTTCGGAGCCAAGTACTCTACCGACTGGCCCACCATCCAAAACCTGCTTTCTCCAGACCACATTTCAATTCCCCGACTCACAACCACACGAATTACTGGAACTGGAAGCATGCATTATAGACTTGCCATATCTTTAGGCACTCGCATGTATGTAGTTTTTATTATTGTCAAGCATTAGTTCTAGGAAGCCTGTCATTGACGACACACTGGGACTATGATATAGCACAATCATCATTGGAATGTAATTCTTATGTACTTAAAATCTAGATCTGAGTGAGGTTCGAACACAGCCCATTCTATAGTATCTATTCGCCTAACGTTTGGGAGCCAAGTAGTCTACCGATTACCCCACGATCCAGAAGAAAAAGATCCTCTTTCACCGGACCAGCTTTTAACTGCCAGACTCACAACCACACGAATTGACTGGAACTGATAGCGAGCATTCCATTCTTGCCATATCTCTAAGCACTCGCGTGTATGCAGTTTTTATTATTGCCAAGCATTAGTTCTAGGAAGCCTGTCACTGACGCCGCACTGACACTAGAATATAGCACAATCATCATTGGAATGTAATTTTTACATTTTCCAATTTTCGACCTGAGCGAGGTTCGAATTCAGCCCATTCTATGTCATCTATTCGCCTAGGTTTCAGAGCCGATAGTCTACCGACTGGCCCACCATCCGAAAATCCTCTTTCACCAGACCAAATTTCAATTCCCCGACTCACAACCACATGGATTGACTGGAACTGATAGCATGCATTACATACTTGTCATATCTCTAGGCACTTGTGTGTATGTAGTTTTTATCATTGTCAAGCATTAGTTCTAGGAAGCATGTCATTGACGACACACTGATATTAGGATAGAGTTCAGTCATCATTGGTATGTAATTTTTACGTACTTCAAATCTCAACCTGAGAGTGGTTCGAACCCAGTCCATTCTATGGCACCTATTCGCCTAGCGTTTGGGAGCCAAGTAGTCTACCGACAGGAGCACCATCCACAAGACAAAGATCCAATTTTACCGGACCATCTAACAAATGCCTGATTCAATATGACACGAATTAACTGGAACTGATAGCGAGCATTCCAGACTTGTCATATCTCTAGGAACTCGCATGTGTGTAGTTTATTATTATTATTGTCATACATTCGTTCTAGGAACCCTGCCACTGACACCGCACTGACAGTAGCATATAGCACAATCAGCATTGGAATGTAATTTTTATATTTTTAAATTTTCGACCTGAGCAAAGTTCAAATTCAGCCCATTCTATGGCATCTATTTGCCTAGGGTTACGGAGCCGAGTAGTCTACTGACTGGCTCACCATCCAAAATTCCTCTTTCACCAGACCAAATTTTAATTCCCCGACTCACAACAACACGGATTGGCTGGAACTGATAGCATGCATTACAGCCTTGCCATATCTCTAGGCATGTGTATGTAGTTTGTATCATTGTCAAGCATTAGTTCTAGGAAGCCTGCCATTGACGACGCACTGGCACTAGGATATAGCACAGGCATCATTGGTATGTAATTGTTATGTACTTCAAATCGCGATCTGAGTGAGGTTCGAACCCAGCCCATGCTATAGCACCTATTCGCCTAACGTTTGGGAGCCAAGTAATCTATCGATTGGCCCACCATTCAGAAGGCAAAGATCCTCTTTCACCGGACCAGCTGTTAACTGCCCGACTCCCAACAACATGAATTGACTGGAATTGATAGCGAGCCTTCCAAACTTGCCATATCTCTAGGCACTCGGATGTATGTAGTGTTTGTTATTGTCAAGCATTGGTTCTAGGAGGCCTGTCATTGACGACGCACTGGCACTAGGATATAGCACAGGCATCATTGATATGTAATTTGTATGTACTTCAAATCTCGACATGAGTGAGGTTCGAACCCAGTCCAATCTATGGCACCTATTGGCCTAGCGTTTGGGAGCCAAGTAGTCTTCTGACTGGACCACCATCCAGAAGACAAAGATTCAATTTCAGCGGACCACCTTTCAACTGCCTGACTCGTCACCACACGAATTGACTGGAACTGATAGCGAGCATTCCAGACTTGCTATATCTCTAGGCACTCGAGTGTTTGTAGTTGTTATTATTGTCAAACATTCGTTCTAGGAAGCCTGTAATTGAGGATGCACGGCCACTAGGATATACAACAGACATAACTGGTATGTAACTTTAACATTTTTCAAATCTTGACCTGGGTGAGGTTCGAACCCAGCACATTCTATGGCACCTATTCACCAAGCGTTTGGGAGCCAAGTATTCTACCGACTGGACCGCCATCCAGAAGACAAAGATCCTCTTTTATCGGGCCAGCTTTCAACTACCCGACTCAAAACCACACAAATTGACTTGAACTGATAATGACCAAATTGTAATTCCCCGACTCACAACCACACGAATTGACTGGAACTGATAGTCTGCAATCCAGTCTTGACATATCTCTAGGCACTCGCTTGTATGTAGTTTGTATTATTGTCATGCATTAGTTCTAGGAACCCTGTCACGGACGCCGCACTGGCACTAGGATATAGCACACTCATCATAGGAATGTAATTTTTACATTTTTCAGTTTTCGACCTCAGCAAGGTTCGAACCCAGCCCATTCTCTGGCACCTATTCGGCTGTCGTTTGGGAGCCAAATACTCTACCGACTGACCCACCATCCAAAACCTGCTTGATCCAATAGACAAAAATCCTCTTTCACCGTACCAGCTTTCAACTACCTGACACACAACTACACGAATTGACTGAAACTGATGGTGTGCATTGCAGACTTGCCATATCTCTAGGCACTCGCATGCATGTAGTTTTTATTATTGTCAAGTATTAGTTCTAGGAACTCTGCCTTTGACGACGCACGGGCACTGCGATTTAATACAGTGGTCATTGGAATGTAATGTGTATATACTTCATAGACTGAGACTGCTGGAGTGATTTTCTGAAATCACGTGAATATTATGATGCCCCATGGCTAAGGCAAAGCTGATAAGAAGAGATCGATATCTCCAAAACTCTGGCCATAATTGGCCAATGCCAGGTGCGTATATCGGCAGTTTTGAATTTTTTTATTTGAGGGGAATTTGACAATGAAAACTGGCAGGCATGGGTAAAATGGTTTTCGGGTTTCGAATTTGATAGTATTTTATGTGTGAGACTCAGTGATCGGCGGCCATCTTGGATATTCCGTGGCCCGATATATCTCCATACAGAATGTATGAGGACATTTTTGAAATTTGTATCACGTTTTCTCCAAAAGTTTTAGGCTAATCAACTTAAACCTTGGCAGTCTTCTAGAACAATGAATCCTGCGTATTGATCACAAAACTCTTTCTGGTCCATGAAGTGGTTTTCTCGAAAATCCTGAATATGTAATTTGTGTCAGAGTGCTGAAGCTTATACTTCTCAGGGGCTCAGTGTATTCAAAGTGTGCATATACGTAGATATTATATGCGCCCATGGATTGTTAAAATAAAATCATTAGCGAACATATTAACGTGTCTGCTATTGCAAATATGCTTATGGTCTTCTATTTCGACGATTTGCCAATAAATGACGCAATTCTAAGCTGATAATTTCCGGGTTTCATTTATCAAAGTCGGAGCAGGATTTTCTATCAGGAACCGTTTACAGAACTCGAATATTCCAAGCAATTCCCGAGATATTACGATTTTCTTGGATATTCCGTTGCCTGAAAAATCGCCATAGTGAATGTAGGGCAAATTTTTGAAAATTTGAATCACATTTTCTCCAAGAGTTTTAGGCTGACCATTCCTGAAACTTGAGAGTATTCTAGCACTATCTAGCCCGCGTCTTGACCTCACAAATAGTTTTTGTCCACTAGGGTTTTTACGAAAATCTTGATTTCATAATTTGTGGACAGATTGCAGAAACTTCTACTTATAGGGGACTCAGAGTGTAAAACTTTTGCATATAGGCAGATACTATTAGCGCTCATGGATCCATGAAATAAAATTGGTGGCGAATATAACAACCTGTCTGATATTGCAAATATGCGTACTCCCTTATATTTCCGTGATTTGCCGATAAATGCCGCAATTCTAGGCCGATTGTTTCTGGGTTTGGTTTAGCAAAGTCGGAGCGAGACTCGCGATCCATAACCATTTATAGAACTCGAATATCCCAAGCGGTTCCGGAGATATTATGATCTTCGCATCAGGATGCAATTATGCCATTGGAAATGCATTAACCAAAATGCTGTACATAGCAACCAGCGTTACTGCAGGGTTTTCACAACGTTATATGGGTGTTTGGTGATGCTGATTCCGAATATCACAGTTTTGAAAGTGTCCAATAATTTCTTTAACAACCAGGCGTAGAGTTATACGAATTAGACTACCATCTTATATATTTGTCAAGGGAGGTAATTCAAGTAAAATCAGTTTCATTCATTTAAATGTTATCTTAAAATTACAATGTTTCTATTGTTTAATACCTTCGATATGTATAGGATCTTATCCGGCATACTATGCGCTACATGTTAAATATGACACTGCCATTCTTCCTTCTTATTTGGGGTAAATAATTATTTTCTATATAGACTAAAAAACTATCAGATTGTGCCCCATAACGTATCATAGGCGTTGGTATGCGGCCTTTCTGCATTAAGGCCAACTAAAAGAATTTTGAATTAATATTTTTACTGCCATTGTTGACACATTATTGATTGTTTTTCAAAACAACATTCAGTGATGGGTAGACTGGTCAAATAAAGATGATTCCTACTGTAACCTTGTCATCTAAGGGGCTATTTAGGTTCTAAGCCACCTATAAGAGCTGGCTCAGATAAGGTTCTCGTCTTAGTGATCAAGATGCCAGCCGCCTGAAGCTGAATGACTTGACAGAATGACTTGAAGCTGATGTGATGGTTAATGGTTTTGCTTATTTCAATACTTTGAAAACTATTTGACTGCCACCTAATTAACGTGTTCGTGTTAAATTGATTATCATATAGTTAGTACAATCCCTGTGTCAAATGTGAATTGTTCACGAATATTCCAAATAATATTTCGAAACTTGTCTGCAGTCGGATCGATATTTTGAAACCCAATTAACTGATTCTGCTTGGACACAGGTTGAGATGATTTTAATCTAGTTACTTCAGGTGTCATATAGAAAGATAACCATAATTTATGGAAGCTGAGGTCGTAGTTGTTTTCCGATTGATATTTTGAAATCTATTTTACTGCCATTTACTTAAAAGGCCAATGCCAATCAAGATTGAGTAGAAGGTGTATTATAATGAGTGTACTGTTAAATTGAAAATAATTCTTCAGGATATTCCATGGAATGTTTTGAAGTGTATGGTTGTTTTCCGATTGATATTTTGAAATCTAGTTGACTGCTTGTTGCATAAAAGGAACCAATGCCATCATACAATTAATATTATCACTGGGCTAGAAGTCATTTTCAAAGAATAGTGCAGGGAATATTTTGAAACTAATGTCTGGATCTGTCATCAATATTTTGAAACCTACTTGGCTGATTCCTGTTTGAATATTGGCCAGTGTAGTCTATGTATGATAATAATTCCATCAGAATTTTGCAAGGAATATTGTGAGACTTAACCGCTTCGTGCTGACGGCGGGCAAGGCTGGCCTCTGTAATGGCCGTGAGAAATGTCAACTTGCAAAACAGGAGATGATTGTTTTTTAGGGTTTACCACTGAAATGACTGCCTCGGTAATCGAGCCAGTCATTCCGGTGGTGGATTCTCGGAAGTAGTCTTCTCTTTGCCAGCAAATAGACATTCAAGAAGCAAAATATTTTGGATTTTCCTGATACCATTTAGGCATTGGAGGGTTGAGTCTGTGATGGTCTTGCTAAAATATTTCGAACATTATCTGATCATACTGAAATGTAGAGTTCAGTCGGATTGTATTTTATTTTAATTGTTTCTACAAAAAATAATTATTTGTAGAAAATATTGAAAGTAGTCTAACACATAAATTATATATATACAGTTGCAGAGTGGTCGGTGATGATCCAGTGATGTCATGGTCGGGGTGTGTTTGAACGACCAGTAGATATACATCCCCAGTTGCAGGGCAAGCCAGATTTTGGATATAAAGTTGATTAATATTTGCAGAATTATTTGAAATAAATTCCTGTTAGTCTGTTGGTATTTACGTCATCATTCAACTAGTTGAATTATGACGTCAACGTCAATTGATATACCAATTAGCTTAATTGAAATGATAAATTCTGCAGATATTTTCTTTAACCATTCTCTGGTAATCCATACATTCAGATATGGAGACATAAGGCATGATTCCTATATAAGAACGGAATAGGAAATTGAGGTCAATATGGTCATGAAATAATGCTAGAAAATTAATTAAATACGATTAATTTTGTCGTTCTGTCCTTTCAATCAGTCTCTTTTTCACTCACTCACTCACTCACTCACTCACTCACTCACTCACTCACTCACTCACTCACTCACTCACTCACTCACTCACTCACTCACTCACTCACTCACTCACTCACTCACTCACTCACTCACTCACTCCCTCCCTCCCTCCCTCCCTCCCTCCCTCACTCACCCACCCACACACCCACCCACCCACCCACTCACTCACTCACTGACTCACTGACTCACTCACTCACTCACTTAATTCACTCACTCACTCACTCACTCACTCACTCACGCACGCACGCACGCACGCACGCACGCACGCACGCACGCACGCACGCACGCACGCACGCACGCACGCACGCACGCACGCACTCACTCACTCACTCACTCACTCACTCACTCACTCACTCACTCACTCACTCACTCACTCACTCACTCACTCACTCACTCACTCACTCACTCACTCACTCACTCACTCACTCACTCACTCACTCACTCACTCACTCACTCACTCACTCACTCACTCACTCACTCACTCACTCACTCACTCACTCACTCACTCACTCACTCACTCCCTCCCTCCCTCCCTCCCTCCCTCACTCACTCACTCACTCACTCACCCACCCACACACCCACCCACCCACCCACTCACTCACTCACTGACTCACTCACTCACTTAATTCACTCACTCACTCACTCACTCACTCACTCACTCACTCACTCACTCACTCACTCACTCACTCACTCACTCACTCACTCACTCACTCACTCACTCACTCACTCTCTCTCTCTCACTCACTCACTCACTCACTCACTCACTCACTCACTCACTCACTCACTCACTCACTCACTCACTCACTCACTCACTCACTCACTCACTCACTCACCCACTCACCCACCCACCCACCCACCCACCCACCCACCCACCCACCCACCCACCCACCCACCCACCCACCCACCCACCCTCACTCACTCACTCACTCACTCACTCACTCACCCACCCACCCACCCACCCACCCACCCACCCACCCACCCACCCACCCACCCACCCACCCACCCACCCACCCACCCACCCACCCACCCACCCACCCACCCACCCACCCACTCACTCACCCACCCACCCACCCACCCACCCACCCACCCACCCACCCACCCACCCACCCACCCACCCACCCACTCACTCACCCACCCACCCACCCACCCACCCACCCACCCACCCACCCACCCACCCACCCACCCACCCACCCACCCACCCACCCACCCACCCACCCACCCACCCACCCACCCACCCACCCACCCACTCACTCACTCACTCACTCACTCACTCACTCAATTCAGTCACGCACTCATTCATTCACTTTCACACTGCATGTTACTCCCTGCACTCACTCAACTCACTCACTGCATTCACACATTCACTCACTCAATGCAGTCATCACACGTTAGCGATTGCTGGAAATCAATAGGAATCAATATAAGATAGACATACCTGTAGCTATGATCGCTTATACTGGCATATGGATGTTGTTCTTGTGGAGATGTTGCCGGAAGAAAGTACTGTTTCAGCAGTAGTTTTTCTTGGCAAGGGCATCTTCAAGCACCCCATCATTTAACTAGTATACTTGTACAAATGGGGAGGATTTTCTCACTTGATAATGGAAGAAAAGACATTGATTTGTGACAAAATGTAATCTCTTAGTGTTTTTGTTTTTCTTTTTCATTCATAATTTTTGATGAATCAGGGTGTTGGTTTAGGGGTCGAAAGTTCACCCGAGCATTAACGGACTATCTGATGTAGGGCATATCATGATGTCCAGATAGCCATCGTTCTTCATGGTCGTCAGGGCTCGGGTCTCTGATTGGTGACATTCCACATCAGGACACTTATCCAGGGGCAACAGGGTTGCCAATGAAATTAAACGTGTAGTAATGCTGAAATTGGGATGATGTTCGGTTCATGTTAATGAGATGGGGGTTGTTGTTCGGCCTGTATGAATTTTCGCTATGGGAATGAAATTTATAGAGAATTTAGAATTTTGATAGTTCAGAAAATTATTTTGCCACTGTGATATGTCTATCTATATATATATATATATATATATATATATATATATATATATATATATATATATATATATATATATATATATATATATATATATATATATAGTATACAATTCTTTATTTATTTGCTGAGTGTAAACCGCATGTCACTGTTTAATTATTCATTAAATATTTAAAAAAAATGAATTGGATGAAATTTGTTTGTCTTTTGTAGTCAACCTAATTACTTCTTCCTCGTTTCGTTGATACCAGATTTCCAAAGAATCTGTGACAAGTTTCTGACCCTTTAGTTAGAATCTAGGACCTCGTTCAAAATTATCCCTTATTCCAACCCAGGTAGAATTAGGTGTTTCCCTTAGACGTTACAATCAATTTATTAATCAAGTATTTGTCATAAGATGCCATATTCATATGAACTTTAGAATCGATTCAATTTGAAAGGCATAAGACATCGCAATCAACTGATACATGTAATCGTCACTCCTTTATCTCGGATCACTCTAAATTGGCAGGGTTTTTTTGGACCGCACCTTATCTGATTTATTTAGATTAGGTAGCTAAAACTTTCCATTTCATAGTGTGGTTCTCCACACACTTACATAATAGGGTACAACGTCACAATAGGAAAGAGAAACACACACAAACACACGCACGCATGCGCATGCGCCCGTCCGCTCAGCCGCCCGTCTGCCCGCCCGCCAGCCCGCCTGCCCGCCCACACCCACGCACGCACACACACACGCATGCACTCACACAGGCAACTCTACGAACGGTATTGAAAAAAGAGTTATTTAGATCAATGATTAACAAGTTTACAAATGAGACCCTGATATTGTGGCATAACTCTGTCACAAAATCTACGAGTAATTTAAACATGTGAACTGAAACTTTAAAGCAATTATCCCTCTTTTTACCTGAGCATCCTGCAAGGGTACACGGTTCAATGTGACTGACAACCCCATTACAATTGGCTCCTCCATTATGTGGTGGTGGGTTTGAACAAGTTCGACTTCGAGATGCAGTTCCACTGCCGCATGTCACATGACAACGCCATGCACTCCAGAGCGACCATCCACCATCAACTGAAAATATAGCATGTCTAATGATATAGTATGAGTCATATACAGTTGCATATAATATATATATATATATATATATATATATATATATATATATATATATATATATATATATATATATATATATATATATATATATATATATATATATATATAGTATACAATTCTTTATTTATTTGCTGCGTGTAAACTGCATGTCACTGTTTAAGTATTCATTAAATATTTAAAAAAAATGAATTGGATGAAATTTGTTTGTCTTTTGTAGTCAACCTAATTACTTCTTCCTCGTTTCGTTGACACCAGATTTCCAAAGAATCTGTGACAAGTGTCCGACCCTTTAGCTAGAATCTAGGACCTCGTTCAAAATCATCCCTTATTCCAACCCAGGTAGAATTCGGTGTTTCCCTTAGACGTTACAATCAATTTATTAATCAAGTATTTGTCATAAGATGCCATATTCATATGAACTTTAGAATCGATTCAATTTGAAAGGCATAAGACATCGCAACCAACTGATAAATGTAATCGTCACTCCTTTATCTCGGATAACTCTAAATTGGCAGGTTTTTTTTGGACCGCACCTTATCTGATTTATTCAGATTAGGTAGCTAAAACTTTCATTTCATAGAGTGGTTCTCCACACACTTACATAATAGGGTACAACGTCACAATAGGAAAGAGAAACACACACAAACACACGCACGCACACGCATGCGCCCGTCCGCCCACCCGCCCGCCCACCCGCCCGCCCGCCCGCCCGCCCGCCTGCCCGCCCACACGCACGCACGCGCACACACACGCATGCACACACACAGGCAACTCTACGAACGGTTTTGAAAAAAGAGTTATTTAGATCAATGATTAACAAGTTTACAAATGAGACCCTGATATTGTGGCATAACTCTGTCACAAAATCTACGAGTAATTTAAACATGTAAACTGAGACTTTAAAGCAATTATCCCTCTCTTTACCTGAGCATCCTGCAAGTGTGCACGGTTCAATTTGACTGACAACTCCATTACAATTGGCTCCTCCATTATGTGGTGGTGGGTTTGAACAAGTTCGACTTCGAGATGCAGTTCCACTGCCGCATGTCACATGACAACGCCATACACTCCAGAGCGACCATCCACCATCAACTGAAAATATAGCATGTCTAATGATATAGTATGAGTCATATACAGTTGCATATATATGCGGGCGTACTTGCTTGCGTGCGTGCGTGCGTGCTTGCGTGCGTGCGTGCGTGCGTGCGTGCGTGCGTGCGTGCGTGCGTGCGTGCGTGCGTGCGTGCATGCGTGCGTGCGTGTATATGTGTGTAAAATGTGCATCATTTCCAAAAGCCAGACTGGTGGCTAGAGGTGTATGTGGTTAGCGCAAACGCTCTTGTAGCCCTTCATTTGGTGGTTCGAATGGGAAGGCATCAACAACATTAGAGAAGTCTCTTACTCTGTTCAAGACAAGTGCAGAGCGCCGATTTGTGAATAAGTAGGGTGAGCAGCGATAAGCGAGTTCTCATGTGCTGTATGAATCATACATATATACATTGTAATTTAATGATGTGAATGTAAAGGCTACGTTCCTGTAGATTTCACAGGCTGATCTACCTGGCGAGTTCAGCAAGGCGATGTTACACTTGTGCTTCTATCCGTGACTCTGTGTGTGAGACAGTGATTATGTACGTCAGATGCTGCTAGTAAGTATCTTTTAAGTAGCAGGTAAAGGAATGCAAAGCTGCATAAACGGTCTGATGAAGAGAAACGGTTTACACAATTTTGTCTTCAAAGTTATGCAGGATTTAGTATACTATCAAATGTCTAATTAGCTGCCGTTACAAGAGGGTAAAACGGTGTTCTAAACCAAATTGTAGAGTTGATCTGCTTGTAAGGTTGGTAGTGAGATAGTATGTTTAGAGTACGGTAACAATTAGATCAGTATGAATAGTCAAGGGGCCCGCTGTGCGCTATTGTTTTGCAAATGACCTCATAACCTATGCAAATTCTGCGTTCTGATTGGTTGTTCTAAATGAGCGTGTAGACGCTATTGTTCTAAAGTGTAGGCTACCCGTTATTGTTCTAAATGTGGATCTGCACACAGTTGTTCATAAGTGACCGCTGTACGCTATTATTCATGCAGGTGGTCGCTGGTATCTGGTGAATATTTTGAAATATTTTCGCTTGGCTGAGATGGGGGCGGGGCGGCGTCTTCCAGCTATTTAATTTTCAAATATATCAGAACGAAGTACAGCGTTACACGGATAATATATAGCTATACTAAGCGATGTTGTATGTATAAGATTGTATAGATAATACTCATGTAGCTATCGTATTTAAAGAGATGTATGTCTTTAAAGTGGCAGGCATTTAATTATTAGATTTTCAAAAAAATGTTGCGGCCACAATTCTATACAGGCAGCTGCACATTTATACATGCGGCAACATGTCTATGTACATGTCCAGTCACACGTATTTGTTCCTAGTTTTGTTACCCTTTCTTTTAAACAACACTGCTGATCGCTGTTGAATGTTTTTCATAAACTACGTCTTTCATATCACAGACTATAAAATGCATTAATTATACTGCATGAGAGAGTGCAGCTTGCCGCGGTGGAGTCAAGTGTTAGAACTTGATTATTTGAGTGCACTCGCATATATAAAACACCTTGTGGTGAACAAATGACATGAGATTGATATTTGGCCAGATATTACAATGTCCTCGCTGGGAGTAAAGTTTTAAGAAAAATTGATAATAACGTGTGAACACGCTAACTGGCTATTGTTGTTTACCACTAAAGGCAGCTCTCGACAAACTTGACGCCTGCCACCGCAAACGCCTACGCACCATCACTGGGCACCGATGGCCAGCTAGCATCATTTCCAACGATGCACTATACAAGATGTGTAATACACTGCCGCTGACTGTAAAAGTCGCTCGGCAAAGATGGTCCATGTTGGGCCATA
Organism: Chaetoderma sp. LZ-2023a; assembly: GCA_034401795.1. Classification (NCBI taxonomy): domain Eukaryota; kingdom Metazoa; phylum Mollusca; class Caudofoveata; order Chaetodermatida; family Chaetodermatidae; genus Chaetoderma; species Chaetoderma sp. LZ-2023a. The sequence goes on from CM067364.1 coordinate 61,866,459, forward strand.
TATTACGGATGCCAGAAGATACACCAGCACAGAGAGCCTTGGAATTCTCCCTACTCGGAGCCAGCAAATACAAAGCCAGGGGAGGACATCATTTGCATCCATCTGCAGCTGCCTATATAAAGCGTGCTTCGAGGTGACCTCAAGAAAGCAGGATTAGGTACACTCAGGTCAAGCATGGACCTGAGGAAGCTAACGAGTTTGGCTGAGGTCAAGACACAGAGGGTAAACGCGAAGAAGGACTGATTGCAGCTGTAGTATGTTTCTACTACTACAGCCACAGAATACAGTAATCATACATACATATACTTAAGATTAACGCATTTTTAATTCACTGTGTTCATACGTTAACAGTAGAAAGTGCTGTGTGGGGAGTTGGTTGTAGACCGAATGCCTTATCATTCATGATCTTACATTTCAACAATTAAGAGCCACATTACGATCATAGTAGCATAATCATAGATGGTCATTTACTACAAATCAAATATAAATATATCATTTTGGGCTACACAGCAGTGATACGTTATAACTATGTTTGTATTATATAATTCAGGCAAACCTGCCCTAAGCGACCTCCTCATGTTACACCATTACATGGGCGCTACAGATTGTCGTAACCATTTAACCATTTAACCCTTGAATTTCTTCAAGATAATTTGAATTTGCTCATAGAACATGTCCATTTGCAGACCAAGAGAAGACTATTAAAAAGTTATCATTGGAATGACTGGCTCTGCTGGCTATCCATTTGTCTACACAGTGCACCAACAAACGCCCACCACCAACCACCTACACCAACCATCACCACCACTACCACCACCACCATCAGCATCACCACCAACACACACAACCATCACCACCGCCATCATTAACACCACCACCACCACCTTCACCACCACCGCCACTAACACCACCACCAGAACCACTGCGACCACTACCACCAATACCGACATACCCACCAACCACTAAGCACCACCGCAATCACCAATACCACCTACACCCACCACCATGTATTAACCCCACACCACCCACCACCAACACCCATCCACCCACAAACCCCTATCTAATTTCTTCATATTCATATTTGCAGAGCTATAGGACTATTTCAAAAAATGTATCATTGGAATGACTGACTCTGATGGCTATCCATTTATCTAGACATTGTGGTCGGAATTTGCGAGAGCGTGGTGTGTGAAAAATGGCATATAGGTTGGACAGTGTATGCCAATGAGGGTTTAATAAAGGTCTCGCTCATATGCACACATGTCAGCATGAATGCATTATGAGTACCTAGTCAAACCCCGACAACACAAATACTATAGCTGGCTATCCATTGTCTAGACATTGTGGCCACAACGACCTACTACCAACACCCAACACCACCACTACACCATTACCAACACCAACGCCACCACCGTCACCACCACCATCACCACCACCACCATCCCTCTACCACCACAGCACCACTACCACCCACCACCTTCACCACAACCACCATTAGCACCACCACCACCAACAGCCACCACCAACCACGAAGCACTAACACCCACCAGCAAGCATTAACCCCACCACCACCATCCACCAGCTCCCATCCACCACCCCCACCGACTACTTCCACCAACCACCAACCCAACTGCCACCACCAACATCAACAGGGCCCGCTCTGATGTGTATATTGAGGGATGTGGGGGACCCGATTGGATATATAGCTACAATCATCAAATCACCACACACATAAAGAACCAATGTTTTATTTGTATCCATATTTTTACATTGAAGAAAATATTACATATGATAAAACATATAGTCTATGTAGCATAAACAAATAGACAATGTTCTGGAGATCTATTTATCGATGGGTAGACTGATTCCTTATGGATCAGATCTGTGACCACCGGAATCATCATCATTATCGTCAGCGTCTAGATTTTCCTTATGTACTTCTTGATCAGAAACTCTCTTTTTCAAAAGGTTGAGAAGACTGCATCATCGCATGCATACCCCTCGGTGATAAAATCATTAGTTTGCCAACGAATTATTTTAATGAGTCTAGAGTTCAGTAATCTTCTCCACTGGAACATTATCTCTAAAAACTGTGTAACCAAAGCATCAGCATCTATAGAAATAGACACATTGTCTACACCAGTTGGGTCTGTGTTCACTGCATCATCCTCATCTTCTAAACCTGATTGTTCAGCGTCTAAGAACTGCTTAATATTTTGGAATATGGCAATTAGTTCCTGATTGCCTATGACTTTTTTTTCATCTTCACATTCATCTTCACTCTCAGACTCTGCTGATTCATCACCGGCTTCACTCTCAGACTCTATCGGCTCATCATTTTCAATCTTCATCTCTGTCATTTCTTCATCTTCACTGTTTAGATTTTTGTTGTCGTAATCATTATGGAATCAGATCTTATGCCACTTCAGGTCATTTGACCTATCAAAAGTTGAATCTTATTCAAAACATTTACATCTCAGCATATTGATTATAGGATAAATCTAGCAAGCATTCAAGCTACAAGGTTCTTCGAAGAAATCTTCTGACCTCGTAAGCCTACCTAACTACTCCGCAGTTAAAATACACGTCCAACCACTTTGTGATTTTTAAACTGGAGTAAGAAAAGCAATTGAATTTGAACCGTTTTCTTGGATTATATGCACGGCGGCCACAAATCCGCAACATGTGTCCACAAATTTCCAATATGGAGCTGGAAATCCGCAACATGTGGCTGGAAATCTTCAACATGTGACACCAAATCTGCAACATGCCGCCGCACATCCGCAATATGCAGCCACAAATCCGCAACATGTGGACGCAAATCCGCAATACGCAGCCGCAAATCCGCATATTTTGCGGCCACATATCCACAACATGCGGCCCCAAATCCGCAACATGTGGACACAAATCCGCAACATGCGGACACAAAATCTGCAACATGTGGCCGCGTCGGGCTGAATGTTGGCGCATGTAGACACACATATACGCATGTATTTTGGCGTGCATGTTTGGCCGGACATGTACATACACTTGTTGCTGCATGCATAAGTGTGCAGCCACCTGTATAAATTGCAGCCGCAACATTTTTTTGAAAATTTAATAATTAATTGACTGACACTTTAAAGCCATATATCTCCTTAAATACAATAGATACATGCTTATTATCTATATAATATTACATATACAACATTGCTTAGTTTAGCTATATATTAGCCATGTAACACTGTACTTCACTCTGATTTTTCTGAAAATAAAATGACTGGGAGGTGCTGCCCCGTCCCCATCTCAGGCAGGCGAATATTTGACATAGGAAGCTACAATTCACGCTGCTTTCAAACTATTCACCAGATACCAGTGACCACCTGCATGAACAAAAGCATACAGCGGTTACTTATGAACAATAGTGCACAGCTGTCACTTATGAATAATAGCATGCAGACACCATTTAGAACCTTAGCATGTACCCTACACTTTTAAAAAATAGTGTCTACCCGCTCACTTAGAACAATGGCGTATACACGCTCATTCATAACAACCAATCAGAACGCAGTATTTAAATAGGTCACGAGCTCATTTGCATAATAATAACAGTGCACAACGGGCCCGGTAACTACTAGTATGGTATCAAATACCCGGGTGTCATCATCACACTTGGTGTACCCATACCAGCAAGGTGTTCCATAAAGCTCACAAGTCGGTGCTATCGTATGTAGGAAACTAGCGACTCCATCCAACACCAACCCACCCCACCCCATGCAATCTGACTACATAATGTTAATACATATTAAGGTTTATCAAGAGCAGTTCGTCGATAACCGAGGAGTAGCAATTTTAAAATTTACATATGGGTGTCACCATTTCTATGCTAAAGACATGATGTGTTCATATTTGTTTAAATCTCTCTAGTCTAATTGTATTTTATCATCTATTTCAATATTAAAATGTGTTGGATAAGCTTTAAGTTGTTTTTTGACATCCATAAACACGAGTGTGCCTGTTCTTGATTGTGCGTTACGGTGGAATTACTATAGTACTTTATATTATTTCCATTCACGCTTTCCATACCGTGGAAATGTGTAGTTCTTATTTACTGCTGTAGTGCTATTTTTATTCAAGACTCGGCACACCAAGGTAATTCTCGTATTTTAATCATGACTCAGGTATGTATAATTTAGTTATTTAGATTGAACATTTTCAGTCTGAGCTCTCATTGTGTTTGGCAAATATGCTACGTTTGTCAGGTGTGTTACATTACTCGAAGCTGTTTGACTGATATGTGTTGATGCCTATGGCACTTTGACCCACACGTGTTGATGCCTGTGGCAGCAAACACATTCAGTTAAAATGTTGTCAAATGGATAGGTCCCCTTTCACTATTTACAGGTTGGAATGAAGAGGGTTAATAGCTAAACTCGCTTTGATTTCTACTGTAATCATTGTAATGTTAAAATACCACACCCCTGTCGGTGCATTCAAACTGTGCATTCACTAAACTCGCGTTGATTAATGCTCATGTTGTTGTATTGTTAAAATACCAAACTGTGTTGGCGTATACAGCACTAGGCCTACATATATATTTGTCGAAATGGCCGATCTGTATCAGATCTATTTTTGATATGTGATTGCCACTATAATCGGAATGCTTAAATGTAATTTTTGCGCAAGTTTGACATTAATTCTGCTAAGGATTTTCCCATTACGGATACCATTATTGACCGAATTGCATGTTGTATCAATACTGAATGTCATGAGTATTGGCATAGTCAATTGCGTATTGCATTGCCTGCTAACTTGCTATGAATTGCTGCGTTACACTCGTTGTCTGGGCATGATATATATGAACTCTTACTTAGCGTACTTTAACTCGCTGTCTCCCAAGGGTTGGCTGGAACTGTAGTCTACACGTTTCATCAGAGCAAAGAAGCTAGAAACTGGAAGCCCGTAGCGTAAGTCCAGGTTGCAGAGTGCCTACCCTAGTTGCATCCACGCACCTTCGATTATGTTATCATACCTGTTGGGATCGTATTCTACATTGTAGCTACCATCATCCACTTGCTGGGTCGGCTACGTAATCACTATGCCACAGACCAACGCACTCGTGTGTGTACCCCATGCCAGCCATGCATTATGGTATGTACTCACACACACGCACGCACGCACGCACGCTCGCACAGTGTAAATATTTTAAAATACTATCCTTTTCATTTTAAATGTTGTTTGGATTGTGTTGTTTGTGGGATGACACGTGATATTCCAATAAGAAATGGCCACATATTTCAGTAAGTCCATTTCTTGCCACCATTGTCCTTTGATTGATAACTATCTTGGGAATTATTAGGTGGATTGGAGATGGTGGTCCTGCTAAGCTTGTCTGATTTGGGGAAGGGTGTGAGCCTATTTTGATTGACATGACGTCACATATCAAGTGTCTTTGTTCATCCCCTAGACAATTCTCCCCAATGCGTGGCAATGGGGACCGTCCTTCTAAAACACTAGATGGAGGTAAATCGAAAACCAGGCTCAGCTAGACTAGTATGTGAGAGTAACACATGCTTACCTACAACACATCCATCGTTACCACTACCCCCGCACCAATTGCTCTTACACATACACCCAAAGCTGTCCATAACAATGTGTCATAGATACCATACTCATACAGCCATAGCTAGCACATCCCATATGCACATAACTACACATTTCCATATCTACCTCTATAGATGCATCCATATCTTCCCATACACAGACAACAACAGCTACGATGCAATAGCAATGCACCACTGCTACCCATAACAATACACCCACAACTGCATTAGTCTAACCTACTAGCCTAACTTAGGAGGCTACTAGCCTAGCCTATTTGCCCAGCCTGCTAGTCTATTAGCCTATTAGCGTATTGTGTGTGCTTGCTCACATAGCCAAGCATACCCGACTTACTTAACCTCCCATACTCGCCTAGTCTGACAACTTAATGACCCGCCCTACTAGCCTAATGACCCAGCCTACTAGCTTCGCCCACTAGTCAAGCCTACTTGGATAGCATCCTACTCTGAGAGCTCAGGTTACTGTCCCAATATTGGGAAACACCAGGCCAATTTGGATCGATATTGACCCACAATTAGTCCTTAACCTGCATTGGCAAGGTAGACTATCGGCTGGCTTACTATACTAGCATGACATGGCCTACCTACTACCCTAGTGGAGCCTCCGGGACTGCATACTGGGTCGGGACTCCCTCATGCCCAGTGGCACCGCAAGTGCAGGGTGCATTTGGGTGAGAGTGCTGGTTAGCTTGTCTCGGTGAGGGGGGGGGGGGGCTGATGGAGCGGGATTTCCGCTTCTCCAGGTTGTACAAATAGCGACTTACTGATTCCTTGGACATTTGATGTTCCAGTGACGTCGGGCAATCATCGTCGCGGAAGTTGAATCGTATTGTATCATCAGGGCTGTTGGTGTCGCCGGTATGATGGTTCACTATCACAATATTAATGGAGCGACATAATTATATTAAACGAAACAATGGTACTCGTTTACGTCTAATTGGGAGGAAAGCATGTAAGAACGGAAGGGTGTTGATGTGTAAACTGATCCTCGTCAGAGGTACCTCAGATCTCTGATCTGTATATTCCGTGAGGTATCCCCGCAAAGGAGAGACCTAATGGGATCACTTGATTAAACTTAATATAAGCCATAAAATCTGAGGCCGGCCAAGCTGTTGGCTGTGAGAGGAAAGTGCCTCGTGTGGGCCTCCATCACAGGAAAATGCCTACAATGCCGAGGCGGGGGAGGAGAGATGGCGAAAAGGGCCACTCCCCTGTTCAAACTATGCTAAAATGAAAAAGGAGTGTGTCAAGTGTCGTTAAAAGTGTTAGGATGCATGCGGGTTCACGTGAAGATGATGCTGATGATTTCCACAGAATTCAACACCATCCCCGTATGTAAGTTAAAGACATTATTATTTGGTAGTTGTCGCTTTATTTATGCGAGCCTTCTCACTAGAACCCACTCTAACATTTAGTCCTTAATTCCACATATGTCTAGTTGTGGCCGCAAGTGAATGTGTGTTTTCCTAACTTAAACCATACAGGTCTGCCTGTGGCGAATACTCGGTTTCCTATGGGCACTCTCACGGAGCATTTTCCTCAGACCGACAGCGTGCAAACATGTCATTTGGTGGCAGCTTCATAATCAAATATCGATCCTGCACATACCGCAGCATGACCACAAATAACAGCACAGGGACAAGTCTCATTACATAAGCATGTGAAAGCATGTATCTATTTATGGCGGGGAGGGAAAGACAAACATCTAAATATGGTGACCTTCCCATGAGGGCGTGGTGGGCTCTAAGACTGCACCCAGTCATTGTGGAGTTAGATGGCGATCTGTCTATCCGCCACCTAGCATTTCGAGTGCATATCAGGTGAGATCCGCAAACTAGGACTTATTATTTACATGTCTTTAGGATTAATTCGGAAAGCCCAAAAGAATGCACTGCAGGAGTATAATATATAATTGGTTTGCAGTTTACTTTGGCATGGAACCAGCTAATTGGTATCCAGAGATACTGGCGGGATGTGTGCGGTCCTCTGCGCTTTGATTGTAACTGCTCAGGAACCCCACTAGTTTCTAAAGTCAGCTCTAACCAACGTACCAGAGGGAATCCAAACAATTAATAAGCCCTCAGGCCAGAGGAGCACAGAAAGAGACCACCACTTATATCATACTAATTTAGGAGGCCCTACGTGTATGACCAATTTATACAATCGGCCTGGTGTGCGATGTATAGCTTATCCGCAGCTCCTGGAAACGAGGCTTACACAAATGTATCCTACAGAGTGGTCGTCCATAACTTCGTGTTAAACTATCTTATCGAGTTAAATAGCCAGGTTTAGTCAGCCGCATGCCATATTTGCCTGATGTGAACAAGATCAGCGACCTCGGTGAAAAAGCATTGCTGTGCGGGGGAAGAAGATGGTGTGTTTGTTGTTGTTGTATAGCGTAACCTAACTGATATGCGGTCCGAGTTTTTAATACAAATACGCAAAATGATTTAACTTGGGTGGCTGCTGCCATATCACAAATTAATAGAGTACTGTGAAAATGTGAGGTCGTCCGCACATAAATGAAAATAAAATAAATATAGACAAGCACATATATAAACTATAAAAATAAGGTCTCACATGACCTTGCAGTACCTATATATATATATATATATATATCAGTACCTTCCTACATACTAAGTTTGCAGTCTTACATCTTGGCCAAAATGCCCATCCGCTCTTCGCATGTTCATATGTGGGAACCTTTCTTTGATTTAGTTATTGCCCCCGGTTGATCAGCCTGGAGCTTCCAAAAACTGCATGCTGCAGATGCAGTTGGTGTGCTCCAGAGACGAGAACTCAAAACCTAGAGGCACTGTTTGTGTTGTTCAACCGGGAAGAGTACAGTAAGTGATACTATTGCGTCTCGCTGTGCTTTGGCAGCCACACTGCCTTCTCTCTGTCGAATTCTGATTTTTCTGCTCATTATATACTGAGCAGTGACGTCATAGAGTGCGTCTCAACCAATCAACGCCTGCGCCGTGATGATGCAAGGTTAGCGGCCACGTGATTCACTGGCCTTCACCGATTACCAAGTGCATACATGGTTATAACGTTATGGAAACTATTTTGAACTGAAGCAATCGAGGATATCGCTTTCTGGACCGATTTCAGATCTGTAATTCGGATTCCTCGTTTCATTCTTCAATGGCACATACAAAGAACGCCGCAGAGCGTCTATTATCAAGGAATTGCGAATACAGGTCCAGAGTATTCAAAAGATGATATATTCTCCATATACTAACACACGTTGATAGGCAATCTCTGATGCCCGTGCATGCATGCTAGACAATCTCTCCGACTCTGTCATTCTGAGCCTCTCGTATATGCCTTTATACACGCATATCGTCCTACCCAAGGGTGTGGGGTATGTGAGGGCTTGGAACGCAACTGACGGGTCGATCTGCGCTACACCACCCCGCACCCCGCCCCCTCCTAGTTTGGTACCTGGGTCAAACGATACCGCATCGCAGATTGATTGCAACAGGGCATACATTAGGCGAGAATTATAGACTTTGCGAATTGGCGCGTAGCCGAGAGGATGGAGTGGTGCGAGAGAGCGTAGTTTATCAGAGAAAGGCACATAGAGGTGTGAAAGAGTTTGTGAGGGGTTGCATACATTTATTTTTTATTTTTGTCCAGGTATTTATTTTTCCAGGCCTTTGCTTTTTTTTTTAATGCTGTGGTACGTGGTCTTCTTTTGACTGGCTGATTACCTTGATTTGCCTAAACAATATCTCGTGAGGGCATTCTCTTTGGTGACGGGTAATTAATTCCCCGTCGAAAATGCCCAAAAATGTCCAGGATTCAATGTACCAAAACCATAGATGGAAAGTAAAATATAATATATGATATAGACTATATTATAAAAGTATAAACAGGCAATATACAATATTGTTTTTACTTACTAAGATACACATGCCAAGAATATGAGGGCATGTGTATAGTGCAGCCCTTTAGTGAAGATCTATCCCTATGTCGGTCTCAAATATGTGAGGAGAAAAATAACAAGAAATATAGTATGATATAATAAGTAAAAGTCGATCAGGCAGCCCCAGCAATAGCTGGGATGGCATGCTCTAATATCATTATATTCCTTGTGGTATGATGTCTACTTACACCACATAACGTGTGTTTACAGCATAGGAATCCGCAATGATTATTTTGTTGATACACAGCTATGCGATAATCGCATAGCTGTGTAGAATGACTTTAGTCATTCTGGGGACTGGGTTTCAATTTTATAAAAATAAAAAATAATAAGAATAGTATATCAAAAATAAGATAATATTGGCATCAACGCAAACAGTAATTAATTAAAACAATCTACTGCACACATTACAATACTGGCTGTGAGTATCTACTGAAAGGTTCCGCAGGTCTGGGTTCCAGGGTCTATGTATGTCGGCCTTGGTGGATGTGGGCGTGGTGCGGGGATGTGGCATGATGTGAGGTCTAAACTGGTGTCTTAAGACGTTGTGGATACGTTCGTGTACGATGTGCTGAGAGCTAACTGAGTGCGGTGTCGAAATTCTTCTGCTTGTGGCGGTGACTGCGGAGCTGCTCGTGGTGTGGATGGCTGCTGTGTCATCGTGATTGTTGTTGCGGTGGTGGTCAGTATGTGCGCATGCGGACAGTACTGGTGGTGGTGGTGATGGTGGGCGAATGTGCTGAAGAAGATGCGGTGATGATTCTTCGCCTGTTGGCTGGCTGTGTTTACCTGCTTGCGGTGGTGTATGTGATCAGCTGAATGTATGGTTGGTGCGCTACCCTCCTCTTCCCCGCGTATGGTCTGTCAAGGGCTGCTGTTGCTGCTGCGTTGCTGGTGCTGGGTGCGGTGCTGGTGATACCGGTGGTGACTCTGCCAATAGTGCGTGGTGGAGTGGCTTAGGTGGTGACAGTGGGTATATCTGTTATATCTAGTTCTGTATCAATCACTAAATCTGGTGGTTTATGGTGAACTGAACTGAAGGTAATGGACAGTTTCTTAAAGGAAGTGTTACTGATATCAATGGAGATAGTGTTACTGGCGTGGATGTGGATGTTGGTAGTGCGGATGTGGATGTTGGTGTCATTGCAGATGCATATGCTGGTGTCAGTGCAGATGGAGATGCTAATGTCGGTGTGGATGCATGTGCCGATGCAGATGCAGATGCTGGTGCCAATGATTTAAGATGTCTAGGTTGTCGTCATTTTGTCTGTTTGATGCATGCCATCTTGCCGATGGTAGGAATGACTCATACTGGTGTCCTGTTTACTAACAGAGGACATACTATTTGAATATTTTCATCTTCTCCCCCCCTCCCCCCCCCCGGGTTTAGGGTCACAATCACCACGTGGTCTTTAGATGTTGATGCGTGGGTGATGCCGTACGTTGAAGCGGAGTACAAGAAGTTACATTCATGGCAATAGGCTCATTGTAACTTGAGATCTGAGTTTCTAGAAAATTCCCTGTCACAACTCCTGGGTCCAACCACACCGAAATCATTTTATCCTTTTTACTAACAGAGAACATACCATTTTAATATTTTCCTCTTCTTCCCCCAGGTTTAGTGTCACAATCACCACACGGTGTTTAGATGTTGATGCGTGCGTGATGCCGTACCTTGAAGCGGAGTACAAGAAGTTACATGCATGGCAATACGCTCGTTGTAACGTGAGATCCAACCGCATGGAAATCGTGTTGTGGAACAGCGTGTTCTCAGCTGAGTTCTCTGATAAAGCGAGGTGTTCCTCCAATGACATGACTACTTCCGCATCTTCTTTAATATTTTGCAGATCCAAAAAATCCCTAATTTAAAACTTTTATTTCAACTTCATAAAGACATGGCTAATACAATAATAATAAGAACAACAGAAGTGTGTTTGCAACACGAAAATGACCCGATGCCCGAGATTTTTCCTTTTGTCAATTTGCTGGAAAGATGAAGTGTCAGTGCACAATTTCTTCCTTTTATACTTTTAGTGACGTCAGATGAAGGTGGATGACCACACTCGAGAACTCTAGGGTGAATCAGTCACTGTTATAGATGGATTTCACCCGTTTTATGCTCCTCGCGTCTAATTATATTTTTCCTTCATGAAATGAACGTAGATATAAATATAGTAGGAAGAAACGTCAACTTCATCCCTTGCTTGCGGGATTACAGGTTTCCAATCAAAAACATCACGAACTATTTATTTTGGTGGATGTTCACTTTCTAATTAAAGTGATGCGGTGTTGAACTTAGATACTTATAAACGTGCCAATTCTAAGTTTAGGCTGGAACTCCCGAGGGTGTGTGGGAGAACATGATCACGTCAGCGGTCTGTGAGCCTGATTCATCACCTCTCACCTCCTCGATCGCTCACGTGGTAGCTGCGCAGGAGGGAGATTCATCTGTGGATAGGCTTTTATCCAATTTACCAGAAAATACTGGGTGGGGATCACGTGATATTTCTATTTGGATAGCAGGTGGTTGATTGGAAACTTAGGTTATTTTATTATCGCGTTGTATATTAATGTTGCTGATTAGTAGATAATGGATGCGGAGAGCTGCACATTACTCTGAAATGTCTGTTCCTTAGAACAGCATCCCCGTCTGCATGTGATTTTCAATATGCGCCTTCTTATGTGTCTTGTATCTTTTAATTCTCACTTCTGTTGATTTTTAGCAGAATCTGTGTTTAAGAGAATATTTGAAATTCTGTGTGTATATGAACTGATACGTTTTGATGCTGCTTTACCAGCCCATTCGCTAATGATTTGTGAGCGTGATAGAACTCTTTTCAGTCCGTACCCAAAATTACAAGCTAGCTGAAAGCAACCTATTGTTTGGTTTAAGCAGATCCATCTCTTGCGAGCGACCAGTTATTGAGCTCCCCAAGCAAGATTGCATTTACTTGGTGGATAGACTGCAAAGCATCCTCCTCTGTGTGTAGGACTAGTCTCACCACACCTAGACACACACTTATTTGCTACAGCGCAGATTAGAAAATTCGTGCAACAGTTTTTACGACATCACAATACCATTGTATGGAAATTGTGAAGCAATCAGCCTGGGTGTCTTTGTCGTTTGTCCTGTGGGTGGGTGTGGGTACGCGTGGTTGGCTCTTTTTGTGGTTGAGCTATGCTGTGATGCGGTACGGATCGTTTATTGCAGTCAGGAATGAATACTACAGTAATTGTGGTGATAACTTTATCGGACATTGAATGTATTCTCTCTGTAATGGCTGAGCTTCAGAAAGGTGGGACAGAGGTACTTAGAGCGTGGATGACCAACAACTTATTGATGTACACGTATTTCAAGTTATAGGACAAGCGTTGTTTGGTGAATCTAGCCTTCTGTATTTTTGCTGTGGTGTCCTGACTGATCACAGGGGAGTTTGGTGATGCTAATGGTGGGGTACCTCTTGGATGGGGAGGATAATCTCCCATTACACAACGGTTGGCACTTTGTCATATTTTTTCAATGCCGGAAATAGATGAGCCGAAATTTTACTGACCAGGCTGCTCCCCCATCATCCATCAGCCACCGTGACAACCAATGTGTGGGGAGCCACCTCTCCTGAAACGGCAGACTCTCTCAAATCTGAAGATTACCTGTCTTCAAACGACGAATGGAGAGTGAGGAATGCATGACGTGTGATGCCCGAACTCTGTGCAGAAATGAGGAACACGGTTTGAAATGGAGGTGGTGCAATGGTTGATTGGGTACCCGCTTGGATGAGGGATGGATCCGTGGTTTTAGGACTTGGAGGAGAAGTGAACAGAGTTGTGCAGTGTCCCTGTTGTTGAGAACAGGCAAAGGCTTCATCAAGCCTACTCACTTCCATGCTATTTAGTACATGTTCCACCCCGTAGGAGGCACTCTGGCTTGGGGTAGCTTCAGCCTCCGCTTGTGACACCTCTATAATTGGGGGGTAATAGCATGATGTGGATGGGAATGGGAAGAAGGAGGAACACCTTTTCCATCCTTCCCCTTAGACAGCCCAAATGAAAAGGTCTTCAGATGCATCTTCCCTGACCTAGTAGACCGGCTCTGAGGAGGGAGAAGGTGAGTACGAGGCTCGTCATCGTCCTCAGCATTAGTCAAATGTTCACTCAACTCCTGGCTTGGCAGGAGATGGAGCTGAACTGGCACCGCAGTTCTCTCTGATAACGTCGGGAGCACTGGTCTCTGCAGAGACGTCGGTTTTGGTACCGGTGTGGCACGTATCGCCCAGCCAGTGAACTTCCTTGGGCTCAACGCCAACACAAGGTTTAAGACGATCGAAGTGGATGACTGAGGTCAGGCCATCTGAGGCACGGATTTGGTAGGTCACGTCTCCTTACCTACTACCACATAGGGGCCCTTCCACTGGTAACTCAGTTTACTCGACACGTTTGCAGAACGTCATGTATCATGATCCCGAACCATCTTTCCTACCTCATATGCACACATCTGCCATGCCAGGTTTGTTGGCGTGGGTGCATAGTGGAGCACGTTTCTCTGACTAACTCATGCACCTGTTCTATCTGCTGGCGCATAAGCTTTACATAGAGAGAGGATGAATTCTTTTCCCAAGTAATTCTGGGCATGGACAGATCCAGGGGTAAGTGCTAGAATGTATCGATGTGCAGTATGCCATGAGCACATATGGGAGCCGTAGGGCCAAATCACGACAATCAAGGTGTGTTTCTTTAGTCAACGTCACCCTGAGAGTTTTGTTGAACCTCTCTACCATCATATCTCCAGCCAGATGGTATGGTATTGTGCTAGTATTGACTATATGAAACGATTTACAGAGCTCAGCGATCAACCGGCTCTCAAAATTACTACCTTGGTCGGAATGCAACTTGTAGGGCATACCAAAACGACAATACATTGCTTGCCAGAACCTTCGCCACAGTGGCTGCCTCTTGCTATGGCAAAGTAAATGCTTCTACTCTCTTCATGAAATACTACTTGCAATACGAGGATGTATTTATTTCCTTCTTCCATCGTATTCAAGGGTCCGAGCACACCCAGTCTGCATATCTCAGCCCTGGGACTGTTGGAACTGGCTATGTAGTATGTGCCACGGTGGTGGCCACCTCTTGTTCATCCACGAGCCTGATTGGGCTCAAGGCATCAGCGTTTCCAAGTCTATGATCAACATTGGAGATGAAGGCATGCAGAGATTCCTGCCACCAGGCTACCCAGCCCTCCTGATTCTCAAGGTTTCTGAGCCAGTGTAGTGATGCGTGATCTGTATGTAATGTAAAGGAATGTACGTACCGAAAGTGTGTGTAGTACTTATGAAGTACACCACAGCTAACTTGGTAGTCGCGTAACATTTTTCTGTTTTGTTCAGAGTACGTGGACCATAACATAGTATCTGCTAAGTTCCACCTTCTGTGGCATGTGATAGAACAGCGCATATTGCATAAGCACACGCATCAGTGTCTAAGATGAAATCGGGGTTAGGATTAGGATGAGCAAGAGTAGTTGCAGTCATCATGTGTTCCTTCAACGCCCCGAAGGAAACCTCACACTCACTCTTCCACTCGCATATCTATCCTTTTCTGTGATTTGGAATAATGGTGAGGTAATCTCACTGAAGCGATGGCTGTATCGATGATAGTACTGTCCGAGACCTAGAAAACTCCTCGTGTTTGTTACTGATGTAAGAGTCGGCCATTCTGCTACAGCACATACTTTTGCGCGTTGGGTGGCCACTCCATCTGCGGATATTGCATGACCCAGGAACTCGACATTTTGTCCGAGGAAATGACACATCTTGGGTTTGAGGTTGAGATTGGCAGTTTGAACCCACTTCAGTAACTTATCTAAATTAGATAAGCTCTGCTCAAACGAAGGGCCAACAACGATAACGTCTACTATGTAACATAGGCAGATTTACCATTGATGGGTGGTTAATACCCGCTCAATGAGCTGCTCACATATTTCAGGAGTGTTGAACAGCCCATAAGGCATCTTGTAGAACTAGAAAAAAACGTCCCTGCAGATGAATGCAGTCTTCTCCCGATCAGCCTCATCCATGGTTCCTTGCCAGTATCCACTTGGCAGGTCTAGTGTACAGAACCATTTGGCTCCAGACAACTAATCTAATGCCTGACCCGTAGATCATTAATGCGGCATTAGTCAATACAAAACCTCAAAGATCCATCCTTCTTGCCTGCAAGTATGATGGGACTGACCCATGGACATGCAGAGGGCTCAATAATTCATGTTCATGGTGTCGATGGCGTGGCACCCAGGATGGGCTTCTCTAAGGTCCATAACCCCTGTGGAAAAACTCTTCTGTTATTTAAATAGGAGACGTCGTATGTCGCATTTATGAGTTTGAGTTAATCCAACTGTGGCATGCAAATATAAGTCATGCAGATGTTCTGGTAAATTTTCATCCCAAGCCGTTGCTGGTGTGGGTGCGGTAGGGTGTGTGTCCACCAATTTCACGTCCACCAAATGGCTACAGCGAACGTCTGGGACAAGCGTTATGGGGTCTGCTGTGCCATTGAATACCCTGAAAAGTATTTGGTGTTTGCTGGTGGGGTCCACTATAATTCGTGGACTCACGCATTGGAAGGCTTGCATGTATTCAGTGTCAGGTTCCAAAATTGCAGTGTGTGTGTTGTCTCATAGTTGTGGTGTGGTTGCCCAAAGAATTTCCTCCTGTTCCGGCTCAACTGTAGCTGGAGAGGCTAATAGCACTGCGCAAGTATTGTACAGTGGTGATTCTGGTCCAAGGCATATGCGGTGGCCGTATATGTCTAACTCTTTTTGTCTGTAGTGTATTATGGCCTCATTACTAATGTGAATATCAGAACCGAATAGGGCATCGTTTTAGATAGAGGCAACTATAACCCTCTGAATGAATTGCATTTCCTCTATCTCTATCACAATGCTTATTGTGCCAGTCGCCGGAACCTCAGCTCTGGTGGCTGTTTGTAAAAATATGTTAGAGGGCTGAAGGGGTGGCTTTTTATGAGGTGGGATGTTCTCATACAAGCGCTGGTTAATTACTGTGGTGGAAGCTCAAGTGTCTACAGTAGCACTGGTGGAAACACCACCAAATAAGCAGGCACACTTATATATCACTTTGCGGTGTGCTGCAGAAGATTTTCCAGTCGCGGTGTGGGGAACTTCTTGAAATGCGGTGGGGTCTTGTACGTAGATTGCCTCCCTAGATATAGCTTCAATGAGTTCGGAAGGTAGCTGCATGAGGAAAGAGCCAGCTTGCCGTCGTTGCTGCTTGTTTTGCTTAGGTGATGACGGAGATGGAGGTAGCAATGGTGCGGGTTCTGTTGGTGGTGGTGTGTATTGTGAGTTTGTGTATACAGCAGATTGGATTCGAGTGGCGGTGTGGTTGCAGTGTGCTACCTGCGCCATCCATTTGGGACAATGCATCGTCATGTATTTAGTGGATGCACAGAAGAAACAGTGTCGTCGCCACTGCCTCTCCTGATGGCTATGACGATGACATTTGCGGATCTATGATGTGGAGTGGTGTGGGCTATCAACGTCACTATCGCTGCTAGATAATGTAGATGAAGATGAGATGTATGTTGCATACTACCAGAGAGCACCGTGTGCTAAGTGTCTTGGTAGACGGTCTTGGTGCTTGAATAAACGTTGTTTCAGCAGAGGTGCTCCAACCAACCACTGCCATTTTACAAAGGAAAGAGGGTTTAGTAGGTGCGGTTTGTGTAGGAACACAATTCGCTGCAGAGGGGTTTGATGTTGGTATTGCGGATGTAGTGTGCATCATTGGTACCGACTGCTGTGAAACCAAAGTGTATAGTATATGTACTTGTTGAGGTAGCGTTTGTGGTTGTGTCCACCTGAGATTATTATCTATGGTCCGCAGTTGAGCTGGGTTGCAGAAGTGGGTACTGAAGTGACTCTCTAATCAGTGCCCGTTCTAGTTTGACGGATGCTCAGGCTGTGGTGTGTGATGGTCTGTGGCAGTTGTAGGGCTGTTCGATTATGGAAATAAATAACGATTATGGTGTCTGAAAAAATAATCGATTTAATCGCATAATCGATTATTTAATTTTGAAACTTTGGAAGTAGCAACTGCGTAGTGAGGGAGGAAGGGAGGAAGGGAGGTTGTGGGGAGGGGAGGAGGAGGGATAGAGAGAGTGCTTAAAATTAAATAACAATAATAATACTAATAATAATAATAATAATAATAATAATAATACAAAATAAATAAATAAATAAATATGCCAGATTTTCTATAAAAGAACCAGAATACGCAATTTCGTAAGTTGTTTCCTAGGTAGGTTTATAGCACCTCAATTAAGTAGGCCTAAGAAAAGATCGCAAGACGCTCAATAGGAGAAGCTATATCAAGCAGTCCTCTGGTTGGCTGAACAATAGGAAAAGCCCCACCCAGTATAATGAAGCCAATTTGGGATCCATTGTTCACTCGTTTCCATTGGCTAATGGTTTAAAGAAACCAGCGCATATGCCGAGATTTTCAAGCCAGTAAAGCGACGTTAATTTAATGTAAACATTACAGTGATTAACTTTTAATTATATAGAGCTCCCCCGTTGCACCTATCTGTGATGTTTCCCTATCGTCCAGCATTGAAAATGATTTGATTGCGGGTGGAGCAACAGCTTTAAGTCAACTTAGTTATAAAACAATCTGCAGAATTTATGAAAATGTGGATCAACAATTTGAAAATGTATTACGATGTGATGTTAATTTTGTGCATTTCTTCGCGAAATGGCCATATTATTTTTAGTTTTATTATGATATAGAGTTCGCCCATACTGCCTATCTACTAAGTTTAACTGTTTTGCGGCATTAGAAAGTTCGAATATTTTGAAAATCATCTGACTGCAAGTTGTTGCTGCCTTAGGCATCAACAGTTTAAATAAGATTAGTGCCAACACATTTGTCAGAATATGTGAAAATTCGCATCGAAATTTTGTGAATATACTATGAAAAGTAGTAATTAATTTTTTACATTTTTTCTCAAAGTTGCCACCAACACTTCAGCCTATAGCCTTCAGAAGGGGCCATTAAACAGTAGCAAACAAATGCTTCCAATCATTGACGTATCAAGCAATTACTTATATAAACACCTCCCTGGGTCATACAAAGATCAACTTCATGAGTCGGTGGAACGTTCATGTCCCAGTGGGGCCGGGCGAACATTGTCGCGAAGTTGAACCCCACTGTATCGTTCTGGCTGTTGGTGTCATTGGCATGACGGTTCAATATGGCAAAATTAATGGAGATACATTATTATATTAAACGAAACAATGGTACTCGTGTACGTCTACTGGGGGAGGAACGTATATAAGAAGGGAAGGGCGTTGTTGTTTAAACTGATCTCTGATCTGTATATTCCATGAGGTATCTGGAGAGTCGTAACGGGATCACTTCAGTAAACTTAATATAAGCTATATAATCTCAGGTCGGCCAAGCTTTTGGCTGTCAGAGGAGTGTGCATCGCACAGGCCTCCATCACAAGAAAATGCCTACAACGTCGAAGCTGAGGAGGACAGATGGGGCAAAGGGCGACTCTCCTGTTCAAACAATGTGAAAAATGAAAAAGGGTTAGTGTAGTTAAAAGTGTTGGGATGCAGGGTGGTTTACGTGAAGATGATGCAGATGATTTCCACAGAATTCAACACCATCACCTTATGTGAGTTAAAGATATTTGTATGTGGTAGTTGCTGCTTTATTTATGCGAACCTTCTCACTAGAACCTACTCTAACATTTAGTTCTTAATTCCACACAAGTAGTATAGCTGGTAATAGAAACATACCATCTCCCTCCACAGGCAACCATTCCGTGATCCGCGGCTCCCATCCCATCTAAATTCCTGAGGCATAGGGTGTGGGGGGCACCACGGAACGGCTGCCAGGGAGGTAGGATCATCCCGATACTACTACTACCAGGGGATGAACGCCCATTTAGAGTCAAGCCTCCACAGTGATATACACCACTGATCACCATCAACCACATCGCCAGACAAACACACAGTCTCTGCCAGAGTCGCATCGGCATGATGGGACCACCCAGAGGGGCTTCATCTACCTTGACAACGCTCACATGGGAGGAGGCTAAGGTGATTAGCATGTGAACCATGGCAGACTCTGGCATGTTCACATGTTATGCAGAGAATCTGGTGCTGAGCAGGGGTATCCAGAAGATAACCACGGCCTACCCTCTCCATCCCATAGAAGTAGCAGACAGACTCGAACACTTTACGTGGGTGAAAGCGGTCATAAATGTTTCTCCGCAAGGGGTCGACCCAAGGAATGTTCTGGGGGTCATCCCGGAAGTAGGCCCACGTGGCATACAATATCATGGCAGTCTCAACGCTCTGTGCCACTGCTGTAGACGCCAGCACGAGCAGTATGATGAGAATCATGGCTATATATGAAGAGTTAAACTGAACAATGTGAACCCCTCGAGAAATATCTGTGCCAGATCGAGCCCTGTTCCATCTGGATCGATAGTGATCTTCACCCCCTCAGAGGCAGGGGGTAGCTGCTTCACTCTGCCGCCGGCTAAGAAACGTAGCTCTAGGACTATATGAGTCATTTGCGGGCTAGTGAGTCTGACTCGCTGAAGCAGTTTAACAGCCTCCTTGAGTGTGGAGACATGTGACACCCCATCTACCCGTAGGGTGCCCTCCTGAAGGCTAACAGCTTCTTCTGGTCCATCGAATGAAGGATGCAGCGGGAGCTTTCCACCTGTAACCCCGATCCGGTGACCCACCCTCGTCAGGAGACACGTTCACCTATGTAGGTGAGGAAGGAGGATCCCAGCTTACAGAGCTTTCGAACTGTCCCATCCTTTTTCACAACAGTGGAGAGGGGAGTAACCTCTATGTCAATGACTGCAGGAGGCCTATATAAGGGCAACCATGTTTGCCAGTCACCCCCAGGTCCAGCACGGTACCACACTTCATTCTTCTCAAATATGAACTGCAGGTTTTTGCCAGGGTCAATAGCAGGCCATCATGAGCCATCAGCGGGACACCGCTCGAATAGGGTTTGACTATATGAAAGCTGAGGTCGTTATGTAGGGTGTTGATGTCTGCCACCTCTGTATCCGTGAGCTCAATCAATGGCTCGAGGATGTACTTCCTCTTCGGGAAATCGTACCGAAACATGATCTTGTGGCCATCTATGTTGCGACCCAGGTGCTCCTTCATCACATCCTTGAGGTCTGTGAGCAGCTCCACCCCATCACCGCCAATTTAGTGGAGGGAGCATGCCCTTGAGCTTGCTTCATACTGTAGGGCAAATGGCTTGCCATCGCTCTCTTCTACCTTGGCAGCATCACCTGCGTACACATCTGCCAGGTCAGCAAGACCAGTCGAGTGAGCAAATATGGGTTCCATAGCATGCTATAGGAGCAGTTTAAACAAGACATATAACCATGCGGATTGTCCGACTGCTGCACTCCGGTGGTGAGAACGTAATCTCACCCTCTCTATAGGGGAGACGGGTGGTACAGTAATGTGTAGAATGGGTCCTCTTCGAGATGCCCCAGTGGGGCACAACATACATACATGCTGATGGGCTACATCAACCTCCGGGCAGTGCACACAGCAGCTCACTAGTAGAAGTAACCTGGACGCGACATGATAGAGTATCTCCCAGGTACCAACAGCAACCTATGGAAAGCTATCAGTCCTAGCCTGTTCACCTGTACATCACCTGTTTGACACTCCCTCCATTAACATATATGCCAGCATGGATGGGATATCGGACGCCCATTTAGAGTTTACACTTTATTACTCATTGACCGGACATGATATCATACCAGCATTATCTGACCTTGGCCGAGATGATGAAGAAAGAGATTCGGCCCTTCATGACCCCTGCACAGATAAATGCCTTAAATGAACAGAGGCTTGCACTGCAACAAGAAGGAGAGTGACTACAGCAGAAGAACTGGTATCAACAGAACGCGAGCCTTGCAAGAGGCGAAGGAACAGTGAAAATGTCCGATACTGGCAGGCCCTATTGGAGGACAGTAAGCGGGACACAGGAGTCTTGAAAGACAACGATGAGCTAGATGTCTTCACAGACGAGCATGAGCCAGGTGTCTTCTCAGACGAGGATGAGCCAGATGTCATACAGTGGAAAGAGTAGATGGCACAGAAGTGTAAGACCAAGAAAACCATCCAGCGGCGGACCTACTATCTTGGTGATAAGGTGAAATTCCAGATGCCACGTCTCAGAAAGCTACTGGCACCCGACATAGTGCTAGATGACCTCTCTCTCTCTCTAAGAGACGTCTCTCTCGAAACCAGCAAGCTGGCATGGTTCGCCAGGCTATCCATAATGAACCCTTCTATGACTCATGTGCAGATTCTGCTGGAGATGCAGGTTTAATCTCCAGGTATACTATGGCAAAATCAGAGTGTCAGAAGCAACCAGAAATATACCCCTCCCTGACAGCTGACGAGAGGGGATACAGTAAATGGCTGGCAACTCCAGCAGATAGATTCCATCAGACATAATCTCGTCCATAAGGCAGAAAAGTACAGCAGAACGTGCAAGCGATATAAGACAGCAAACAAGGTCCTCGCGCATACAACTACTGCTGCGGGTGTGATTGGAGATGTGGCCACTCTCGCTACAGGGGTGGGGGCCATCGTTGCCATCCCGCTGGGTGGCGTTGGACTAGCCGCCACTGTCTTGGGCACAGCAGCGGCAAATCACAAGGAGGCGGTAGAAGTACGTGGCACTGGCACATAGTATGCTACGGTCTATCGAAGAGTCTGTCAGCAAAGCTCTCGAGGATGGCCAGGTCACCGGTGAAGAGTACCACTATATATTGAAGGTCCAAGCCCTGTACCGCAGGGAGAAACCCTAAGTGCATCAGCAATACCTCAAAGGCTCCAGCGGGCGGGTTGATAGAGAGGAGTTAAAAAACGAGATGTTACGGCGAGGTCGCCTCGCTGGTCTCTGGAGTCGAGACGACTACAAATAGTGTGCTGCGGTAGCTTTAAGAACACCAGTATAGATGGCCGTCCCACTGAAGCTCACGACAGTCATCCAGAGCCAACTGCCCCTCCTGGGTACACCCTTCACTGGCCTTAAAGGCCTGAGAGGCCTACTGGATGATATACCAGAGCTAACACCGTTCTCCATCACAGTGGATGGACGGTCCCGAACCAGAATCTCCGTCAACCCACGACGACGTCCCGCTTACTCTCCATCAAGGCTGCGAAGCAAGCTCATACTAGGATGGCTGCTCCAAGCCTCTCATACTGGAATCAGCAGCTGACCTTTGCCGTGTGATGTGCCACGGCAGGACATGGAGTAAGTTCCACCCTGCTTCACTCATATTCTGGTACTATTGAAACTGTGCTCATCGCCAGCTGTCTCAGATTCCACGTGTACTTCATGGTGTGACGAATCCTCCATGAGCTGGGTGCAAGCCTCCCTGATACAAACGCCTTCGACCCACAGCTCAACAGTTATAGCATCGCAGCGGCCAGCAGACTACAGAGAGAGTTCAGCGCTCACCCAGACTATCGGTGGCATGGTGGTGACAATAGCGGTCTAGGAGTTATGTACGATGACCCGAGACATGACTACTCAGGATTCCCCAATCGAACCCCCCGATGAGAAGGCCGTCAGAAGACAGCGACATTCTCATTCGATCCTGACTCCGACCCTGTAGCACTGGTGCAAATATGCACATCACTGGCTTGTGGCAGGACTATCCAGATGTGTGGAAGTACTTTCTCCCACACACCTCCTCAGGCCTCACACCAGCCGGGATCGTTGGATCAACCAGTCCCTGGAAGCACTGTGCTATTGCCTCCTTACGGCACAGACCCAGCTGTGGCATTCCATAGATGGTGTCAGTGGAGCAGAGGTCCAGGCCATGTTCATCAGTCTCGTTGAGGATATGATCATCGTGGCAGACCCCAGTTGTCTTATTGCCAGGTTCCAGCAGGGGTTGCAGAAGGTCCGTCGCAAACTTGACTTTGCTATTTCACAACACCTACGGTTGATTCCGATCAACATAATCGTGAACATCGAGGACCTCCAAGACAGGGGCTATAACAACATGATTGTCGAGGGGAGTTCCCCCGGTGTCCACTTCGGCTTCAACAATGCCATCAACGCACATACGTGTAGTAAGAACCATACAGTCGTTCCGACCCTGACATTGCAGCCAGTTGACTTGACACCACTTCCCGTGGTAGCTCTACATGTGGTGTCAGGCCTAACTATTGATAGCACATCACCTATAAGACTCTCCTAACTTTCTACAGTAGCAGTGGGGACCACTGTGAGACACTGAACCAGCTTGGAATGCCCTACAGCCCCTATACCCGCTGCCAACATACATATCCAAGGGCTGGATGGTTTGGCAGTGCATCCTTTTTCCAGCTTGTAGTATCGCAGAGCCTTGTTCAGTTCTGAGTCCGGTCAAGCCATGGCGGTCTGCAACTGCTGGAACACATATGACAGATACTTCCAATCCGTGTAGAAACCTTTAGCACCCACGAGCTGCTCGACGATACGCCCGCCCATGATAAGGTATTCGAGGAAGCAGATCTGTCCTTTGCCAAATCCTAGATAGAGCTTCACAGCTGCCAGCTCCTCAGTCAGCTCAGCACCGGAGAGATGAGAGAGCTCATCTGGTGTCTTCTTCTTGTAGTCCTTCAACTCCCTCTGGAAGACATCATCTCGCATAGCGTGAGACTTGACATGGTTAAGATGTATCAATAGAGAGGTGAATATTCCTGAGTACCAACCCGGCCACCTGGCAGACGCAGACTGGGAAGATCTTATTAGCTCTCTCGACAGGGGACGCAGACGTTTAACTGCGTTGTATATTCAGTGCGTACACAATGAAGCCAATGGTACAGATTGTGAAGCAACTGCCCGAGAGCCAGGCGAGAAATCAGAAGGTTGAGAACCTACTGCGAACCAAGACACAGAGGTTACTGACCAAAGAAAAAAACTCTGGCAGTCCATGTCGCCAGTAACGTGGCGGCGAATGTGGCCGTGGTGAAGATGACAGGGGCAAATAAAGTTCTTCCTGTCGCCACTGCAGCCGTCCTCGCTACAGTGGTGAGTGTGGTGGCGGGGCACTGTCTCGGAATATCTCACCCCATCCGAAAGATCGCCCTCAGTGGTGCCTCCTACACTGTTGCCGCCAAGATCATGGGTGAACGTGTTACACTAATGGCGCGGTTCTAGGGCTAGTAACGAGTGCAATGGCTGAGATCATCGTCGCCTACGTTTAACCCATCTGAATAGTGAGAGATGGATCACGAGACCCCTGCAGGATATTAGGCATGGCGTGCCGGAGGGCGGTGTGTAGCCCATACTCGAGCACGTGGACTGAGGATCGCCAATTCCTGGGAATGGTGGACAACCCATAAGGCGTGCCCCTGCAGAGAGGGCCAGTACCCTGAGCACTGCTACCTATTCCCCTGGCCGACTGCGTGGTCCTCCTATGCCCAACTATTTCACTGGGGGTATGACTAGTAGGTTTAAGCCGTTTGTATATGACTATGACTCTGTCACTCACAGACCTACAGAGGACACTGTTGCCCCTATCTCCTTCCTAGACTTCGATGAGAAGGGAGACCCGCGAGAGATCCGAGGTACCATCCCAGCACAAGATCTCATCGGGTACACTGACACGGTAGGACAATCAGCCATTAACAAAGCCAAGACTGTATACACGGGGATGGGCATCAAGGAGAGGGCGACGATGCGAGGTATGCTCGAGCTCGACGAGGCTGGAGCCATCAAGGTTATGGCTGAGTCCTATGCACAGGACCTGGTTAAGGATCTCCTGAAACCACGGAGCTCATTCCGACAGGATGGAGAGAATTTCAAGATAGGCACCGTCGGCCTGAGCCATATCACTGTCGACGGCCAAACAGGTGCTACCGCCAGCCTCTGGTTACCAGAGGTGAAGAAGTCAGGTTTCTTTGGTTTGCCGTTTAAGACCACAGGATAGTCATGGCTTCCCATGCATGTATCATACAGATACTGGATGTACTAGACACTGTGGGTGCTGACACAGGGTCTCTACAATATCTTCTAAGCTGCTGCTAGGATTTCATGATTGACGCCTCCATCGCATCGTTCATGTCCGCCGGAGGGGCAGGATTCCCCGCTCTGCAGGCGAAAGAGCTGGTGCAGGAAGTACTGCCGCTTAGTCTCCCAGATATAGACGAGGCTACCGCCGACCAAGTTCTAACCATCCTCCGCACGCATGTCTATAGCATTCGACAGTAGGCCGGCTGATGCTGGCCAGGTGGTGCTGACCATTGCCCCGTCACTACATCTTGCTGCAGGCTCTCCTGGCCGAATAGCTACACTCCTTCTGGTGTCTGACTCCGCCGCTGAGGCGGCTGACAGTAATGACCAATGGTACAATGGCCCAATCACCAAGATGCAGAACCTGCAAGCACTGATGGAGAAGCTGGTGGCAGCCCGACTGACAGAACCACTTCTTCTAGTTATCGATGACCCTGCAATGGATCAGAAGACAGTCACCGACCTCAGCAACATCACCGGGCGCATGCAGCACACAAACATAACTGTCTTCATCCTCTTTCAGAAGTACACCCGCGAGATCTCACCAGACCTCCGCCACAATGCCCGGTTGCTATACTTCAGCTCCAGGTGTGGACGTGCCCTCCTCGAGACCATATATGACAGCCTAACCCTCAAGGAGACCAACGGGAGCGTTATCGCAGGTGTACAGAGGACAGCTGAGCTGTACCACTTCATCTTCAGCAACAAGGAGATAGGTGAGCGGTCACACTTCAAGCCATCTCTAGAAAAGGCACAGACCTTCACCTACAAGCTGATTCCAGACAGGAAACTAGCCTGCTCTACGTGTAATCGCTGACAGACTGTCGCAGCTGCAGCAACTTTTTTCATTCATCAGAAGGCTGTACGCTCTCCGCTACTTCGTCCGGGTCTCTGCTACTTCGTCAGATGCTTCAGGAACTTCGTCAGACGCTTGAGGAACTTCGTCAGTTTCGTCAGTAGCCTGTCGCTTAAACTCTACCCACTGATGGTCAGAGTCTAGGGCTCTCTTCTTCTGGAACATCTCACAGAAGATCCACTTTGTCCATGCGTGGCGAGCATCTGTCTTGTGAACGGATTTGATGAGGTATTTCTGGGAATTTCAGAAATGCTGCCAGATCACTGGCAATTCTCCAGCGCCCTTCCTCGTTGAAGATGTGCTCAACAGCCTCCTTGCGGCCAACAGTGAACCCCTCCTGAGTACCTTATACATGACTGGTGTCATGGCTCTCTGCTACAGCGGCACTGACCTCCTCCCTGAAGTAGTTATATTTTCTCCAGACGGGAGGCTATCCAACATATCTCGCTCTTCCTGGCTATGGAGGCTAAATACGGCAGCCCACTGCCCGACCATTAGTAGATATTTGGGGTCGACCCTCGCCTTGTGGAGAGCTAGAATAACAGGATGTTGGTTTGGCCCACATGAGGTAGGTCGAGTGTCCTGCCCTGGGTGCTGTCAAACTTCCGGTAGCGTATCTGAGTCAGGCGTTCTTTTGTACTCTATGGTGGCCAGTATCTCCACATCAGACAGAGGTGTGACGTTGGCTCACTCATGGATACTGTTGATGTCATGAGGCAGTTCTCGGACCCTGTCACAGTGGGGCAGTGTAGGCCATGGCAGTTGTGCCGACTTGTCCTGCTGGAGAACTTTACCAAGCATGGCAGCCATTTAACCCCTCTATATACCCAGACCGTAAACATGCTGCAGTATGTGCAACATCCAAATGGGGCCATTGAACCCGCGACATTGCACTGCACTGATCCTCGGAAGGACTGCCTGATGGTCATTCAACCCGGTATACATGATGAGAACAAGTTGTCCGCTGCTGGGAAGTACATTGACTTTGTAATCTCGGCACAGATCCACGAGATCAAAAGCATGGCACTCGAGTTCAAGCTTCAGAGCACAATAGAACAGATGGTAAAGCTCCCACAGGTTCTGAACAGGTGGGAGATCGTGCTGAGCAACAGCACCGTGGACACCACCTATGTGACCGATGAGTACCGAGTTCTAGGTCCGCTGGCTCGTGGCCCAACCTTCTATGCAAAGGAAAATGGGTACTACGCTGTGGGCAGCAATGCGGGGTTCGCGAAATTCGAACTACGGGCAGGTGTCGAGAAGCCCGTGACAGTCCCACTCTTAATCCTCCTCGCGAACACACACGTGAATCCGGATGCCATGCAGGATAGGCTGTTCCTCCAGGTGTACACCGAGCAGTTCGAAGATGCGATGATGAATGCCCCAAGACTTCATGTCTGGCATGACGAGAATGACCAGTAGCTGAAGCAAACGGGTTCCAAACAGCGGATCGTGCATGTGGAGCGAGAACACCATCAGGTCCAAACCACAGCTAACCAACGGGGAGACCTGACATTGCATCGCGGTGCATCGGACTGTCTCGCTGTTGCAGTCCTGGTTCAGATGGGATGAGCCATCCAGCAGGTGGATAAGCTAGACGACTTCAAGCTTGTCCTTGCTGGGACCAATGTTCTTGGTGAAGTACAGAAGCTGGCTGAGTGCCAACTCTACATACAGAAAACTAAGTCATATGCACCTCTGCGCCTAACCAGTGGAAGCGATGACCTCTTGTCGGCACTCGAGGGCCATCACCACCTCGGGGGCAGGGACATCCCACCTAATCAGGGGAACCGGCTCAGCTTCAACATCGGAGCCCTCATCGCTGGGACTCACTCATTAGGTGTGATGGTACTTTACTTTGGCTATGCTAAGGTATGCATGTCGAACACATCAGGTATTCAGCTTGAGCATATGTAGAGCATGACTCCTGTTGTCAAAGCTGTAGCTGCCACCATTACAATAAGCTCTGCTATCTTCTGATCTGTCGATGCTTCATAGCCGAGCGTTGGCTCAGACACAGCCTCGTAGTACTCATCGAGACTCTCATCTGCCTCTGGCTCTCAGAGTTGTCGTCGGCGTGCCTCCCTCTAGCGCATATGCGCGAGGGCTTTGCGGTACTCAAACTTCTCCTTAGACAGCTTCTCCATCACCTGGATATGATGCTCACGCTCGACCTCTGCCACCTTCTTGTCCGCGAAGCTGAGTCCCCAGTTCGCTAAGGCAAACACGCCCGCATTCAAGATTGAGGAGGCCTTGCTATAGACTACAGTTTAAAGCTACTATATAGCTGTCCACCAGCGACGGATCCCCTGAGCGATGTATGAACCAGAGGCTTATGAAGATCGGGTCGAGGATTTAGATGACGTGGACTATGAGGAGGACTATGATGACGAGGATGATGCAGACGGCCACGGTGTAGCGGAGACCGCGGCTGAGTATGATGATGTAGAGCCTGAATCCCACAAGCCAGTACACAGCGAAAGGAATCTATCACACTTACGTTAAAGGTTCTATCGCTCCACTGGCAGCAGTTGGGTCCTGATCGCTCTGTTCACAACGAAGGCTGGCGAGATGGTTCGCAAGATCGCCAACAATGCTCTCCATGGGTTGGAGAAGATTTCTGAAGCCATACCAGCCATCGCCTCAGGAGTAGGTACGTTCTTCGGAGTCGCAGGCCGTTGGCTACCATACATTGCCATAGCAGTCACGGCCGAGAACATTTAAGCCATACTATATAAGGATGGCGTCTCTGTACAACCTGGTCAAGTCCCTTAACTTCTGAGGGTTGGTCGATAAACTACTGTTCAGTGAGGATCCAGCAGAGATTAGACGCCAGTGTACAGATGTGTTTGAGGAGGTCTTCAGTAATGTTCGTCTGTTTAGAGTTCACACAGGCCCTGCATGACAGGACGGGCGTGGACATCAGTGATAAAATCTGGGGGATTATCAACCGTCTTTCTTGAGGAACTCTACAGTCAGCCTGGGGGATATTACCATGAGCCCCATCAATTACTCGAGGCTGTACGTCAGAAGGGCCATCACTTCACATTGGAGACAGTTAGCCAGTGGCTCAGCCGCCAGGCGATGTGGCAGATATGCAGACCTCATCCACGGCTCATCAGGCATGCCCATTTCGAGGAAACTGTCCTGAACAGAGTTCACCAGGCAGATGTTCTATTTCTTCCACATGACTCGGTTGGTCGTAAGACCTACAAGTATGCCCTCACAATCGTCGATGTCGCTAGCAAGTACAAGGCGGCAGTACCGCTCACAGACAAGTCAGCTGGCCAGGTGGCCCAGGCATTCCAGGGTGTCTATGAGGCTCTGGAAAATCCCCTCCAGTGGCCGGAATTGTTGCAGGTGGATGAGGGTAAGGAGTTCAGAGGGGAGATTGCAGCCCTCATGTGGAAACAGGGTGTGGCAGTTAGGCGAGGTGAGGTAGGGCATCACCGTGCCCAGCCTATCATTGAGCAGTGGAATCAGACACTGGCCGAGAGACTGTTCCCACACCAATATGCCCAGGAAATGGCTGCGCCGAGTGAACGATCTAAAGTATGGGTGAGAGGGCTGCCTGCTGTGGTGGAGAGATCCAATGCCGAGGTTACTAGGCTAATCTGGAAAAAGCCGGTAGAGGCTATCAGGCACTTTGCTGGTCACAGCTCTAGAGGAGCGGGAGAGGAGTGCCTACCCCCTGATGCTCTGATTCGGTGCCTGTATGAGCCTGGTGAGCTGGAAGGTGGTCGACGGCGTGCAACAGATGCTAACTGGCCGATAGATGTTCACAGGCTTGACAGGTATGTGGAGGTGGAGGGACGGCCTACACTGTACTCCCTGGCATGCCAGCATGGAGTGCCTATGCGACCATTTGCCATAGAAGAGCTTCAGCTGGTCCCTGAAGACATACAGCAACCACCTCCTAGGGTGCTAACATGATACTCGATGGGC
The DNA here is from genome assembly GCA_034401795.1 of Chaetoderma sp. LZ-2023a. Taxonomy (NCBI): domain Eukaryota; kingdom Metazoa; phylum Mollusca; class Caudofoveata; order Chaetodermatida; family Chaetodermatidae; genus Chaetoderma; species Chaetoderma sp. LZ-2023a. Next base: position 61,896,885 of record CM067364.1, read on the forward strand.
TCGGTATGGACCCCATCTGGCAGCACATGCCACTTATCATAGTACGCGGAGAGTCCGAGTTTTTCCTGCGCATACGTCACCATTCCCTGGTTGTAGATGCGTAGGCCTCGATTGGTGGCTCTGTCCACCCCACCACGGAGATGTCATTCTGCCATTTAGATATTCCCTTGGTCGAGAATTTCACTTGCAAGTTTTTGCTGGTCCAGCGGTCTGTATTCTCCACGTAGTAGGACTTCGAGCAGAGAGCAATACCATGAGTGCCTTGGAACTCGAGCTTGAACAATCCAGGAGTGCGGCTAGACCATTTGTCCCATGCTACGCCGTTCCGTGTGCCGGCCTCATACTCCGTTCGCATCTCTGGGCGTATCACCTCATCGAGGTTGGAGCCTGCTATGGCGATATAGGCAGAATCGGTGTCCATCTGCAGGTACTCTAAGCTGTCACGAGCTATGTAGCGGTCGAGGAAGTCAGAGTAGAACTCCAGCATTCACAGCTTCGCCAGCTCGTATACAGCTATACCCACCTGGAAGGGGCGACCACTGGTGATGTTAGCCTTACGGCTCTGCAATTCGTAGCAATCACTGATCTCCTCTAGATCCTCGAACCATGCACTATGCAAGGCTCTGTCTACTGCTCGTTCATCCTTAGTGAAGCTCGTGTTGGTATGACGTTCTAATGCCTCGATCAGCTTCCCATATGCACTGTTGCCGAGGAGCTTAAAGACATCAGCCAACAAGGCTTTACATTTGTCTACATCCCTGGTATGACGTGCCTCAGTAACAGAGTCTACAAACCATTCAAAAGGTTTCTGTGAGGTGTAATCTATAGTGCGATAGATAGCAGTAATCTCCAACCCGTGGGCAAGGTACCACTTGAGAGTTGGTGTGTACAATACCCTCTTCTTACCAGAGAGTGCACCAACGAGCTTGCTAGTTGTAGACTTTTGTCGACCTGTTTTATCAAGGTATACACGCATCTCCGAAGGTATAGCCTCTTCTGGGATTTCACAATTATAGAAGATGCGAACTTTGGCCATAACACTTTAGGTACCTCAATGTCGACCTCAGCACACCCGAAACAATGATCCGCTAGCAGATCCTGCTTAACGCGCTCAACATCACTGCTTTGATCCATTTCTCATAAGAAACCCTTGGGCCATGGTAGTTGATTACATCGAGAAACCTCAGTTCAGGCGTAATGAGGAACATTGTCTGGCTAGCATTCTTGGCGACTTTCACCGCTCCTTTGGACGAAGTAGTAAGTTCATCCACGAAGTACTTCTTGATGAGGTTCAGGTCGTACTTCCCAGAGTTGAACCCAAGCACAGGCACCTGGTCACACCACTCATTCATAAGACGCTGCTGTCGTTTTGGTAACTTGTCCAAGTCTGCGAGTAGATGCTGTGACCGAACCCTTGCACGGATCGTAGAGGCTCGTAGTTGGATCTCCTGCATGAACTCTCAGATCAGCACTTTGGAGTTAGCATTGCAGGGGTGAGTTGGCGAGCTCGTGCTACAATCTAAGGAGAGCCGACTGACACGAAGATTGGTATGTTGGCACTCTCGATCGTGAGACTCTCTGTAGTGTAGGTATTGATCCCATCTAGAAGGGCTTCAAAGTCATAGACAATACGGTGTGGGTATGGTACTGTCCGCACACGGGTGTGGATGCATGGACAGCGTTTTATACAGCACTCCCACTGTACCACAAGCATGCGTCCAGATGCTCTCAGTTTATCATCTCTCGCGACCGTCTTGCGGTATCTTTGATTTGCATCCTCACCTCGCTGGTGTTGTGAACATCCATGCCAGTGACAGCCATGAAACTGTATACTGTGTCGGTTGTCAGATCATAACCATCTACGGGAGCCCCCTCGATCCAACGCACACAACCGTGACCACACTTTGCGTGGTGTATATGAATTTCATGGTTTCTTGACTCATATTCAATCCACCGAGTAGCCGCGGAACTGGCTGGTTGGTATAGATAGAAGGCATTCTCGTATGGTGATTGCGGTGCCACTACGTTCTCCGCAGGGCACAGCTGAAAGTCTGGACCAGCTTGGAGATGTCCTTAATGAAGAAGACGTGGTGGTCATATACTCCAATGGTCATGACGCTCGGATAGTGAGCAGGTTTCTTGGTCAGATGCCAGATGCCCTCATCAGTGGGCTCATAAACACGAATCCCTGTCTTCGCAAATAGGGACGTCTTTGGTACGCCAGCCACAGGCCTGTTCAGGCCATAGACCTGTTTAACACACTCTCGTGCAGGAGCTGTACTTCTATCAGCTCTTGCACCCTGCTGGACTGCTAGACATCACCAGAGGCACATGCTAGCTTTGTAGATATCGAGTGTCACCATTCCCTTCCTCCATCGGAGCTAGACCGGGAGGGGGGCCTATCTCTAGCAGAGGCTGGTGGTTGATGACAACCTTTACCTCAACATTGATTGATCTGACGAAGGCTCACACGGTATTGGGCCAATCGATATCTTCTGGGTTGAGGCGGGCTTGCGCTCTGCCGTCCACCCAAGTCTGGGTCTCTCCTAGTGTATTCATACAGGGACTTCCTGGAACATTCTTGTGGAAGAGCATTACCCTACCATCCTCGATGTGGCGGATTATATAGGTGTGGGTATACCGAAGGTAGAAGGCGTTCTGAACAGTCTGTAGCTTCTCCATGATCTGACCTGTAATGTTTCCTTCTAGCCCTCTGAAGAATGTCCAGCATACTGTTCGCCATCCTCTCTCCTCTGTCTCCCTCTCACCGAGAAGCTCGTTGAGAATCTGCTGACCTTCTTGCCTCATACTCCGGGCTACGGTTTCAGATCTCGGTCCCCTCATTAATCGTCTTCAGTGTAGAAGAGGTAAGTGTTCTTGTGGATGGCTTGTCATCCGAGTTGCTACAGCTTTGGCCCGTAAGCTGCCATTCGTCTCCTCTTACAACTGACGACTCTCACAGAGCAGGGAGGGTTCCATGGATCCTCAGAGGTGTGCGCCGGAAACCTCCCTGTCTGTTTTGCTCGGGAGAGTCGCTTTAGCCACTCCTCAGCAAGGGCGGGGAGGCGCTTTCGCCACTCCTCGGCATTGGTGTGTGCAAGTATCTGAAGCTGTGTTGCAGTAACCATGATGCAAGGTCTATATATTAGATCTTAAACATTTCTGACCATCTTCGAGGGTGTTACAGTAAGTGGCTATCCGACCTGTGGGTGGTGTATATCCCTGTGGATGCCTGTCTCTAAAGTGTGTTGAGACCCCATTATGTGTGGCGATCAGTACCTGTGGGTGGTGTATATCCCTGTGGATGCCTGTCTCTAAATGGTCGTTCAGACCCTACCATGTGTGGCGATCAGTACCTGTGGGTGGTGTATATCCCTGTGGATGCCTGTCTCTAAATGGGCGTTCAGACACTATTATGTGTGGCGATCAATACCTGTAGGTGGTGTATATCCCGGTGCATGCCTGTCTCTAAATGGGCGTTCAGACCCTATTATGTGTGGCGATCAGTACCTGTGGGTGGTGTATATCCCTGTGGATGCCTGTCTCTAAATGTGTGGCATGACATGTTTAAGTTCTTCCATAACTAAACTGAACTTTCTCCTGGCACAGACCTTCTTGCAGTTCATTCTGTTGGAATGTTTACACTCCCCCCCCCCCATGCTTTACATAGTCTACAGTCTGTATAAATACCTGCCCTGCATCCTCTGCACGGCTTCGGCTCAACAGCAGCCTTCTGAAACAGAGCATTGTGTGTTGCACAATATTCTCCAACACAGTTGCCTAAGCATTGAAAAGGCTTACTCGCATAAGCCAGTTGCATGTATTATAATGCATGTTTGTTAAAGTCTATATCAAGATCTTAAACCTTGGGCTGATGGGTGTGGTTCAGTAGGGCCTGGGTATCTTCTCTGTATTTGTGTGGCCCATGACCATATGCCTCAGGAATTGAGAGGGTGGTGGGAGCCGCGGATCACGGAACGGTTGCCTGTGTAGGGAAGTGGTATTTTTCTACTACCGGCTATACTACTACACACGCCTAGTTTTGCCCGCAAGTGGCTGTGTGTTTATTGTATCTTTAACATACAGGTCTGCCTGGCGAGAATGTTCTGTTTCTGCATGGCCACCCTCATGGAACATATTCCTCAGATTGACAGCGTGCAAACATGTCATCTGGTGGCAGCTTCAGAATCAAATATCGATCCTGTCACATACTGCAGCATATCCACAAATAACAACACAGGGGCAAGTCACATTACATAAGCATGTGAAAAGCATGTATCTATTTCCAGTGTGGAGGGAGAGACAGATATCCAACTATGGTAACCTTACTGTGAGGGCGTGGTGCGCTCTAATGCCACACCCAGTCATCGTGGAGTTAGATTAGATGGCGATCTCTGTCTCTATCCGTCACCAAGCATCGCCACTTTGATTCTAACCTCTCAGAAAACCTAATAGTTTCTAAAGTCAGTGCCGGAGGGAGTCCAAACTTTCAGGACCTGAGTTCGGAGGAGTGCAGAAAGAGACAACTACTCATATCCTACTAATTTAGGAGTCCCTAAGGTTATGTCCAATTTATACAATCGAGCCGGTGCGCGGTGTATAGCTTATCCACACCTCCCAGAAATGAGGCGTACACAAATCTCTCCTATAGTGCAGTCGTCCCAAAATACTTGGTAAACCTATCCTCTTGAGCTAAAATAGCCAGCTTTAGTCGGCGCATGCCCGGTTCACGTAATATGAACATGATCAGCGACCTCAGTGAAAAAGTGATGCTGTGCGAGGAGCAAGGTGGTGTGTTTGTTGTTGCTGCATAGTGTAACATAAATGATATGTGGTCCAGGTTTTTATACAAATAAGCAACACGATATAACGTGTGTGGCTGCTGCGATATCACAAACTAATACAGTACAGTGCAAAAGCGAGGTCACGCCGCCTTACGGTGCCTATTACTTATCGGCACATAAATAAAACTAAATAAATATGTACAAGCTCATATATAAACTATAAAAATAAGGCCTCAAATAGCTTCACAGTACCTACATATATCCGTACTTGAAACCCAAATTCTCTAAATTCCCAGAATCCCATTTTCAAGGTAAGCTATTGAATAGTTTGAATGAAATTTGACTGGCCGCTGTTGCTTTCTATGGTAGCAACAGCGGCCAGTCCAACTAGTTTAAAAATATTCAACAGAAAGCGTATTAAATAGTAAATCCATCAGACATACAATTCGTTCAATTGACAGACTTTAAATGTACATGACAGAGCGAGATAAGGTAATTCATTATGCATTTTTGATTGAGACGTCAGCCTACACCTGGAGTAATTGATTATGGTGGCAGAAAGTTGCGTGAATGATCTGATCCATCCATTAAGGACATTGCCATTATACTATATAAAACACTTACTGCAAGATGCGTGTTGTGTCTTTAAAGGACAGTTGAATGGTATTGATGAACGATACCTCACAGACCTGCATAGAGTGCCCGTAAGCCGAACATACGGGAGCCAGTCCCCATATGTACAGCCAGTTCCTAAAACAGAAATTGCAATACTGGAGGTAATTTATCTTGCCACGTAGATGAGCGTAACTATTCTAATAGCGCTGTCTGTGTGTCTGGTTTAATTTAAAAAAAGTGTTGGCACATCATGCAAGATAATTGTGTTAGGGTTATCTAAATTGTGCAGTGTAGGAACGAAATGTGTTATCAAGTTGATCAGTTGTTTTGGCTTGAATACTGCACTTAACAATGGGCTCTTTTAATGAATGAAAACTGTGTTAAATGTTAAATAATTTTAAATATATATTTGAAGAGAAACTAACCAATGTCATCAATATCAGCTTACAAGTACATCTTTTACGTTTGGACTTATATTGTAAGCAGTTATTGTGTGATGTGTAAATGTTTCATCAATCTAGGTGTGTACTACGTATACTCCTCTTCCTGACTAGATATTTCCACATTGCGGCTGCTGTATATGAGTTTGAATGGAATTACTGTGTTCTTATATGTGATATTCATTGACGCATACACGCAAATATGTAAGAAGGCATGCCGGTACACACACGCGCACATACTCACGCATGCTCGCACATACTCACGCACACAGGGATGCACATATGCACGCTTGCACACATGCAGGCACGAATGTGTCTACTTTGTGCGTGGGTGTGTATGTCCGTGCATAAAAGAATAGTGTATGGACACAATAAGTAACCTAAAACACAGGATCTGTCAGCTCCTCTTGTATAGCCATGATTGCAAACACACCGTGCGCTCTCGCAATGTTCGTTAAGACCACATACAGGACATTCCAAAATACCTGTGAACAGATTATTATTATTATTATTATTGTTATTATTATTATTATTATTATTATTATTAATAATACTGCTACTGCCGCTGCTACTACTACTACAACAACAACTACTACTACTACTACTACCACTAATACTGCTTTTTTGTTGTTGAAAATACGATGGTGACGCAGTCGGACACACATCATGGAGGAACCCCTTTGAAAAGGCGTGCAATACACCAGAAAAACACCTGGTGAACTAGTAAGCCTGAGTAATATTACACCAAGACAACAGATACATAACATATCTAACTCACTAACACTAATACAATCTAAAAATGCATACCACTTACACTGTATAGATACAAAACAATACGCTGATAAAGAGCTGATAGAAAAACAAAACTTAACAAAGGCATTACTATTCAATCCAGGTGTGGTAGTAGGCCCATGTGGCGAGTGCAACTGTCCAACAACTGAAAAGTGACTCGTCAATCAATGACAAAGAAGTCAATCATTGACGCCAGCGGGCTGATTCTGTAAAGATCAGCGGCCGTTGTCGCATTTAGGTAGTAGAACACATATAGTCAGCAGGAAAATTACAGAAACATAGATGGCGCTCTTATTTACGTTTTCGATTTACTTTATTGTAAGTTTTTGTAAATTACCCGGGAACAAATAACCCTAAAAAGCCCTGTGCAAGTTTCTAAAATTACCTGGGACTAATTTATAATTCAATGGCAACATATGCAATCGATTGATTATTAAATTACCCCAGTCTGTGTATTTGTTAACATGAATTATTAAACATAACAAAATCAAAAGGCAGACTAAACTGAATTACAAGACATAGATTAATTAAAAGACACAAATAAAACAGTTGTAGTAATTGAATGATTTACGCTAGTGCAGGCTCATTTATTTTTATAGTTCCCAACTTTATTGAAACTATATTTGTTTTGCGCCATATCGCTTTGAATACTTTTTCTTTACCGTGCTGTTTTAATCTAAAATATTCGCAAGGAATATGATTTAGCAGCAATGAACGAAATATTGCCTTTACAGCTCTATTGAGATTGTCCATAGATGGAATTTGTGGCTGCGCACACTGATGTTTCCAAGTGACCCAAACACCTATGGCTAGTATTGTTGTTAAAAAAAGTCTTATCAGACATTGCGATGTTTTCACCGCTTGATCCAAATTCTCTAAATAACACTACATGTGTTTCTAGAACAATGGGCTTAGCTCCAAATTGTGCCAATATGTCGCTGATATACCTAAAAAATTGTGACGATATTGGACATTCTGTAAATAAACGCTTGAATGTTTCCTCATCTGTTTGACATACGAAACACCTATCAGAAGTCGTAATATTGCACTTGCATATCAAGTCTCCCACCCATAGTCGTCGATGTAGTAATCACCAGAATAAATCACAAGCCATATTTGGTATGTCTAGAAAATGTAAGATTTTCCATACATTTTTCCAACTGGATGGTTTATAGCTTGAGTCATCCCATCTCTTAATTGCTATGGGAGGTGTTACTTATTTTCGTCTGATAACGTGGTATTATTCCTTGGATCTCATTTTGTATTTTAACATCTCATCATCAATGGTAGTGCAGGTTGCAGAGTCAAACTATTATGATTTACATTTGGCAGACGGAACCATTCAATTGGTACAGCATGTTTTATTTTATTTAGTAACCGCTGGACATCTATATTGTTCTTGATAAATCCATCTACGTATTTGAGAGTGTATCATATCAGACAAACGTTGAATGGCATTTTTTGCAAAGGACGGTAGATAAAGTACTGCATTGTTATATCATATATTACTATTGCCCACAATTGTTGTTCTATTACTTCCTTCCAGCACGTAGGCGGAGGCATGTATCTGTCAAATATTTCTAACTCCTTAACTTCATCTTTAAACACATCTGGTATCATTTGGCTATTCGGAGGTGGCTTCTTTGAGGTAAAAACACACTCCGTCGGAAATGGTTCTACAATTCTCTCAACGAGAGCTCGTGAAACAATTGCCCACGCTGCATCTGATGTAATAAGATCATTCAAAAATGTTAGCCTTAAATAAACACATTTCAGTTCAATATCAATTAAATCAAGTCCTCCTTCTAACTTAGCATTAATGAGAACACGATGAGAAACTAAATGGCTCTTTTCTTCCCATATGAATGACAATATCAACTCCTTAACCTCCTTTTCGACATGTTTTGCCATGTATACAACAGATGCTTTATACCATATCCCAGATAATATCAAGTTGTTGACAACAAACACTCTACCAAAAATTGAAAGACGACGACGCTTCCAATTTGCTAATATTCTCCTAAGCATAGACACTCGTTCATCCCAATTTTGTTTTGCATTCGGTTTCCTGCTAAAATAGATGCCTAAAATCTAAATGGTATCATTAGACCAATGAATTTCAAGTGGCTTGTTATTCTGCTCTTTCCATGGCCCCAAACATAATCCTTTGGATTTTCCTTTTTTGATTTTCAAACCAGATGCATGTTGGCACTTTTCTAGTACTTGGTTTAAAATTGTCAAATCATTGTTTGAACTAGCAAACACAGCTGTGTCATTAGCATATTGTGACAGCTTAAGTGGACTGTCTATGCCCCAAATACATATGTCTTGAAAGTTATTATTGTGCTTCAATGCTATGGCAAGCGATTCCATCACAATGTACAAGTAATAATGGCAATAGGGAACATGCCTGTCTAGCACCACGTTCTAAGACAATTTCTCTGGATAATTGATTGTTCACTAAATAGCTACTCTTGATATTCGTATATAAAATCTGAACCGATTTAATAAAGTGTGTGCCTAACCCAAACGATTGCAAAGAATTTAAAATAAATCGCATTCCACACAGCTGAAGGGATGCTATCTTTCTCAACCAATTATACAAGGTCTCTTATTAACATGGTATTGGTAAAAAAATGTCCTCGTAGGTACAGCATATGTCTGCTCTGTTCCAATAATTTCCCTTAAAACACTACCAAGTTTCAATACTAGTGCTCGGGATATTATTCTTTAGTCTACACATGGTAGGGAAATTGGTCTGAAATTCTGAATTAGACGTCTGTCATCTCGTTTATATGTTAGCCTTACGTATGCCCTAGCTTCAGTTGATGGTAAATGGCCTTTCTCACAAATTCCATTGGCTACTCTTCCATTATTGGAACTTCAAGGTGCCAAAACGTTTGGTAAAATTCAACTGGATGGCCATCACACCCAGGTGATTTTCTAGTATGATACCCTTAAGGGATTTAGTTAAATCGGCTAGTTTTAAGGGTTGATCACAGAATTCACGGCCTCTGTCTGACACTTTTTTGTCTATAATAGCTGGCAAATCCAATTTTGCATCTTCATCAATTCCCTCTGACTTGTACAATGACTCACAGTAATTGCATACAATAGTATTCATTTCATTGTTGGTGAAGACGTGAACCATCCAGCATGTTTAATGAGCACACCACCTTATCTATTGCCAATGCTTTTTATAATGTGCAAAAATATCGTGTTGGCCGTTCCCCTTCTGCGTGCATCTGGGCTCTTGCTCTAATTGTTTGCACCCTCAAACGCATATTGTTCTGTATCTCTTATTTTACTTTTAATTTTAACCAGTAATTCATAATAATTATCTTCACCATTAGTCACTTTAGCATTAATTTTTATCAGTGAGCGATTAAGTGTTTTCTTGCTTTTGCGTATTTCCCGTGCTTTTCTAATAGCAAACTGTCGGGAAACATACTTTAAATCCAGTTTTACCCACACCTACCCCCCCCCCCACCACCATTGCAATGTGCTCTTATATAATGCTTTCCTATTCTACCAAACAACCCTCTATATTATTCTTATGAAATTCTTGTCCCAACAGTGTTGTGTTTAATTTCCAAAACCCAACCCCTTTTGTTACCCAGCATTGACAACGTTTATGCAAACCATGCTGTGATCTGAGAACATGACAGGCTTAATATTAACATCTCCCCTGTACCCTGTCAGCAAACTATTCACCTTCATTCTGTCGATTCTGGAACCAACTTTACCATCTGCCGAAGCACATGTAAGATCTTTACTGTGAGGTTTTGATTTTCTATAGGTGTCAACTAAATTTTCATTATTACATATTTGTTTTAAGAGTCTATGTGATGTATCAGTATAAGTTGAAGTTGCATTCCTGCCATTTTCTTTATCTACGACGCAATTAAAGTTACAACCCATTACTAAGTTCTCAGCAATGTTATCTAGTGCTGTTGTAGACATCTCATTAAAAAAGTACAACGTAGTTGATGAGATGCAGGTGCATATATACACAGCAACGTGAACCGTGTTTGTTGTATATCCATTATGACTCTCACCAGCGACCATTTGCATCTGATACTGAAGAGTTATATTTACATAGGCTGAACAACAAGGGAGTATAATAATTGCTACGCCAGCACTATCATCTTGAGATAACGAATACAATATTCTGGATGTAGAAATCTGTTCTAAATTATCGTATAATTCTGACTTCTGAATCTTTGTTTCCTATATCAAAACAATGTCAATCTGTTCATTTGTTAGAGTCTCTACTAAGTGACGCTGCTTTATGTCACTATTTAAGCCTCTACAATTGAGTGTACAAATTCGCATAAAAGGTAATAAAATGATGTGTGCAACCGGCATTATTAAGCTACCTAGATTTAGGTTTTTTCGACCATCTCTTAGACCATTTACCTATTTGACTCTCACGCTGTACTACTTAGTTCAACTTTTTCCATATGCTTATATTTTAATAAATCTGAATCATGACACAGATGTCCATATTTAACCGCTTATGCTGTCACATATGGAACTAACACCTCTCCTGCCTCTGCCCTGTACATAACCATTTCATCAGGTGATTTAGAACTCTGTGTTTGAATGGATATATCGGATTCAGCCACTGCCATATTATCGTCTTCTTTATCACTTTCCTCTATTTCTGATTCAGAACTGTCTCAATCTTTCTGTCGCTTTGCTCCACTCAATCGATCCGAAACACCAATTACTTTCTCTATATTATTTAAATCATCTCGATTGAGTGTACTCAGTGGAAAATCAAAGTTAGTTTCTGTATATTGCGACCTGAATTTTTCTTTCTTCCAGCCTGTATTGCTCATCATCTTCAACTTGTTTGGAATTAACCTCTCTAACATCAGACTGGGATTGACTTGTTACTGGAGTAAGACATAGCCCCTCACCTAGAACCTCTGTTTCATCACCTGCATCTACAGCGATTGGATTCTTAGTTTTTTCACCATGCTACTCATTAACATGGACTTCAGCTAAAATCTCAGCAAATACCGGTTCGACCATCCACCATGACTTGAGAGACGTTGCTCTACCTTTTCAAACCAAATTCTTCGGATGCCATTATCTAAGGTTCGATCAAATGGATAGATTTCGTGTTCTCCTTTTTCTACTTTGCCCTAGTTGATCAATTCCTTGATAACACGCTCATCTGGGATCTCTAACGGAACCTTCATCTTAACTAATAGACGATCAGATTCTATTACTTTTCCTTCATACTTTCATTAACCGCAGTGACATTCCATACAGATTTGGAAACATTAATGAGCCCATGAAGGACCTGTGGGCCTGCCCCAACCACGTCCTTCAACCCATGATACACCTCAATTGCCGAAACACCCAAATACTTTGTCTTGATTTTAAGACTCAGGGTACGCTTATAGGAGGTTGCCATGGTGGTTTTTTTAAAAAGAGGAAAACCATACTACTACGATATATAATGGGGAATACTACACATATAATGTCAAACGCCAGGGAAAGAGCTAAACACTAAATAAATAGTGCCCTCTTTGGAAACCCTGACGCCCACCAACAAATGGACAAATAGATAGTACAGTCGTATATGTGTTAGTTTGAGCCACTTATTAAGTGGTTCACTAACACTTAACCGATTAAGGTACACCAACACATATATGAATATATAGTACAGTCATATATTTATTACTCTGTTCGAGTTTACCAGGGACAGCCAACTGACTATAAAGATGTATATAATCAAAGAACTAGGCTTGCGCTTACAAATGTCAAAGGAATTAAATCAACTCACTCGGGTGATCTTGCCAAATATAATGAGCTAGCCAACGAACTATAGAAATAGCATACTGGCGTGGGCAGAAATGTATTGTATTGACCACAGTAAGAGGAGACCTATTAAATGGTGGAAACCAACATCTAAGAGGAGTGCCTTTAGAAAATGGAGACACAAAATCCGCTCCAACCAAGACAAGAATTTACAAATTAAAAATAAATTTTGAAAAGAAATACTAATACAAAATATATGTACAAAATTTATCTACAATATCGTGCTAGAAACTAGCACATTCTGGCAGCAATTGCAGAGCTAAATACACGTGTGCATTCACTTCGACTACTACTACTACTACTACTCCTGCTGCTGCTGCTGCTGCTACTGCTGCTACTATTACTAGCACTAAGCCTACTACTGCTACTGATTTTTTTTAATTCGATGCTGATGCAGGCGGATACACTTCACGGAGTAACTCCTTTAAAAAAGGCTTGTAAACCCCCATAAAAAAATCAGACGAAATAACAGGCTTTATTAATAGAATAACAATACAAACCTAACATATCAAAACAGTGCAAGCTAAAAACTCTATTATTCTTCCGTATTTGAGGTGTGATTTCTGCATTGGGGCAGCATTGTGTATTGCTATATCACATTGTAGCGTGTGTACTACATTTTTTTTAGTTTTTCCAGTGATACCTGTGATGAGTGGATTGGATAATCAGAATCCGCTATACAGTGATGTTGAACTTCAATCATAATCGTGATTCTGGTGAAGGGTAAGACCATGCACATCCTTGTACTCTCAGGTAGTGACATGGAATTTTTGTTTACCATTTTGTAAATAAACTAATTTGCAATTGTTGTTTGTGTAGTGCGGCATTGATATTTCAGTATGGGTGATCTTCAAAAGTGTGTTAACTTAGGAAAGGAACTGGGCTATTCAGGTGATGAACTGTGCAAGTTTGCTGTTGAGGAGCATGAGCGCGAGCATGATCAGCGTGAACGTGAGCATGATCACGAAGACGCTGCAAAAAAGGAAAAGCAAGCTCTGGATCAAGAACAGCGAGCACATGAGTGAGAGATGAAATGGATGGAAATGGATATGCTTGAAAAGAAAAGTAAGTGGGAGACACCTAATGATACTTCCAGTAGTGTACGATTTAAAGGTCCAAGATTACCACTATATGACGAAACTAAAGATCAAATGGACTCTTATATTGAACGATTCTAAAGATATGCAGTTGTTCAGAATTGGAGTGATAGTGGTAAGGCTGATAAGGCTGTTTTTCTTGATGCTTTAATTAGAGGCAAAGCTTTGGATGTATATTCTAGATTGACTTCAGAAAATGCTAGTAATTACAATGAGCTAAAAGATGCTATGTTATGTAGCTATCAGTTAACTGAAGGTGGGTTTCGAAAGAAATTCTTTACAGCATGCCCAGACACTAATAAATTACATAGTCAGTTTATTTTTAGACTTGAGACATACTTTGACAGATAGGTGGAGCTTTCCTCTGCAAAGAAGGAGTGCAATGGCCTGCATCAATTAATCCTGCCTGAACAGTTTTTCAATTCGGCTCCTACGGACTTAGCTGTGTTTCTTAGAGAACATACGCCTAAAGACATGTCAGAAATTACTAAGCTATTAGAGATATTTATGCAAGCCAGAGGCTTGTGTCGCTTAGGAAATTCTGATAAGAAATCGAATCCTTCAAAGCAAGCTGATCACAAAGGAGGTCACACTGACCTGAATCAACGTCTGTGAAATAAGAATCAATCTCGTGATGTGACCTGTTTTTTACTGTGCTCAAGTATGACATATGCAACGCAATTGTCCAGTAAAAGCTAAGACTGTGTTTAAGAAAAGTCCTGTTTCAGCATCATGTGTAGCAGAAGATTCAAACCATGAGTGTTCAATGAGTGACGATGTAGCTCAACTTAGTTGTGGGTGTACCTTACCAGTGTTAGGCAATATTTGTCAGGAATTGGATTTTATATTGCAATCTTTACCTATTTTAGAAGGTACAGTGGAAGGCAAACCTGCTAAAGCAATGCATGATACTGGATGTAACTGTGTAGTCTTGACGAGATCATTAATTGATGACCATCTTATGACTGGTAGAAAACAAATGTATGTGTTGATAGACCACACTGTGCGAATTGCTCCTCTTGCATCTGTGAATATTCAAACACCTTTTTACAGTGGTTAAATATATGTGTTGTGTTTAGACAACCCTGTTTGTGATGTCATAGTTGGAAATGTACCAGGAGCCAATCCAATAAGTACTGTGATTAACGATGAGGACAGGGGTGATAATATCAACACCGGGAATGGTGTAGTGACCCGTAGCCAGGCAGACACTCAGAGGACAACAGAGAAACCTCTGTCAGTACTTAGGATAATTTATGTAAGTACATCAGCATCAGAGGTCTTACAACAAGAAGACAGAACATTGCGTCATTGTAGTATGAAGTGTTGACATGGTGTTGAATGTAGTGATTCTTGTGTTATTGAAAGATGTGCATGTGTTAATGGTTTGTTTTATCATTTGCATAGTCAACACTCTAATCCAGAGATTACACAACTGTTAGTGCCAACCAAGTTGCGTAGTGATGTTCTTAAACTAGCTCATGAATCAGTGATGTCAGGTCATCTAGGCATTAACAACACGGCTAAACATATTCTTAGCAACTTTTACTGGCCTGGAATGGGTGGTGATGTAACTCGGTTTTGCAAAGCATGTGATGTGTGTCAGAAAACTTTAACTAAGGGTTGTGTTATGAACGTTCACGTGCAGAAGACGCCGCTTATTGACACTCCCTTTCGCCAAGAAGCTATTGACATAGTCGGTCCAGTGGCACCTAGCTCTAATAGAGGTAACAAATATATTTTAACAAAATTTGACATATGAATATAGTGAAGTGAACAACTGAGAGAGTTAATGAAAGAGTATCGTGACAGATTTTTCAGTATGCCAGACTTAACCAATTTACTTGAAGAAGATATCAAATTGACCAATACTAAGCCAATTCTTGTGAAGCCATATCCTATACCTCATTCAATTATCAACACTGACATCTGAAATTGAGGAAATGGTTAGCCTAAATATTATTGAAACTTCTATCTCGCCTTACCGCTTTCCTCTTTTGATGGCTAAAAAGAAGGATGGCAGATCAAGGTCAGTCATTGATTTTCAGAAGTTAAATTGGATCACAGTCTTCAATGCGGAATCTATGTCAAATTCAGAAGCGATCTATGCAAAAGTAAAGGAGTGTAAAGTGTTTTCTCAGCTAGACTTCTGTAGGGGTTATAGGCAGATTCCAGTTAAGGATGGCGTAACAGACTTTCTACACACCCTTTTGGGTCGTTTAGGTTTAACTGTATGCCATTTGGGCTTGTAAACGATGGTAGTAGTTATAATCGCATGATGCATATGCTTCTAAATGGATAAGACAATTCTGACAATTTTGTAGATGATGTACTACTTCATAACTTAGACTGGTCGGATCACCTTGTTACACTGCAAGACATATTTGATCATATTCGTTATGCTAATCTCACTGTGAAACCGTCAAAGTGCTATGTGCGCTATCCAGATTTAGAATTTGTAGGACATAAAATAGATCAAGGTAACATTACAGTTGTGGATGACAAAGTTAACAGCATAAAAAATACTAAATGTCCAAAAACGAAAACTGAATTACATGCATTCTTTGGTTTGTGTGGTTTCTGTAATCATTATGTACCTAACGTTGCAGCTATAGCAACCCCACTCACAGATCTCCTGAAAATGAACCAACCCACTAAGCTGGAATGGACTGTTGCTTGTGAGAATGCCTTCACCTCACTCAAGGACCGCTTATGCAGCGCTCTCATCCTTAGACTTCCTGACCTTGACAAAGAATTCATTATGAGGGTTGATGCTTCTGCAGCAGCAATAGGTGCCATTTTACTTCAAGAACCTGAAGGAACTCAACATCCAGTTTAACAGATTTAAAATGAACGGGGAAATGGAAAGATATTTGCTTAGATTGAATGATAAAAATCAAATCATGTTTACTAGATTACGAACCAGCAACCACACTTTGCTGATAGAAAAAGGTAGGTGGGAAGAAATAGTAATAGAAGATAGAATGTGTACTAGTTCTCAAAAGATGAAATAGGAGACGAATTCCATTCCATGTGACCTTTTCCAAGATATACGCTCGGAAACGTTACCAAAATATTACTGTAAGCGACCAAATTATTACAAATTGTTACAATTATTCTCAAACAACAGCAAAAACTATTAAATAAAATCTGTCAAATTATTAGTGATATTACCAAGCATTCGTTACGCTAAATAGTGGACGACATCGATGATAAATACTACAAGTACAAGAGCGAATGCTTGTGGCGACGGTGGTGAGTATTGTGTGGGTGAGGGCTTCAAACAAACAATAGGAAATGATGTTGGCAAGAATAAAAACCAATGTAAATACACCTAAAACAAGTACTGATAACCAGTGTGCTAATGATGACATGACGAAAATGTTGATGATAATAACGATTAAGTATGAAGTATTTATATTATAATTGTAAGGGAGCATTAACCTCACCAGCCACCATTAATATATCCAATAATGTATGCTACCATTAGCATATCCAATGATGTCTGGTGTCTCTCCTTAGATGACATTTTTACCAAGCCACCTGGTCTGTATATTGAGGGGTTGTGACATTAATTTACAAAAACACACACCTTTGGATGTTATAGATGTATTCTACATAAGTCTATTTACAATGCATATTTTATAAGGTTCCTGTAGAAAATCCACTGGACAACTGTCCAGAAAAACTGTCCGAAGATATATTGGCAGTACCGAAGAAAACTGCACTGACAACAGCCGTAACGAAACCACCATTGTTAAAGTGAAAGACTGTGCTGCAACTGCTCACACATCTCGCCACACTTATAGCACATCTATGCTACACACCATTTCCTCCACATGTCTGGAGACTGCACTTAATCCGACATATTACACTGTTTACACCAATTATGTGCACAAGCTCTGTATTCTCATGAATCCGTCATCTCTAATTCTGTTGCTTGTATTCACTGTCTACCAAATGGCCACTGCCTCCCTGCTTCAGCGTAAATGTCCCTTGTTCTTCTGTCAGAGCGAGTTTATCACATCATTCTCCGGCATGAACAACACCCATCCATCCACCTTACATATCATGTATATATCCGACATTGTATACAGGGTGGGAGAATCATGGATTATTTGGTTCAAATAACTATTTATTTAGTGGAATATAATTAATGCCTAGCTTATAATTAGTTGACATCAATTCACTCTATTACATAATGATAATTAATTTCCACTCTGTCAGCAAAATATTGTAAATCTTGTTAGCCCAAACCCTATGTCATGTATGTATGACATGGGTGTAAATAAAAGTGCAAGTTCAAATTCAAGTGATATGGCAGCGTTAATCTTTTGGGTATTTTGAAATTAATTCGATTGCATGGTTGGAGCCTTAGACCAGTTAAATTATTTTCTAAATATTCAACCGTTTTCCTGTAGGGTCGCCTTGAAAATGAGATATGTGGAATACATCTGTTGAAGGGTTAACTAATCTTATTATTTTGAACGACCATTGGTTGAAAGTGTTCAAAAGTATTCAGCGAAAGTACTGAAAACTGGTGGGAAAATTAATAAATGTACAAGGCCAATCATTCAGAATGCTGCCAAAATTAAAAAAAATGTGTGATTATTTTGAAAGTAGTTTGTATGGAATCTATTAGTATGACGACCACAATGGTTGCCAGTCAAATTAGGTTCGGAAAATTCATCAATTCCTTCATGCCTAGTTTAATGGCACTGCAGATGCAAGCAGCAGTATCAGTGCTAATTGCACAATGGTAATTATTCTCCACATCATTATTAATAAATAAACAGATGAAAAAGTAGAAAGAATTAGAGTTGTATGTTTGATGTGCAAGATGAATGAAATGCGTCCAGCTTATGTGCAAGTGTGATAACATATATTAATAGATTATTACTTAAATAATTGAACTAAGAGACCTGGAGGAAACCAACAGTTTAGACCATGCGCTGCCTAAAGCTAACTGTCCGGATATAATTCTTAATAGAGTTGTTAATATAATAACTAATCAAATATGTACAATATATAATATTGTTATTTGCTTTAAGTCGTTTGCTTAAATATTAAATATTAAATATTAAATGCCACCTATCTTTCAGGATTGTTAATTGTTTGATTGCATATTCATCTGTTCATTGATGATGGAACCAAAATTCAACAACTGTAACTGTAATGTAGGTCAATGGAAGCAGAAGTTAAAGGGTGGGGACAGCGATGCCATTTCCAATCATCTAGTGGCCCAACATACTAGACATGACTTGCTAGCATGACTACCACCATCGCCACCAGCACCGACAATCAACCCCACTAATTGCAGGGCTGGTAAAAGTATATTTTGACGGCATTCAGTACTTCTATCATATAATGGTATTAGAACAACACCATGATACGTCTCCTGCTACAGTAAATCGAACATGGGCTAGATCACCTGCTATAGTGATGATGACCCTTTATGAATCTCAATTAGGTACACTCAGATGTGACCGTATGGCAGCACAAAAACCAATGACGTAGACCATAACAGGGCGAAAAATGTCTCCTTAAATGGGCAAAAGGTAAATTTTGAGCGAAATTCAAAACAGCAAGCCATCTCAACATTCTTTGATTTTATCAAACAATTAAACACAAGGAACCAGGTCAGAGAATGGGCTACTACTACTGTGACGACTGAATCTAAGCTCTGCAAACAGTCGAGGTTACCGACATATACCTTGCCTCTGTACAGCAATAAACGTGCCAACACTAACACATCCCCTCGTATTACACTGGCAGATCTTCTTTCAACATACACTTTTGGCAGTAATGCCAACAGATGTGTATGCCTGGAATCATCGCGAATCTCCACCTACCGCAAATCAGCAGGCTAGCATACCTACTGACATCACACCACCAATAGAATTGCATTTGAAAATACAACAACGACAACAACATTAGCTGAATGTGTGCTAAATTCTTTCAAGAACATTCTAAAACGCTACTCATGCTACAACCTACCACAACCTAAATTCTCAGCCACACATCCAGCAAAATGCAAAAAGATGGCTCCACTAGCTAACACTACCAATTGTAACCATCCTAGTAAATCTAGTTTCTATCAATTTTAGAATTGAAAGACGTAGCACAACATAATGGAGTCTCCCTACTTTAACATAGATAGTTCCACTACTTCAGAGATCTGTCGAGCTAAAGCCAAGAGGCGACAATCTGAACGAAGATGGCGAAAATCACGTCTGGAAGTGCACCGTCAAATTTTCGTTACCACGAGGAACGCCGTCACTAAAGCCATTTCCAAGGCAAAGCAGACGTTCTACAATAATAAGATAACAGAAAGTGCATCAAATCCCAAAGTCTTATACAACATAATGTCTAAACTGATGGGTAACAGCAATGCTTCCACACTCCCAAATATTGACGATCCATTACAAATCGCACAGTCTTTCTCGGAATTTTTTCATAACAAGATTGAAGTGATTCGTAACCAGTTAAATACCTCATTAGACTCATCCAACTTGTCTCGTGATACTGCAGCATGTTCTCACTGCCTCGAGCAATTCCAACCATTCACAGAAAATGATGTCAGGTTGCTTCTAAAGGAACTAAAACCAACATACTGTGCACTCGATCCCCTTCCCACAAAGATGATTTATGAGCATATAGACATCTTCTCACCGATTACCACTATGATCGTGAACTCGAGCTTAGAATCAGGCATTATGCCAACAGCCTTTAAGTGCGCGCTAGTCAATCCGCTACTCAAAAAGCCTAGTCTTGACGGGGATGATTTGACAAATTATAGGCCGGTGTCTAATTTGTCATTCATTTCTAAAGTAGTTGAAAAAGCTGTCAATAAGCGACTGGCATATCATATTGCAACGAATAATCTGTATGAACCACTTCAGTCAGCTTACCGGCAGGGGCATAGCACCGAAACAGCATTACTTCGAGTTATAAACGATCTCCGCTATGGTGTCGACGATGGTAATGTGTCTTTTTTGCTTCTGCTGGATCTAAGCGCCGCTTTCGACACAATCGATCATGTTAAACTTCTATCGAGATTGAGAGATGACTTTGGTGTGAATGGTGTCGCATGGACATGGTTCCAGTCTTATTTGTCACAGAGATACCAATCTGTATATATAGATGGTATACGTTCTAGCCAAATGGAACTCACATGCGGAGTCCCACAAGGTTCTATCTTGGGGCCTGTGCTTTTCACTCTCTATACTAAGCAACTAGGATCGATTATTGATAATCACAGTTTACAGCATCATTTTTACGCTGATGACACGCAGCTCATGACAAGCTTCCCACCAACAGCCCACGACACAGCAACAGCTACAAAACACATCACTGACTGATGTGCTGATGTAAAGTCATGGATGTCGACAAACATGCTTAAATTAAATGATGAGACAACTGAAGCCATGTTAATAGGACCATCACTTAGACGAGACAAAGCTGAGCTAACCAGTCTTGCTGTAGGAGATAGCTCAATTCCAATCTCTAATAAAGTAACAAATCTTTGTGTAATTTTGGACACCGACTTAAGCATGAAAGATCACGTTAACTACCTGTGTAAAGTATGTTTTATGCAATTACGCAACATCGCCTACATTAGAAAATATCTGACAAGAGAAGCTACCGCTACACTTGTTCTAATGACAGTTATGTCACGTGTCGACTATTGCAATGCCCTTCTCGCCGGTGCGCCAAAAAATCTCATCAATC
This sequence comes from Chaetoderma sp. LZ-2023a, assembly GCA_034401795.1. Classification (NCBI taxonomy): domain Eukaryota; kingdom Metazoa; phylum Mollusca; class Caudofoveata; order Chaetodermatida; family Chaetodermatidae; genus Chaetoderma; species Chaetoderma sp. LZ-2023a. Next base: position 61,918,179 of record CM067364.1, read on the forward strand.
GTTTGCAAGCAATACAAAACACAGCTGCAAAAACCGTGTCACTATGTAGTAAATACGATCACATTACTCCAATACTCCGTAATCTACACTGGCTACCCGTCGATAAACGTATCGAGTTCAAAATTCTCTGCTTAACTTACAAATGCCTAGACGGTACTGCACCGGCCTACCTCGCCGAACTCATAGTACTTTACAGTCCCCGCCGTTCACTCAGATCAGAAAGCAAAAAACAACTTAACATTCCTAAATTCCGAATGAATACATATGGCCAAAAAACATTCTCTTACTCAGCTCCCATCCTATGGAATAAATTGCCTTTGGACATCAAAACATCCCCAAACCTGAGCGCATTTAAATCTAGACTCAAGACATGTTACTTTCAAAAATGTTATCCAACACCTTGATCTGTATTTTTTTCTAGAATATTCTAGATAAGCTTTCTAAGCGCTTAGAGCATGCTGCGCATGGATTTTGGCGCGTTACAAATGGACTATTATACTATTATTATACTTGGAGCATCCAACATAAATAGGATTAATATGGCCACCACTTCAAACATAGATATAGCCTGTTTAGTTGCAGGCTTAACAAAATCAGGATAGACGTATTGTAAGACAATATAAATGCAGTTATCAGCCTGATAAAATCGTTATTAACGTGGGAATTAATTCTGAAAGTATGCAATGCTAAGAACAATGTTCAAAGCTGGTTGCATGAACTGAGCTCCACACCAAATTTGTGTCTTGCTAAGTCCCGCAAGCAGACTAACTCTGGAGCAAAGAAACACTATCCAGCAGTTACATTCTACCATGCAAGCATGTATGCCTAACATTCGGACAATACAAGCTATTCCTGCATCCTGGTTTGCGGTATACCCCGACAAAATCCACTGGACACAGGAAGTGGCTAATAAAATCTACACTCATTGGCTAGTATTTGTAGGCTTAAACTAAATCTGGATCACGTCTTGGGTATTACTATTGTCAATCCCACCGGCTTACCTTTATGCAAATTGGAAAACTCACCTTTATTACCTGGTCTTAAATGTGTCCCCACACATCATCTAGTTCTAATTTAGATCCACTTTTGGACTATGGTTTCATGGATTCTAATCAACAAATCAAATCAGCAGATTTCTTTAACAAATTCAACCAGTGAACCAGAACTTTTCATTGAATGGACAGAATGCGACTAGATATGTCACCCATAAATGCAGCAATTAAAAAAATATTTAAAACCACCTTAGAATGCAAAGAATAAATTACAGTAAAAACAATTCTCCTACATTTTGCTTTTGCCTGTCTGCGGGGCCTTACAAGTATAACACAATAATACAATTATTGTCAACAAGCCAGCAACAAAGGACCTTCAACAGTAATAATGATGAAAAGGCATATAGAAGAAGCACAGATATCGTTAAATATTTTGAAATATTACAAGAAACTAAGTGAACTACTTTTGCCAAAAAATGTACCCATGTGTAATGGCATTCTAGAAATAGTATGGGGAAATGTGAATATTAATGAAAAATAGTTTATTTATCTGTACACGCAAGATAGTGATAAAGCACATAGTTCCTACGTATTACCAAAAATGCATAAGCTGGCTGATTCTTGGCAAGAACTGTTAATTCCAGAAAGCAGACCTATTGTAGGCATCAGCGTTCGTTTGATTGTGGATTAACTTGGTTTGTAACCATATGGTTAGGATCAAAAGAAGTAATAAGATTTATTTTTGAAGCCCACAGTGTACTCTGTATACGGGTGACTAAAATCGGAAATGCAGAATATTATGAATAATTAATTACATGTGTAAACAAATATTCGCCACAGCTGACACAAAGGGAAATAATTGGAAACCTGGTGTAAATCGTGAGAGCCATGCCACTGATGATGGCCATTGAGCGAACGACCACCACCACCACCAACACATCAAGGGGACACACCAGAGCGCGCGAGCGAGCGACTATTAGATGCATGACATGTGAAGCTGAACATGTAAAACACATAACATACTACCCATATCGCTTACCCACACTTTAGCCTCTATTTCTCTTTGTAGGGCCAGAAATGTCCATTCCATACACAGGTAAAGGGAGGATCATCGAGCATGACCCAATCACTAGGCATATCTTGTGCTCACCTGAGTGAGACTGATATCTCCGACATATGACACATTTGGACAGTAATAAATCTGGGATGGCTGAATTGACCACAAGGTAGTGTGACAGGATGCTTTACCTCATGGACTCAACTTACCTGACCTGTTCAGGAAACCAGTGAGGTTGAACATCATGAATAAGCACTCATTATATTTCAATGAATCAAGGTGACGTACAGCTAAGCATGCTGAGCTGCTTTGTGGTGTGGCTTCAGCAGCCACATTATGTTTTACATGATGCAACTTTAAGTCCACCAATTTCGTGCACGTGTCGGGATCTACAAAAACAAGCACCATCTCCTCTCACACCATCCAGTGCTTGGCTGTCCAGAAATAGATCGCATCTCTGAAGCTAAGAGCACAACCAGCTGTTCTATTGAAGTTAACCATGTGCCACAAAGCGATAAGGGCTAGTAAAAATTGATTTGTTAATGGTGAGGACTTCTACCTTCTTTACTTCAGGATCTGAACTGGAAAACTCACCAAAGTCCTCGCTATTCCTGTACCATTGTGAAGGTCCTGTTCATAGAAACCAGGCTCGTTCAATTCAAACAGTAGATTGAAGAAACGTATCTACTCTCGTTCCCATGGACACTATATCCGCTGGATTACACTTGGATAATACATAGTTCCACTGCTGAAAGTCAGACATATCTCTAATTATGGTAATATGGTTAGCTTCAAAGTCATGGGATCTTGATGTTTGATTAGAGAAGTATCCCAACACTGACATGCTATATCTCCAAAAGAGAACCCTATAAATTGATAAGTGGTGGGATGCCTGCTGTCTGCTCCATTTTGTTCTATTGGTGTTGATCTCATTCCACCAGTGATGATGCGCAGTGCCTGGTTGTGTACTCTGTCGAGGTTCTGTTGATGAGATTTAGCTGCTATCATCCATGAGCTGGATCCATACTCAAGGTGTGGCCGTACGGCACCTAGGTAGATGGTCTTGAGGATCCTTTCAATGGCACCCCACTTTGTTCCTGCCAGCTTCCTCATGATGTTTAGCTTTCTGCTGGCCTTTGCCCCTGCATTCTGGATGTACTCCTTCCATGTTAATATTCTGTCATAGGTGACTCCCAGGTATGTTTGCTGGTCCTCGTACTAGAGTGGAGTACCGCCCAGTGTCAGATTGCCAACCTTGGTTTTGGTGTACAGTGAGAATAGCATGGCTGAAGATTTTTCTTTGTTGATGGTGTAATACACCAGCGATTGGCCCAAGCTGTAATTCTGTCCAAGGCGAGCTGCATGCTGGCAGTCGTTGTGTACTCCTTGGTGCACCAGAGTACGAGGCCATCTGCATAGAGAGCTGCTTGGATCCCATTGGGCAGCTCTGCTACAATGTCATTAATGAAGAGTATGAACAGAGTTGGTGATAATACTCTGCCTTGTGGCACCCCTTGTCTCAGCAATATATTCTGTCCAAATTGTCCATCCACCAGCACCCTAGCTCTGCGAGTGTGTAGGTATGACCTGGTCCATCGGACCATGTTGCCACCGATGCCTGTGCGCCGGAGCTTCATGAGGAGGCCATCATTCCACACCTTGTCAAATACCTTCTGCAGATCGATAAAGGTAGCTAGCATCACCTTCTTGGCTTGAAAAGTGTCCTCTACGACCTGTACAAGATGTGTTGTTTGATCTTCTGTGCTCCTGTGTCTTCTGAAGCCAGCCTGCTCTGAAACTATAATGTTCTCCGACTCCAGGTACCACGGCAACCGCTGGTTGATGATGCGCTCCATGGTCTTGCATATGCAGCTTGTAAGACTGATATGACGGTAGCTCAGCACTTTCGTCTTGTACTTCCTTTTTTCAGAATAGTAGTCATTCTGGCTTCCTTCCAGTACTGAGGAACCTCTCCATTGGTCCAACTGAGATTAAAGATGCCTGGCAACATGCGAAGAGATGCATTACCAAGGTGTTGGATCATTTCATTCGTAATGCCATCTGGCCCGGGAGATTTCTTCTTCTTCAATCGGCGGATAGCCTTCTTCAGTTCTGCTAAACTAATGTCAACTTTCATTGCATCGTGAGTGTTGGTGTCTGTTCTTTCCTTTTGCTCTTTTCTAACTTCTTTTTGACGCATTCGTGGTATAGAAATGTTGCTTTCTTTTGCATATGCCTTCGCAAAGGCATCTGCTGTCATCTTTCTTGTCAGTGTTTGTCCACCTTCTTCAAGAGTAACCGTCTCTCCCCCAACACACTCATCATTCAGTGCTTTAGTCAGTCTCCGTAGCTTTGTGGTGTCTCTCTCTAAATTAAACCCTGCCGTCTTTTCCCTCCAGCTTCTTCTTTTGGCCTCCAGCTTGGTTTTTAGATACCTGGCTTTAGTTTGTTGTAGCGTGAAGTGATTTTCATGACAGGAATTACACTCTGCATCTTCTCTGGCCTTGTCTAGTTTATCATGTGCTGCCTGTTCTGTTGTCCAGTAGGGGCGGTACTTTTTCCTGAACCCTCGAGGAATCGCTTCGTTGGCAGCCTTGAGGATACTTGAATTAAATTCCTTGACCACATTGTTGATGTTTCTCCCTTCTACTGGTATATTTTGGGTAAGCTCATTGGAACGAATGCGGAACAGACACCAATTTGCCTTTTTGTAGTTCCACCTTGGATGTTGAGGTGAACGTGTCGAAATACTTCCAGAAAGAGAGAGAGAGGAGGACTGGGCGGTGGTCGCTTCCTCCTAACTGCGATCCGACCACTCTACTGAGGTTTTTGTGAATATCTTCAGTACAAAATGCCAAGTCCGGCGTTGTTGTCGAGTGCCACCGGCGCGAGTAGAAAGTAGGCTGATCTGTGGGATCCTTGACAAGTAAAAGGTGCTTTTCATCTTGCCATGCTTCAATGTCTTCTCCTCGTTTATCAAGTGTTCTGTATCCCCAGCTCTGGGACTGGCTATTAAAGTCTGTCACAATGCGGAAGTGGCAGTCCGGGACCTGGATTGTGTCAAGTGAGAGATTCTTGTCATTAGCGCAGTAATAATTGACAATGTCAATCACAGAGTTGCTGGTTGTTACCTTGATCTTGATATATTCTGCCTCTTGCATAAATGTTTTGATCTGGCTGACGCTTTTGTTCATGAAGGCTGCTATATGAGAACTGAACATATTTACTTTTGAAAGGTAAACGAATTTGGTAATGAACTTCTTTAGGCATCATGGATTCACTCAGCCTCTATAAGAAATATTGTGTTGATGTCGAACACGTGACACTGTAATTAGTTCAAGGAAAATTACATATAGTTTTGTTATAACTGCAAGGTTGAGACAATTAAATTATCGCGGGTGATCATGTTAGCTTATACTGGGAGAGTCCACTTATACGTTCACATGTAAGGGATGAGTGAAAAACGTATTTTCAAAATCCTTAACACAAAAATGATGCTAATCCCAAGGTATGTGTAAAAAGAGCCAGCATATTAAAGAATTTTACAAAGTGGGGGGTTGGTGTGCATTTATAAAATAGTTACCACTAAAGAACGCTTATAAAATCCAGATTAAATGTCTGAAAAAGGCATACACTGAAGACGGTAATATGCGATACTTCCGTGTATGACACCCCTCCCATCAATTCGTTAATGGTATAATCATTTGACATAATGACTAAAACCACACTGCTATGAATAATATATATATATATATATATATATATATATATATATATATATATATATATATATATATATATATATATATTAATTCACATTTTTCTTGTCCTATCCAGTCAATCCATTAATATAAATCTCTAACTGCCAGAATAAATCTTTAAGAGTGTAACTGTGGGTCTGCATTTCTGGAGGTAAGTATATACCTTTGCTTGGTGGAGAAATTATTCGATTTCTGCGCATTCATACACATTTGTATGATTCGCCAAATCAATGGGCCCATGCCAATCTGATAATGGTGTGTTTAACAAATATAAGCTTTTGCCTCTGTAAAGCTTGCAAAACTTGACATGATGGACGACTGGAGACCTATGCACCATGTGGGTATGCATTGTGCGTGCGTGCGTGCATGCATCTGTGCGCATGGGTCTGTTGGGGCGGGGCGTGCTATGTGTTTATCAGTATATGCATATATCGTCTATACTTACTCATAACTGATTGGCTTGCATGATACTGATTATAAGCTATACAGTATTATACACGACTAGTATCGTCACACTTTAATATTTAATAGCATGGTGCTTTATTTATACAGCCCGGGCTGTGAGTCTGTACACAGTTTAAATGCAGGGAATTAGAGCATCACTAGAAGAGACACTTAATTGGCATATTTAAAGCGTTGTTTTGTATTTTGTAAAAGGAAAAATCTTAATTATTGGCACAACTCTGAAATATGAACTCTGCTACAGCTCTAGTACAGTATCAAAGCATACACTTGAGCATGGATGGAGGGCCCACTGATTGTCTGGCTCTCAGTCCATGCCCGATTGGTCGATGTATCAGTCTGCATCTCTACATGTCTATCGCTTCGTCGATGCAATTCACTTTTCATTGTTACAATATTCGATTTACATCACTAACGCTCAATGTCAAACGATTGTCTGAACCGATAACCAATATCCAAGCAACAGCTGCTTTATTTATGCATTCTATCGCTGACGCTAACCAGGTCACCCATCCATCGCTATAATGCTTACTCGATATTTTCACATCTGGCTATAATTTGTACACGTATATCGCTTCAGCCAAGCAGATTGCATATCCGGAGCTATATCACATACTCACTATTCTTATAATATCTGGCTATACTTTATGCGCATCTATCACTACAGCTTATTAGATTATGTAGCCATCGTTATGGGTCACACACGATACACATGTAACACCTGGCTATATGTACATCTATAACTTCAGCCGATCAGATCTGGCGTCTATCGTGACATGGCATAATCATTATTGACTGACAGATGGCTATTATTTATAGACCTCTATTTCTAGAGCCGATATTCAATAATGCTGTGCCTGTTGCACATCCATTGTCCAACCCAACCCCATACCCAATATTACCGCATTTGAGTGAGAGCTGAGGCCGATATAAATGAAAGTGTTTTTGATCATCTCGAGAAAAAGCAAACTAGAGTGAATATCTCTCTGTACTAATAGATGTTGTGATTATACTTATAGTAATGCTAGTACTAGTGGCAGTGTCTGAGTGTACCCAGGATTGCACTTCACGGTATATTACTGGATTTACCCTATTCGGACGACGAAACAATGGAAATAGGCACCTTTTAGTATTTTTATCATATCTTAGAGAAATGTGGTATTATACGAGCCGTAGACATTACAAAAAATAAATGAGTAGAAATGTTTAAAAAAAATATTTTGCTGGTTTAACATTACATATGCTCTTACAAGATTAATATCGTACACACGGGGACGATAGATGTGCTCTGCCATTAATCCACCCTAGTCACGTCCAATCGAAAGCGCGTGTCCGAATAGACCACACAGGCAGGGGACATATTCTACTGGCGTGTTTGTATAAGGACGCCAACCAGAATATGTCCCATTTGGTCACTCCATATATGGTCAAGTAGGCGGCATGCCTTCGACACCATGTGTTTTGGGAAGACCGATGAAAGATGTATCAATCACGCTTCCATTACCACTTACACCGTTAGGAACCGTGATAGGAAAGTGAATACCCACCCACGCGCAACTGTACGGCATTGAAAAGAAAGATTGATTTAGATCAATAATTAACAAGTTTACACTTTGATATTGTGGCATAACTCTATCACAAGATCTAGAAGTATTTTAAATATATGAACTAACATGTTAAAGCAACTATTCCCCTCCTTACCTGAGCATGCTGCACGGGTACACACTTCAGTTTTACTGGCAACTCCATTACAATTGGCTCCTCCATTCTGTGGTGGTGGGTTTGAACAAGTTCGACTTCGAGATGCAATTCCACTGCCGCATGTCACATGACAAACCCATGCACTCCAGATCGACCATCCACCATCAACTGAAAATATAGCATGTCTAATGATATGTTATGAGTTGGTATGAGTCACATACAGCTGCATATATATATATATATATATATATATATATATATATATATATATATATATATATATATATATATATATATATATATATATATATATATATATATATATATATATATATATATATATATATACATATATATATATATACATATATATATATATATATATATATATATATATATATATATATATATATATATATATATATATATATATATATATATATATATATATATATATATATATATATATATATATATATATATATATATATATATATATACATATATATATATATATGTATGTGTGTGTGTGCGTGCGTGCGTGCGTGCGCGCACGTGCGTGCGTGCGTCCGCGCGTGCGTCCGCGCGTGCGTGCGTGTGTGTCTGATGCAGAGGAAGGCTTTGCACAATTTCCTTAAACCTCACAGGCCGGTGCTATCACATGTAGGAAATTAGCAACCCAGCCCAACCCAAACCAACCCACACCGGCCCATGACATCTGACCACATACTGATAATATCTAGAAAAGGCTGATATGAGATAAGATCCAGAACGCCCAACAACTGGTATACAAATTACACATGTTAAGGGTGGTACGCCTTTCTAAAGCCCAGGAGGGGTGAAACCAAAATTGAATCCCTTGTGATGTCAATAGTTACCACTAGAATACCCCACACCGTTTATCAAGATCGGTTCGTCAATAACCGAGAAGTAGCAATTTAAAATTGTACATATGGGTGTCACGAGGTTTATGCTATATACATCGTTTCTTCATAGTGTTTCCATCTCTCTAGCATAATTGTATGTTATCTTCTATTTACTTAGGCGAGCGGCGAAACCCCATAAAGTGCTCTATTTTTCGAGTTTAATTCCCCCCACCGTACAGAAATCTACGATATGTCCTAAATTAATCTTTAATATCAGGAGATAATGTTTTGTCTTGTCGTAGACAATTCTCGGTATGCTAAGATGGTGAAAATAATACATGTATACAAGCACCTATTTCCGTGATTATTCATGAGTTTGACGATAGTCTCGCATAAACATGGACAATCATTATACATACTTAAACGCAGCCTACATTATAGGCCATCCAGGTAACAGCCCGGTATTTGTCTGATGCTAGAGCTTCCATCTCGAGAGAAAAACACACATTCCTATTATAGATTTGCTATATATACAAGCTTACTAGCGTATGTCAACTACCACATTAAAGGATGTCTGCCAACAAGCTGCTATCCCGTGTTTTAGTGGCTCTTCATATTTATTCAAACTATTTAAACAAGTAAATTTGACACAATTGTTAATATGATTATTGATATGCATCAGGGCCATAACAAAAGCATTCGGTCTATCTACCTAATAAGTCAGTTACAAATTCAAACACCACGTTAATGCACTGGTCTTAGATGTACTCATTCGATCTAATCTAAATCAGTTTGATTGATGAGCACTGTTCATTCATGCTCTGGGCATGCTATGCCATTCTCTTAGCAACTGCAACTGGTGTTACATGAGTGACGACCACGACATCCACACTAAGGCTCATCCAACATTTTACTAGCAGAGGGTCCATCGAATAGTTTCAAGTTCATGTCATCGCCGTCACGCTGTCATCCATTTCCTTAAGTGGAAGGAATATCTGGTTTATTTAAATGGGATAGCTTCCAAATGCGTGATTGAAACGCTGCACACTTAACATGTTTTAGAAAGCTTGGTTCTGAAGGTGGAAGTTTATGGAGTGGCATATCTCTATCAGCAAGAATAAGTCGCAAGCGATTGTGCGGGTATCACTTTTCTCAATTAGTGCTGCATTATAACCAGTCCAGAATGGTATCATTTGAACGGTAGTGTTAGTTAAGCTAGAAGGAAACTCTATGGTATCACGGGAAACCATTCTAAGAAGGATCCAAGAAAGATCACGTGGGCTAATTTCTGTTTTATCCAGCAAAATTGACTTTAACTTCGTCGTTGCATTATCATGCCGAGGCGGTTCTGGTCGTTGTTTGGGTTTATCATAATGCAACACCCTCTTTAGTTTTAGGGCATCATCACAAGTCAGAGAGAGTAGCGTTTCTTTTCCGATCTTCACTCTTTCGACTGCTGTATTATCATCATTATTGCCAATGCTAACACTTTACGATGTATGTTTTCTGAAGGATGATAGTTTGGATCAAATGAATTAAAAGCTTCTGCAATCAAAGGCCTGAGCAACACCTTGCGTAACAGACTGGACACACATCGTTCAGATGGTTTCAGACTGAGTGCAGCAGTTGTGTAGTAATCAGTCAGTGCTTCAATGTCTGTGAGCTCCTGCCTAAGCATCCCAATAGCACTATGAAGTAAGCTCTCTTGGTCAGAGTTAGTTGTTTCATCACACGAAACCAGTGCTATTTGGTCATAGTTAATTTTTTCCTTCAGTTCAGAAAATGTCTTCCTTATCAGTCTCTAAAACACTGATGTTTCGCTTGCTGATATAACTTGACATACATGATTTGTGATAAACTGCATCTAAGGCAATTAAATCCTCTCCCTCGATCTTGGCAAGCAAAGCGAGATCTTTTCGAGCTTGTGCTGCTTCATACACACGTTCTTGGCACAATACAGTCTGTACTTTATGAATACTAGTTCACTTTCTAAAATTACAAGGAAGACACGTCGTCCAGTGTGTCAGTGTGTGTATTTGAGACCGTGTGGTCTGGCGTTGTTCATCTGCAGAAACAGCTTGGGATGTAAAACGATGTGCTTTATCTTCAGAAGCAAAACGAGAAAGATTACTTTTACTAGTGAGCGTTTTATAACAGCCATGGTGATATACAACAGACATGGAATGAAGACGGTATATATCCACACACTCGCCTTCACGTCGCTGTAAGAGATTATCCTGTCGGATAACAGTCGCCGACAATAGTGATCCAATACCAGCAGATTTGGCCGTTATTAATTGTACGGCTTTTATTTCCTGGCATATGACGCATATGGTCCAGTTTGTTGACACCCTAAGCTTTTTGGGTTGAAAAAAACTGTAATTGGCTTGAACCGAGCTCATCCGCCATGTTTGCTCACACTTGCCTGATATGCGCTTTACACTGAGTAGTTACTGCGCTTTTAAAGAGGTTTTTTTTTGGATTGGTCAATTGAGACAATTACAAGAATTGTATTTATTGGCTGTTTAAAAGTCAAAGCCAGGATTCTAAAATTGTTAGCAGTGTGCGTGCTTGCGTGCGTGCGTGCGTGCGTGCGTGCGTGCGTGCGTGCGTGCGTGCGTGCGTGCGTGCGTGCGTGCGTGCGTGCGTGCGTGCGTGCGTGCGTGCGTGCGTGCGTGCGTGCGTGCGTGCGTGCGTGCGTGCGTGCGTGCGTGCGTGCGTGCGTGCGTGCGTGCGTGCGTGCGTGCGTGCGTGCGTGCGTGCGTGCGTGCGTGCGTGCGTGCGTGCGTGCGTGCGTGCGTGCGTGCGTGCGTGCGTGTCTGTGTGGTGTCCTCGTTGTTATTATCAAAATCATATACCTTTCGTCGGGAAATAAAACAAGAACAAAATTACCACATTGCATGTTCGTACTTGCATGTTATAGTGATCTGCACTTTAGTATTATATATTATTTCCATTCACGTTTCCATACCGTGGAAATGTGTAGTTCTTGTTTACTGGTTTAGCGATATTTCTATTCATAACTCACCAACCCAATATCGTGGTATTGTTGCCTCAAATGTTTTTCTCGTTAAGCAGATTGTGTGACATTGTCTAGTTTGTATAGTCATGGAATGCTTACTTTAAATTATCATAGCTTCACCAACCAATGTGAGTAGTATTTGTTCAGCTGAATATCACTGTGCGAGATGATTCTATTTGCATATTTTGACAAAGTAATTCTCGCATTTTAATCATGCCTCAGGTATGAACTCTCAATTTGTCCGGCAAATATGCTACGTTTATCAGGTGTGCTACATTACCCAAAGCTGTTTGACTGACATGCGTTGATGCCTATGGTATTTTGACTCAAATGTGTTGATGTCTGCGGCAGCAACCGCTTTCAGTTAAAATATTGTCAAATTGATATGTACCCTTTTACTATTTACAAGTTGGAATGAAAAAGGTTAATAGCTAAATTCGCTTTGATTGCTGCTGTATTCATTGTAATGTTAAAATACCACACCTTTGTGGGTGTATTCAGCAATAGGCATATATATATATACGCACGCACGCACGCACGCACGCACGCACGCACGCACGCACGCACGCACGCACGGACGCACGCACGCACGCACGCACGCACGCACGCACGCACGCACGCACGGACGGACGCACGCACGCACGCACGCACGCACGCACGTACGTACGCACGCACGCACGGACGCACGCACGCACGCACGCACGCACGCACGCACGCACGCACGCACGCACGCACGCACGCACGCACGCACGCATTGTAAATTGTGTTAATATTATTCTTTTCAGTATAAATGTTGTTTGGATTTTGTTGTTTGTGGAATGAAAAGTTCCTTGCCATCATTGTCCTTTGATTGATAATCATCTTGGGAATTATTGAGTGGATTGGAGCTGGTGGTACTGCTAAACTTGTCCGATTTGGGGAAGCGCGTAAACCTATTTTGATTGACATAAAGTCACATTTCAAGTGTCGTTGTTCATCCCCTAGACAATCCTCCCCAATGTGTGGCAATGGGGACCGTCCTTCTAAAACACTAGATGGAGGTAAATCGAAAATAAGGCTCAGTTAGAGTAGTGTGTGAGAGTCACACACGCATAGCTACCATACAACCATCGCTACCACTACCCCTGCACCAACTGATCCTGCCCATATACCCAAAGCTGTCCCTACCATTACGGCATAGATACCATACCCATACAACCATAGTTAGCACATCCCATATGTACATAAATTCACATTTCCACATCTACCTATATAGATATATCCATATCTTCCCCTAGCCAGACAACAACACCTACCATGCAATAGCTATGCACCGCTGCTACCCATAACAATACACCCACCAGTACATTAGTCTAGCCTACTAGCCTAATCTAGGAGACCACCAGCCTAGCCCCTTGCCTAGCCTGCTAATCTATTAGCCTATTAACCTATGTTGTGTGCTTGCTCACATAGCCTAGCATACTTGACTTACTTAAGCTCCCATACTAGCCTAGCCTGCTAACTCAATGACATACGCTACTAGCCTAATGATCCAGACTACTAGCTTCGCTCACTGGTTATGCCTACCTGGATACGGTACTATTATGTAAGCTCAGGTTACTGTACCAATATGGGGAAATACCATGACAATTTGGATCGATATTGGCACATTATCGGTCCAGTAACCAGCAGTATAAAGGTAGACTATCGGTGGGTTTACCAAACTAGCATGACATGACCTACCTACTATCCTAGGCTAATCTATTGGTTTAAAGCATTGGCCTGTTAGGCTTGAATAGTGGCCCGGTCTGTTCTACTGGCCGGGTCCACTGGCCGAGCATACTAACTTAATTCACTAGACATCTGGTGTATTCTATAGGCTTAAACAATTGGCCGAGCCTACTAGCCTAGATTACCTAATTGGGTTATTCTACTAACCTAAATTGCTTGTCTAGCCTACTAGCCGGCAAAACTCGTCTAACTAACCAAACCTCTGACCTACTGGCTTAACCTACTAAAATAGCCTGTTAGCATAGCATAGTAGGCAATTCGCCACGCATTCTAGGTTCGTAGCGTAGACCTAATCTACTAGATATGTTGGTAAGGTGTAGGGTTTGCTATAAGTTTGTGTTAGCTATGGGGTATGGTAGCGATGGAGCCAGGTATCAATGGGTATGCAGATATGAGGCTACGTGTATGAGTAGATGTGTGTTTAGCTATGTAACATGGGTAGATATGGAGAGTAGTTGAAGTGTGGTGGTCGCGGTAGCTATGCGGTATGGTAGGTGTAACTATGAATTGGTTGTAGTTATGCTAACTATGGGGATAAGGACAGCTATGTGGAAGGGCATGTTTAGCATTTTAGTAGTGCATGGTAGCTGTTGGATAGGGGATGGCAAGTTATGGGCAGAGTTGGCTAAGTGGGAATGGATAGCCTTACTATAGATCCGTGGTATCAATGGCTTAGGTACAGTGATGTGCATGGTAGCTATGGGTGTGCCTGAGTACGAGGCGACTGCGAAACACATACATATATTGAGTTGATTAAATCAAAATGTCGAGTTAACTCAATCAAAATATCGAGTCGAGTAAGTCGAACTTTCGAGTTACTATGGTGACATTTCGCGTTAGTACGTATAAATGTCGAGCTTTTAATCATGACACTAATGCACTTCCTTAGGATTAGAATAAGGTGTTTACAGAAATTAAGCTGTTGAATAGTTTGAATGAAATTTGACTGGGTGTTGTTGCTTTATATGGTAGCAGCAGCGGCAAGTCAAACTAGTCTCAAAATATTCAACAGAAAGTTTATTAAATCGTAATTCCATCAGGCATACAATTCGTACAATCGACAGACTTTCAAAGGTACACGACATAGCGAGATAAGATAATTCATTATGCGTTTTGATTACGACGTCAGCCTACAGCTGGCGTAATTGATTATGGTGGCAGAAAGTTGAGTGAATGAACTGATCCATCCATTAAGGACATTGCCATTATACTATATGACACACTTACTGCAAGATGTGTACTGTGTCTTGAAAGGGCAGTTGAATGGCACTGATGAACGATGCCTCACAGCTCTGCATACAGTGCCCGCAAGCCGACTATACGGGCTCCAGGACCCATAGATACAGTTTCCTAAAACAGAGATTGCAATACTGGTTGTAATTTATCTTGCCACGAAGATGCACATGACCATTCCAATAGCCCTGTCTTCTTGTCTGGTTTAATTAAAAAAAACGCATTGGCATATGATGCAAAATAAGTGTGCAAGGGCTACCTAAATAGACCTTTCCCACATACCATCCCAGAATGCATCGCGCATACAACTTCCGGCTGGTAGCCGTGATAGCCGATGCGCAAACAGCATTACTTTAATATTGGAATCCGATACAACGCACTTTAAACAGTTTATATGAAGTACTAATTTCATAATATTATTGAAGTCATACATCAATGGAAAGGTGCGCTAATTGTTCATAGATTTCTCTATTCGTTTTTAGTTTTGTAAAATGTAATACAATTGATTGTAATTTTAAAAAGGCCCCTAGTGTCCACTTGATTTAATGGATCTGGGTATAGTGGTGTATTTTATATAGGCAAATACTCCAGTGAAAGATTTACAAAAATATTAATAATAATGCATTAATGTTTAGACAATTGAATGCGCTTTCCATTGATGTATGCCTTAAATAATATAGTGATTTTAGTTTATCATAGGACCGGTTTAAATTGCCGTGTGTTTTAGCGCAATAGTAACTTAATGCGAGTTAAATACTTGTTGGATAGCTACTTGATGGCGGCGTACCAGCCAGCAGTTTTTCTCTGCGTGTCGATGCATGGGAATTCCGGAGTAATGACGTAAATTTGGGAAAGGTATATTGTGCGGTGTCGAAACGCAATTTGTTATCCAGTTGATCAGTTGTTTTGGCTTGAACACTGTACTTAACAATAGGCTATTTTAAGGAATGGAAACTGTGTTAAATGTTAAATAATTTTAACTAACCAATGTCATCAATACCACTTTACAAGTACATCTTTTACGTTTGGACTTCTCCTGCAAGCTGTTATTGTGCGATGTGCAATTGTTTCATCAAGCTCGGTGTGTGCTACGTACACTCCTCTTAATGGCCAGATAGTTCCACATTGTGACTGTTGTATATGTGTTTGAATGGAATTACTGTGTTCTTATATGGGATATTCATTCACGCACACACCCATGCACTTAAGAAGGCACAACCGCATGCACACGTATATGCATTCAGGAATGCATGCACGCACTCGTGCACACAGGGACGCACGTATGCAAGCATGCATGCAGTCATGCATTCTCGCACACATGCAGGCACGCAAGTGTCCACGGTGTGCGCAGGTGTGTATGTCTGAGCATGGAAAAGTAGTGTCTGGACAAAATAAGTAATCTAAAACACAAGATCTGTTGTCTCCTCTTGTATATCCAGTATTGCAAACACATATCAAGCTCTCGCAATGTTCGTTAATGCCACATTGAGGACATTCCACAATACTTGTGAACAGATTATTATTATCATTATTATTATTACTTCTTCTTCTTCTTCTTTTTCTTCTTCTTCTTCTATAAAGTCGGTTGAATTAGTACTCTTCAAATTAGCAATTTTGCCATTTGAGGTTTTAGTTATACTTGCTCAGTGTATATAATAACGTTTGCTACATTATATTCGTGACTTTATTTTCATTATTTGTTGCTGTTACATTACGTATTTTGGCATTCTGAGTTGAAGATAAGGCTGAGTTATAGTTGTGTATAGTCGGCATTACGATATCCGGCCTGTCGGCCTAGCCGCTGGTCAGTCCAGGACACGCCAGATTGCTGATTAAGCCTTTGCTAGCCAACAATGGTCACATTTGTGGACAGGGAAAAAAGATGCGAGGATTGATCACTCCAGGTACGTACTCTGATTATGAGCCGTTTGAAGGAATTGTTCAAAAGAATGGTGCAAGAATGGATTGCCTGGACGGCAAGTGATCGAGGAATATATAAAAGGTATGGGCGCTGTTGTCGCCCCTGAACATATCGTCACTGCCTCGCGAGATAGTGGTGGTATTAATATATATATATATATATATATATATATATATATATATATATATATATATATATATATATATATATATATATATATATATATATGTGAGAACTGACTGAGATGTTACAAAATTATGCATTGAAGGACTCCAAGTTGCTGGTCGAGTCCATACCATTTTCTTGCTTGAGAATGAACAGACCAGGATTGTAATATCTAATGCTCAACCATTTATGGCGTTCACTTGAAACCTATGGTAAAGTCGTGGGAAGCTATAGGCATATACCATTAGGCTGTAAGTCCCAAGAACATAAGCATGTAAAGAGCTTCAGGAGACAGTTACAAATCATGCTTAAAATGGTGCAGTACTGCCAGAATTTCTTCACATCATCTGTGATGATAAATCCCACCATCTCTTTATTTCGACTGATGAAATCATCTGCTTTAATTGTCATCTTAAAGGACATTTCCAACGATCCTGTCCGAATAATGTTGTGTCTAGATCGAATTCAGAAAGTGACCCAGTTGCTGTGAGCAATAGTGATGCAAATAATACAAGCTTAAATAATGACCTTATCATTAATAATGACAATTTCCCTGTAGCACCGGCAACATCATCAGCATTGAATGATAAATCCACCAAACATTCATTAATCAGACAGTCACTCAACAAATCGCCGACAAAGTCATCTAGCAAAAAATGTCAACGAATCCAACTGAGCAATATGTTTGAAATGTTAAATTATGATGACGACGATGATGATGATGGTGGTGATGGCATTCATTTGGTGGCCCAGTCTCAAAACGAAACTGCTAAATGCTCTGTTGGTATGGTCAGTGACGTACACAATAATGATGGTGGTGATGATGCTGGTGGTGATGATAATAACGATTTAGAGGGTGAGGTTCACCATGAGGCAGAAATGTCGCAAGACACAGCTATTGATGCCACGGAGCTAATTTCACAAGCGCCAGCATATTCTACACAGAATACGTCAAGCCAGGTGTACGATGTTGATCCCAGACATCATTTGCTGAAACCAGAGCATGACCCAAATTATAAGGTATAAATCCTTGCGGATGCTGGTGAAACACTGTAGCTTTAAGAATTGAAAAGTTGTTCATTTGTATTATGTATTTTTTTGTATTGATAAACAAGTATGTATTTATAAGACTGCTCCCTTATGACTAGTATGATTGTATTTCATTATATGTTATTACTCACAGTCATTGCCACTCTTTCATTTGTATCACTAAATACGAGGGGTTGCTGTGATTCCTTTAAGGGTTTTCAGATTTTTAATGAATTACGCTGAGAGCTCTTGTCTGACATTGTATTTTTACAGGATACACATACTACTCATTCGGACGAATCGGTTTGGAAATTGATATGGAGAGGGGAAGCCATATTTTCGCATTTTAATACCAGTACTGCTGGTGTGCCTATACTTTTAAACCTATGCTTGATGTACATATTGTTGAAACAATTACTATTGTACCCGATAAGATGTTAAATGTCACAGTCAAAATTCGTGATGATTTCTTGTATTTGATAAATGTATATAATCCTACAGAATGCCATGATAAATTACAATGCATATATAGTTTAAAAGCACACATTTCTACACTAACGAATGCTGAATGTGTATCCGATAATGCTTGGTGGCGATTTTAACTGTACAGCATGCCATGACATAGCGAGAAGTACGCAGTTGAACCCCATCCCACCACTGCCAGGAATCTCAACTCAATGCTCCAATTCCATACGCTCGCAGGTGTTTTAAGACTCTTTATCCTTTGTCAAGTGTATTTATTTGGACCAGGTCCTATGGAACTTTCTCCACACTAGATAGGTTTTATAATTCTGCACGTTTTAAACAATTTGTAAGACCATGCATAACAGTACCATGTAATGATTCTGATAACTCATGTGTTAAGTTGTCAATACAATTTAAAATAGTGAAGCGAAACAGTGGATACTGGTGTCTGAACATGGCTTTGGTGAACGAACCAAACTATTGTAAATTAATAACTGATTTTTGGGGAAAGCAGTGGCAAAAGCTAACGACATGTGACTGTATACAAGACTGGTGGGATATGTGCAAAAAGCACATTTGCACCATTTCCAGCGTTTTTGACGTGAGCAGGCTGGCATAGAAAGAGAGGAAAGAGAACGCTTGGAATCTGACATAGCCCGGCTAACTGCAAAACTAACAAAGACTGACGATACATCAATCTAATTGAAACAAAAAACAATCACTGTTAGCGACGCTTCTCAAATCACAAGCTAGCGGCGCGTGGGTGAGGTCACGCTTACAGCATGATAATGAGTCTGATTGCCTGACAAAATACTTTTTTGATCTTAAATACAAACGGATGGTACAACTGTAGATACAGATTCAAATATATTAACGCATGCTTCTGATTTCTATAGTAACTTGTGTAACAATGTTGCCATATGTAAAAGGTCTGAACATATGCTATTAGCTGATCTTCCATAGGTGAGCGAATTCCAGAAAAGTGACCTAGAAAGGCCCATTGAGTTCTCAGAAGCCTCTGTTGCAGTTAATAAATTGAATAATAATACATCGTTTGGTGTTGATGGCTTGCCATCTGCGTTCTACAAAACATTTTGGGAAACCATTGACAAAGATCATACTTAGTGTTTAATCAATCAATCATAGATATGAGACAGTCTACGTCGTGTCGACAAGCAGTCATTACGTTATTGCCCAAAAAGGGGACCTCAGTCTTATTAAATATTGGAGGCCCATTTCCCTTTTGTGCGTGGATTTAAAAATATTTTCGAAAGTCCTTTACAACCGCATGCGTACAGTTCTACCATAACTAATTCACAAGAATCAGACCTATTGTAGCCCAGGGCGGAAGATCGTTAATAATATTAGGTTAATCACAGATATCGTCAAATATTCAAATCCCCAATCATTATCCCTAGGCGTAGTATCACTTGACCGAGAAAAGGCGTTTGACCGTGGGAACCATGTTTATTTACTTGATTCTTTGAATGCTTTTGGCTTTGGAGAGTATTATTAAAGATGTATTCAAACACTGTATCATGACACTCACCGTGTATTAAAATCAACTATGCATTGCCTCCCCATGTTCCTTCAAGACAAGGCTGCTCATTATCTTGCATAGATATGGGCGGCACGGCCGATTAAATGACAATGACCACGTAAATTACCCTTTTTTGTTTGTATTTACAGCCTTGTCCGTGCTGAACATCACACTCAATTGGCAACTTAACCTATCCATGTGACAAATACAGCAATTCGTATACATGAAACTATGCCAACGGTCCATGTGTAATATTGTTTGTAACACACACCTCATCAGGCGCCTACATATATCCAGATCAATGTGAACCTAACTCGCCAGTCACTACTGAAACACAGCCAACAGCTGAGACTACTGCCGAGGAGTGCCCACAAAGAAGAGTCCAGTTACACTATCCCGTCGTACCTGGAACAATATGGTGCTTCGTACTAATCTAGATCTAAAATATAAACATAGTTTCCTGCCTGTCTGCATGCTTGGTTTGTTGTCTACGTGCCCGTCTTCCTGCATGCATGCCTGTCTGCCTACATGTATGCCTGTATGCATGCCTGCCTGCCTGCCCGCCTGGTTACCTGCCTGCCTGGTTACCTGCCTGCCTGCATGCCTGCCTGCCTGCCATCTATCTATCCAGCCATCCATCCACCCACCCACCACCCATTCATCAATCAATCCATGATGATTTCAAAATGATGATACACTGAAAGATGGATTAACTGAAAGTGTTATGCAATTTTAATATCTGACGAGGTGTTAAATCAGAAATGTATTAAAACATAATAACAAATGTAAAAAATGCGGCATCTCACACGAAATCTATATGCATGGTTTGTATCACCACCCTATTTATTTCTGGACAGACGCATGATTGATCAAATAGGAACCATTCTCAGAGTCACAATGCATGTTTGTGTGGATATGGTATTCGTTTTTAGATTGAAAACTCAGAAATGTGTGTGGGTCTCCAATATAGTCGTTTACTTTCCATCTATTTTTCTGACACGTACACATGGTCCATCACACATGGATTGTTTATTGTCGTGCACATGTTGAAACACTGTTCTGCTAAGTGATATTTTCAATGGCATATTTGATGGCATCTGATTTCATTTTTTAAAGAAACCGGGCTGAATATTCTGGTGTTTTCAATGCATCAGCCAGTATAGAGCACGTATTGCTCCAATTGTGCATGTTGCTGCACCTTCGAAAGAATCTAATGATTTCGGATTTGATCAGCCCTTTATATGTGTGAGTAGAGTTGAGGCAATTCGGTCGTGTTTTTTCACACCTTTTAAGCAGTTGCTGTGTCAAGTCAACCAACTTTATTTGCATCATTATCACCTTTTTTGCTTTTATCTCACTGCCTTTTCGAAAGGTGTGAAAAAGGCGACTAGATCTCCTCCAGTTCTGATTGAATGCTAAATGTAGAGGGTGACCATAATCCCATCCCCCTCATTAAATCCCATGGCTCCTGTCATCTAAAGAAATGGCAAAGTTAATAGATCAGTTTAAAGTTAACAAATTGGCATTCAATGTAAGTAAAACCAACTATATATTATTTACAAAATCTAATAAATTAATGGAAGCATCTCTCCCTAAACTTTACATCGACAACCAGATAATACATGAAGCCCGATATGCCAAGTTTTTAGGGGTCTATTTGGATAAGAATTTGACATGGGAGAAGCATATTGAAGTCGTAACATCCAAGGTACTGAAGAGCATTGGCATCATACGCAGAGTAAAACCCTATCTAACACCGAATATTATTAAAAATCTGTACTGCACAATGATACTTCCTGACATCACTTACTGTATTGCTATCTGGACTAAGACATCTGAAGCTAAACTAAACAAATTCAAATCTATTAAAGTATTTGCCCAAACAGCAGGTGGACAGGAGATCTTTAATGTAGAAAAAATTCTAAAACTCGAGGACATTGGAAAGCTCCAATTATACACAATTTTAAGAGACTGCCATAATGGAAACTTACCCTCTTCGTTAACCAGTGTCTTTACAGTCAAAACACAAACACACTCTCACAACACTAGGACGCGAAATAACCTGCATACAAGACACCACCAAACAAAACCAGCACAACAAAAACCCTCATATAAAGCAATACAATTATGGAATAACACAGATAAAAAGACACGCACAGACATTATTACTCTGCAGTCATTTAAACAGAAAATCAAAAATATGATTATAAACACCTACTAGGCCCTAAAAAGCAAAAAAAAAATCAACAAAAAAAACTCCAGAAAACCCCCACAAAACCCACGCCACCATGGCATTATCATACTTGCACCCAGTCACCAAAACAAATAATAATAATAATAATAATAATAATAATAATAATAATTGTAATTAGCAAGATAAGCACACCTCTCTATGTACCTGTAGATAGGTTGTCTATCTGTCCCATGCCCCATGTCTTTTGTTTGTCTTTTAGGGCTAAGTTAAACGTGAGTTAATTGTGCCATATATTTTGTAGCATCAGTCCTTCATGTATACTTTAGTTTTATATATATATATATACATATATTTTAGATATGTTTCTGGTTCTATTTAGTGGGCCACCGTCTATATAGGCCCTGCCTTTGGCGGACTGCCCGTTGTGCAATTACAACTTGTACATTTTATATTAAAATAAATGAATGTGAACTTGAACTTGAACTAGCTGAGCTTAAGGGTAATTAGTGTACTGATTGACAAGGGTTAATGAGGGTACTTAGGGATGAGTGACATACTACATGTCGGGACTCGTATTTTCCTGACTTTCCGAACCAGTTCGAGCGTGAAGGCCCACCGCCTCGTTAAGTCCCGTGCCTCCAGGCATCCAACGAGGTGAGCTTACGGGTAATTAGTGTAATGATGCGTGACGATGGTTAATGACAGGGTAATTAAGGATGATCTCTTGGAGCCATGCCAAACGCGCAAGTGGTAATGTATTGCGTAATGAGTGGCAGGCTACATGTCTGGACTCGTCTGTTCCTGACTCTGCGAACTTGTTCGAGTGCGAAGCCCCGCCCCCTCATTAAGTCACGTGCCATCCTGGCATCCAACGAGGTGTGCTTTAGGGTAATTATCGTAATCCTGAGTGGCAAGGGTAATTAAGGATGATTGACAAGCTATATATCTGGACTCGTCTTTCCCTGACTCTGGGAACTAACTCAATCATGGGAGGTTAATTCTAAATGGTCGAGCTATATAGTAAGGACAATTGTGGAAGACGGCTCTGTTAAACTTATGAACCTCGGCGTTTTTTTAGCCATGACAATGTACAAGGATTGATGTATCGCACACGGACAATTGGTAAGTTATTACACAACAGACTACAGTTAACTAGCCAAGTTTTAAAACAATGCTGACCACGTGTAACGATCGTCAGCGTCGTACAAAGCGAATACATTTTCAATCGTGTTAGGGAAAAAACAACATTTTTAACGGACGACGAGCGGCCACGCAATACCGGAAAACAATTGACTCC
This sequence comes from Chaetoderma sp. LZ-2023a, assembly GCA_034401795.1. Lineage (NCBI taxonomy): Eukaryota > Metazoa > Mollusca > Caudofoveata > Chaetodermatida > Chaetodermatidae > Chaetoderma > Chaetoderma sp. LZ-2023a. Next base: position 61,941,654 of record CM067364.1, read on the forward strand.
GGTGTTGGACGAATTATAGGCGAGTATTATTTCGGTGTTCAACGTATTATATGTGTATGCATATGGAAGAATGCTTCCTTTATAAGCCACACATATCGTGCTTCCATTGGAACAAAAATAAAATCTGTTTAAACCAACATCAATGATCAACCAGTCAGATTAGTTTCAAAATATTCAATAGCTTACATGTATAGTTTTCTGGAAATTGTTAGCCAGGGCGTTCAGAGATCGATCGATCCCAACCTGCTCGATGTGTGTGTGTGTGTGTGTGTGGAGCATAGCCAGAGATGGGAGAGACATAGCTAAAATGGAACGTCTATTACCGAGCTGCGGGCCCTCGGCTATGCCATTATAATCGCTTAATAGACCGTCATGTTGTACGAATTGTATGTCTTTACTATGTAATAAATAGTATGCAAATTACTTTGAAAGTAAATTGACTGGACATTGTTGCCGCCGTAAGCAGTAACATCGTCCAGTCAATAGACTATCAAGTTGTACGAATTGTGTGTCTTTACAATTTAATAAACATTTTGTAGAATATTTTGAAACTAAATTGAGTGTGCATTGTTGTCTCCATAAGCAGTAACATCGTCCAGTCAAATTAGTTTCAAAATATTCAACAACTTACACTTATAGTTTTCTGTAAATTGCTAGTCAGTTAGTTCAGAGATCGATCGATCCCAACACGATCGATTTGCAGGTGGAGCTTAGCTAGAGATTGGCGGGGCATAGCTAAAAATGGAAAGGTCTATTAGCACGGAGTATGCAATCAGTTATTCTCTTATAAGTGCTTAATAGACCGTCAAATTGTACGAATTGTATGTCTTTACTATGTAATAAACATTATGCAAAATACTTTGCAAGTAAATTGATTGGACGGTGTTGCCGCTATAAGCAGTAACATCCCCCAGCCAATTTAGTTTCAAAATATCCAACAGCTTACACTTATAGTTTTCTGGAAATTGCTAGTTCAGAGATCGATCGATCTCAACACGATCGAGGTGTGTGGGTGGAGCTTAGCTAGAGATGGGCGGGGCATAGCTAAAATGGACCAGTTCAGGTTTATTTCAACCATTACACGTTTTGCTCTCCCTCCGCGCACATATGCATGCCCGCAAGCCCGCACGTGTGCCCGCATGCCAGCAAGACCATGTGTACGCATGCACACCTGCCTGTACACACGCGTGCACGCCGGCACACATGCTCGCAAGCCTGCATGCATACCCACACGCCCGCAAGCCCATACATATACACGCAAGCTCACCTGTACGCACATATGGACGCACTAGGACGAAACGTCTAACGTGATGCATAATGCGTAACCATAACTGCTAGTACATTTGTGATAAGGTTTCACTAAGTTTAGTTGTACTGTAACATATTCCGCTTATGGTTACACTTTTTTTTCACTCAGATTTGTATATACATATTTCGATTCTGTTATGGAGATCGGCTGCTGGAATGGAAGGACTGGTTAGGTTATCTAGCAAGTCATTTCACTGTTAAACGTTTGTGGCCGGTCTTCTCTCGGTCCACAAACGCAACACGATCGAAGTGTGGCGGAGATTAGCTAGCGATGTGAGGGGCGTAGCTAAAAATTGAAGGATCCATTAGCGTTCTGAGGGCAATTGGATATTCCATTATAATCACTTAATAGATCGTCAAGTTGTACGAATTATATGTCTTTATTATTTAATACACATATGTAGAATAATTTGAAAGTAAATTCACCGGGCGATGCTGCAGCCATAAGCAGCAGCATCGCCCAGTCTATTTACTTTCAAAATATTCAACAGCTTACACGTATAGTTTTCTGGAAATCGCTAGGCACACGTATTGCCGATCTTAAAAATTCGTATTATAGCTAACACAGTTTCAACAAGATTGAAGTAAAGCTCCAGGGTCACAATAGTGACACAGTGTGTAGATTTGCCATTCCATATTATTGTATTTTCACTTCAACTGCGTTAATTTAATTTGACGGTTCAGCTTTAAGCATTTAGTGATCGTGACGTAGCTGACCAGTGGTCAGCCAATTCATTAAAAACCGTGTCTGCTGTTTGGTCACAGTAGACTTGACTTGTATTATCTTTTGTATCTGTGTGGGAGTATCTATGTTGTTCTCTAGAGGTCTTTGCATTTGTTGTGTGTCGTCGCCTTGGCCATGAATGACGATGTGAACAACTAGCGTGTGAGCTGTTATCACTTTCCACATATTTGCAATGCGACATTGCACTTCTCATTGGCACATAATTCGACTATGATCTCGCGATCGTACTAAAGTTTATACTAAAGTTAGCCAGTGTATTTTCATATCATGAGCCACTGAAATATTTTCCAAGGCTGTATTGGTAAGAAGGAATGTTATTTATAGTTATGAGCGTTTCGTATATTGTCACAAATTTCGTACGCTATTAGTTGTTCCATTTACAGTCTAAATGGAACCGGGTTAACCATTGTATACATGTTCGTCTGTATATCCGTTGGTCCATTTTATTTGCTTGTCCATTACTTCGCTCCATCAATTATATCTGTCTTGGGTTCAATTGTATGGTAAATCGATCATAGTAAGTATCACCAATGACCGTCCGTCTGTTCGTCCATCCGTTACACTCGTCTGCCCATTTGATGTCTGTCCCTTACTTCGCTCCATCGATTATATCAATCCATTGGTTCAATTGATATAGTAAATCGATCACAGTACCTAGCCTTTTATTCGCATATGTCATGAAGTCCGTTTGGGACCAGTCCTTGATGTGTTAAGAGTATCCGGAACCATCAATTTAGCCTATCTGCATTTAAAGGTCTTGTTTCATACGCCATCGTTTTCATTGTTTTGAAATGATTTAAAAATGTGTACCAGATTTGGCGTATGTTCAGTCAACCTTGTATCTATGTATCTTCAGACCACCTTGGTTCTTGAACCTTGATTCTTGATTCTACTTGATTTGACGTTGATTTCCAATACAACTGAGTATACCATTGACTTCTATCTTATGTATTAGAGGTCAGAGGTCAGAGGCTCTGGCTTGGCTAGCCATGGTAGACCCGTCCCTGGTTTCGACCACGGCCGATGAGGATGCACCCCGTCCATCGGTGGCATCGATTAGGACGGGGATCTTTCCCGCAGCCCGGATCCAGTCTATTGGACTGGATCCAGGGTTTATGGAGTCATTGGATGCTATTTATAGCAAACACCTCCTGAACAAGGGCCAGCTTCCTGCGGCCTCCATGGAGGTACGGGCGAGGTGTCGTATTCCACGGGGTGGGGGGGGGTATGACACGTATGGTGTTGTCCCAACGGTCACTGAGGATGAGCGCTGGGTGCTGAGTGGCCTGAGTGCTGGAGCGGGTGGCCCCGCCCCAGCGCTGGTGGACAAGTCTCAGGTACATCAAGACGAAGTCATGTCCCTATGCGATGAGGGGGTGAGGGCAGCAATGAGTGCTGTCAACCATTATTATCGCCTTCTTCAGTCGGTGTGGGCTGAAGCTGGGGCAGGCCACCCTGTGGCACCTGTGGCGCTTTCATGTTTTAATGACGGCCTGGTGCGGTCTATGGACGCATTGGCAAGGGTTCAAGCACGTGTGGCGAAGTCTAGGAGGCAGATGGTCCTTGACCATATGCGTCCAGCTACTGCCCTTAGGGAGCATCTTCTTGGGACGCCCCTTACTGGCCCTAGCATCTTTGGTGGACAAGCGCGGGCCATCTTAGAAGACATGGCCAACATCACGCAGAATCGGTTGGCGGCTAATCTGCAGCTAGAGCTAGTGTGTCAGGCGCACACAGTAGGGGCTGCAGCCAAGCTGCTAACCGGCACCCTTCTAAGAAGCAGAAGACGCACAAAAGCAAGGCGAAAGCTAAGCCTAGTGCTGCTTCTGCTTTTACTGAGTCTTTTCAGCTGCCTCCGGCGAAGAAGGCCAAGAAGGTTGTGGAGGCCCATACCCTCTCCAATGTTGCTCCTGATCGCGGAAAGAAGGGAGGGGATCGTACCTGAGGGTTCGAGGGCTCCCTTCGTATCTGCCTGGACCGCACCTGTGCGACAGGAACAGCGGTGCCAGTTAGACCGGCCAAGCCAAGACCAAAATGGGTTTCACTCTCTCTCGTCAAGAGAGGGGCGGGGGCGGATTGCGAGCCAGACACCCGCATTAGGCATCGATGCGCCTATAGTGGGTGGAAGGCTCATGCGTTTCGTCGAGGCATGGCGAGGTGTGACGTCAGACAGTCTGGTCCTGGGATGGTTATCACAGGGGTACATGCCGGAGTGGTGGGATTTTTCACCACATAATCTGTCTTTGGCACCTGTCTGGACACCCGCACCAAGGGAGTCAGACACGCTAGAAGCCATTCAAAACGAAGTGTCAGGTTTGCTTCTGAAGGGAGCAATAAAACCAGCAAACCGGAACACCCAAGGCGTCTATTCAAACACGTTCCTTGTCCCCAGAGCACAGGGGGATGGAGACCCGTACTCAATCTCAAGCCGTTAAATTGGTTTATCCGTACGCCTCGGTTTCAGATGGAAACTCCGAGGTCGGTAATGGCAGGATTGAGGAAGGGAATGCGGTGTGTATCGATCGATCTGCAAGATGCATATTTCCACATCCCAAAATCAACACGAATAACATAATTTGTTGCAACATTAATTGACACCATTTTTACTAACAACAGAATGTGGCAGATCAGGCATAATTTACATGTCTTGCCTGTAAACATAATATCCGTTGCTGGTGTTGAAACCACAATCAATAAAATTATTAAAAAGCACGGATTTTAATAGCTTCAACAGAGAGGCGTTTAAACCAAACATTATGAAACAGAATTTGGAGGAAGTAGTGTCACATTGTTCTTGAGAAGGTGCTTACAATGCAGAAAGTAACTCTTCCACACCCACTATTGAACTATGATTTCCTTTCAAACAGATACAATAATATCAGAGAAATTCAACAAAACCATGGTTTGCAAATGGAATTCAAGCTATATCTCCAATTGTTAAAATGCCAAACTAGCAATAACCAATATAAGTATGCACAATATAGAAATAAACTCAACTAAAAAAATAATCAGAACCATCAAAAGAGAACCTTTACAACAAGTTTGAGGAATTAGAGGGTAGCATATATGGCACATGGCAAATACTCCAACCAATTTTAAATAGCATTAAGCAAACCATGACAGGCTCACAGCTTCTTTACCCTGATAAATGAATAATAATTGAAAAACAGATTGCAAATAAATGCAGTGATTATTTTATAATCATTGGCCCGACATCAGCTAATACAATCTAATAAAAAAACACGTTTTATCAATATCTGAATCATAGCTGTATGCCCTCTCTATTAGAAAGCCCTACTGTTCATCAAGGCATCATTCTAGCAATGAATAATTTTAAACTAGGAAAACTGATTATGTATTGATATGTTAAAATAGCGACATTTCAAAACATGCCCATTAGGAAGTTTATTACAACTAAGCCATATTTGCAATCCCTCCCTCCCCCCCCCCTCTCTCTATCTCTCCCTCTCTCTCTCTCTCTCTCTCTCTCTCTCTCTCTCTCGTTCTCGCTCTGTCTCTCTTATACAAGGAATATTTCTATCATCTGAGAGGAAATAATATCTTGAATCCACTACTAATGTTTCCGAAGTCACAGCTGCAATTTACAATGCTGCATTGGTATCGAGAGAAACTTTACCACTAGCCGAATGCCTTATCATAGCTGAAAACTCCAATAATGTATTCAGAAGATGAGCAAGCGCAGCTGACTGAAGGTGTAAGTGATATCCAGTTGGCGAATAAACAAGTAGCTGATGAAATGATATCATAGGTAATTCATTTATTGAAACAAAACAGACGACCTAGACAAGATGGTCTAATGAGGGATATACAAAGATATATGTGATAATCGAGACGATGTCAATTTCTCCCGGGTGTTCTGTACCGAACAACACAGTTTGATGAAGTGAGTATCTACCATTTAGTGTGTCCGTCCTTTTTCAGAGACACCGTAGTAAAAGGGTGCCATGGTAGTGTGGGTCATCAGTGTCACGAGAGAACACTGTGACAGAGGGTCTACTGGACTGGAATGGCGATAGACGTACACATGAAAGTAGAACAATGTGGCAGATGCATTCAGCACAAAACTCCCCAAGGTCCTAGAGCAGAATGTGTCTCTGTCGAGAGCTCACAGCCAATGGAACTGGTGTGCAATGACTAACATTCACTAGAGATATCCAAAGGGGGCTGGGCAAATGATTTGGTAATCACTGACCATTTCACTCGATACGCACATACAATACCTACACGTAACCAGTCAGCTTATACAATGGCGAAGGAACTGTTCTTTCACTTTGTTGTCAAGTATGGATTTCCAGCAACATTTCAAAATGCTCCAGGAAGAAATTGTTAAAGCTGTGTGATTCGAGATCTAAGTAAGATAGCAGTAGACACAACTAGAACTACACCCTAATCCCCTATGGAAAATGGAATTGTTGAACGATTTAACCAGACTCTGATCAAAATGTTACGTACCATCGAAGAGCATGAGAAAGCAGATGGAAAGTCACATGTAGCAGCATTAGATATTAATAATAGTTGTTATTATGTTTTCTTTAATATAGCCACTAAAAATGTGGCATAGAACTACAATTATTTTAATCGAGGTAAAGCATTCAGATGGACATTGGCACATAGGGTGGATATTATAATTGGCATAACACAAGACTGTAGCCTATAGGCAACTTAGGCTAGCCATGTGACAAATACAGCAATTCTGATAAATACAACTATGCCATAGTTCTATGCATAATATTGCATGTAACACACATCATCAGGCACCCAAATATAACCAGATCAACGTGAACCTAGCTCGCCAGTCGCTACAGTTGCAGTTGCAACACAGCCGAGAGCTGACCATACTGCCAAAGAAAGCCCACAATGATGAGTTCAGTTATATTCTCCCATCGTACCTGGAACAGTATGGTACTTCGTAGTTATGGGTATTTAATTACCTTCAAGCCAGTATATCTAGATCTAAAATGTAAGCATGTGTTCCTGCGTGTATGCCTGCCTGCTTGGTTGTCTTCCTGCCTGCTTGCCAGCCTGCCTGCCTGTGTGCTTGCATGCTTGGCTGTCTGCCTCTCATCCATCCATCTATCTATCCACCCACCAATCTATCAATCAATCCATGATGATTTCAAAATGATGCTAAATTGAAAGATGTCGAAATTGAAACTTTTAAGCAATTTAAGAGTGAGGCGTTTAACATCTAGAGGTGTGACTGATGGAGTTATGTGTAAATTAACCTGAAGTGTTTGACTGAATTCCAAATATTAAACTACAAGTTCGCAAAGCTGGTTTTCCCCAATGGCCTATGGTGATATTGAACATTAACACAACAGGTTACTGACTGTGCAGGAATCTTACATGTTATAATAAGATCAATATTAAGGGTTTGACCGGTAAATGCGTGACTAATATATATATATATATATATATATCTATCTATATATATATATATATATATATATATATGTGCGTGTGTGCGTGCGTGCGTGCGTGCGTGCGTGCGTGCGTGCATGCATGCGTGCGTGCGTGCGCGCGTGAGTGCGTGCGTGCGTGCGTGCGTGCGTGCGTGTGTGCGGATAACAAAGGTAAAAATAAAATATTCAGTCATTTAGAGACACCATGTGATGGATACTTAGATCTTTATCAACGTGTTTGAAGACATACTCAGAATTGGACAAAAGGAAAACAAATAATGTTATCTCATGGGTATTATACGATTTTACTCTTATACTAACTGTTCCAAACTCGGTACATCCGTTTACACGTCTAGGGGTGTGACTGATGGCGTTATGTGTACATTAACATGAAGTGTTTGACTGAATTCCAATTATTAAGCTACAAGTTCGCCATGCTGGTTTTCTCGAATGGACTATGGTGATATTCAACATTAACATTACAGGTTACTGGCTGTGCAGGAATCTGACATGTTATAATAAGATCAATATCATAAATATATATATATATATATATATATATATATATATATATATATATATATATATATATATATATATATATATATATATATATATATATATATATATATATATATATATATATATATATATATATATATATATATATATATATATATATATATATATATATATATATTTATGTGTGCGTGTGTGTGCGTGCGTGCGTGTGTGTGTGTGCGTGCCTGCGTGCGTGCGTGTGTGTGTGTGTGTGTGGGTGTGTGTGTGTGTGTATGTGTGTATGTGTGTGTGTGTGTTTGTGTGTGTTTGTGCGTGCGTGCGTGCGTGCGTGCGTGCGTGCGTGCGTGCGTGCGTGCGTGCGTGCGTGCGTGCGTGCGTGCGTATGTGCGTGCGTATGTGCGTGCGTGCGTGTGTGTGCTCAAAACTGGACAATGATAAGAACTTAATCAATATGATGATGCCTGGCTACGTATAGTCCTTGGTCTCTGTGTCCAATTCCGTCCAAGTAACTTAAGATGCTATGAGTGTAATCGTATAGCATTAGGTCATTCGAATGACCATGCAACGTGTCAATGACTGCTGGAGACATGCATGGGCGAAATGAATCTTAAAGAGTGTCCTATTTTCATCGAGGATATCCTCATATTTTCACGGACATTTAAGGTCGCCCTGACATGAGGCAAAAATGTGTTCCAGTGGCTGCATATGTATGGTCTCAAGTTGAATCCATCAAAGTGTGAGTCTTTCAAGACTGAGGTTAAATACCTTGGACATGGTGTGTGGGAGAATGGGGTGCAGCAGGATCTTGAGAAGAGTGCTGCGCATTTCACTTTTCCGATGCCAACACTTGTCAGGTCTCATCAAATTCTAGGATGTTTTACTGGGTATTATAGACACTTTCTCAACGACAATGCCATGATTGTCAAACCGTTAAGTGATCTATTAATTGGACGCCCTGCCAACAAAATGACGAAAAAGATCAAAACACCATCGATATGGGGTGTATCACAGCACAAATGTGATTACAAACCTCACATCTCCTATAATGTTAGCCTATGCTGATTTTACAAAGCCATTTGTAGTTATAATTGTCGCTCCAGCCGAAGGACTAGGCACTGTTTTATGCCAACGCCAGAATGACCAGAACATGCTAATAGCCTATGCAAGTCATAGTCTCAGATCGAGTGAGAATAATTATCCTGCTTACAAGCTAGCTTTTCTTGCATGAAATGGGCACTTTGTGACAAATTCCATGATTACAAATATGGCAACACATTCGAAGCCCACACTGACCGCAATCCGCTAACATATGTAACCAAGTCAACAAATCTGGAAGACAAAGGTCACAGTGGTTAGTCTCATTATCAAATTATAACTGCAAATTCGGTTATCGCGCTGACAGCTCCAACATAGCCGCAGATGGGGAACACAACATAATGAGGAAATGTTTCAGGAAGTCACAGCTGCAATTTGCCATGCTGCATTGGTATCGAGAGAATCTTTACCACTAGCCGAATACCTTATCATGGCTGAAAACTATAAAAGGTATCAGAGGATGAGCAAGCTGGCTGAAGATGTAAGTGATATCATGTGTGCGGATAAACAATCAGCTAAAGAAATTATATTATGTGTAATTTGTTTACTGAAACAAAACAGATGACCTAGACAATATGATCTAATGAGAGATGTACAGATGTATATGCAAAAATGGAGACGATACCAATTTGTCCAGGGTGTTCTGTACCGAGCAACATAGTTAGATGGAGAGAGAATCAACCATTTAGTGTGCCCCTCCTTTTTCTACTGGCTTGGACTGGAGATAGACATATGCAAAAAAGTAGAAAAATGTGGCAGATACATTCAGCATAAAAATCATCCAAGTCCTAGGACAGAACGTGTCTCTGTCGAGATCTCACAACCAATGGTGCTGGTGTGCATTGCCTAACATTCACTGGAGAGATCTAAAGGTGGCTAAGAATATGTTATCGTAATCACTGGCCATTTTACTCGATATGCACAAACATTACCTACATGTAATCAGTCAGGTTATAAAATGGCGAAGGTGCTGTTCGAGCAATTTGTCCTCAAGTATGGATGTCCAGCAGCAGTTCATAATGCTCCAGGAAGAAATATTGAATGCTGTGTGATTCGAGAGTTATGTAAGATTGCAGTGGACAAAACTCTAACTACACCCAACGCTCCTACAGAAAAGGAAATTGGTGAACGGTTTAACCAGATTCTGATCAACATTTTACGTACGATCGAAGAGCATGAGAAAGCAGATTGAAAGTCACATGTGGCAGCATTAGATCATAATACTATTTGATATTATTTTTTCTTTAATATAGCCACTAGAAATGTGGCATAGAACTACAACTATGTTGATCAAGGTAAAGCATTCCGCTTGGCATTGGCGCATAGGGTGGATATAATTTGCATCACACAAGACTGTAGCATATGAATGTTGGAAACCAAATATTTGCCTATAGATCAATAATTCACAAGTTCACACATGACCCTTATGACATAACTCTGAAGCATAAACATTGTAAACATATAAGCAGATAGTGTAAAGCAATTATTATCAGCTTTACCTGGACATCCTCCAGCTGTACACACGCCAGTCTGAGTGCTCTCTCCGTGGCAATCGGCCCCACCATTCTGTGCTGGTGGGTTTGTACAAGTTCGAGTTCGAGTTTCCGTACCAGTGCCACATGTCACACTACACGCCCAGTTAGTCCAGAGTGTCCATACACCATCAACTGAGAATAAATAATATTTCTGATTCCTATACACACACATATATATATATAGATTAAAGTTTTTATCAATTCCGAAATCATTATATTCTTGAGAAAGTCTAGCAACATGTAAAATTGAAACAATGCATGCGCTATACTGAGTGATGCATTGAAAACACCAGAATATTCAGACAGGTTTCTTTGAAAAATGAAATCAAATGCCATCAAAATAAGCCATTAAAATAGCAAGCCACTTAGCAGAACAGTGTTTCAACATGTGGCACAACAAGAGACCAATCATGTGTGACAGAACATGTTTTAAGTGTCACAAAAATAGAGGGAAAGTAAACGACTACATTTTCAATAATACATCTTAATACATGCTCAATATTTAAAAAACGCAGACAAGTTGCATAATTTTCTTAATTTCAGCACATATGATTTTATATTGGAGACGGAGTAGGCATCTTCATAAACACTAATACGGATTACAATTATCAACTAGACCTTTACGATCAAATGCCCAGTTAGACACTTTGTTTATTAAAATTCCGGATAACAAAGGTAAAAATAAAATATTCACTCATTTAGAGACACAATGTGATGGATACTTAGATCTTTATCAACATGTTTGAAGACATACTCAGAATTGCACAAAAGGAAAACAAATAATGTTATCTCATGGGTATTATACGATTTTACTCTTATACTAACTGTTCCAAACTCGGTACATCCGTTTACACGTCTAGGGGTGTGAGTGATGGCGTTATGTGTACATTAACATGAAGTGTTTGACTGAATTCCAATTATTAAGCTACAAGTTCGCCATGCTGGTTTTCTCGAATGGACTATGGTGATATTCAACATTAACATTACAGGTTACTGGCTGTGCAGGAATCTGACATGTTATAATAAGATCAATATCATAAATATATATAAATATATATATATATATATATATATATATATATATATATATATATATATATATATATATATATATATATATATATATATATATATTTATGTGTGTGTGTGTGTGTGTGTGTGTGTGTGTGTGTGGGTGTGTGTGTGTGTGTTGTGTGTGTATGTGTATGTGTGTGCGTGCGTGCGTGCGTGCGTGCGTCCGTGCGTGCGTGCGTGCGTGCGTGCGTGCGTGCGTGCGTGCGTGCGTACGTGCGTGCGTGCGTGCGTGCGTGCGTATGTGCGTGCGTGAGCGTGTGTGCTCAAAACTGGACAATGATAAGGACTTAACCAATATGATGATGCCTCGCAACGTATAGTCCTTGGTCTCTGTGTCCAATTCCGTCCATGTAACTTAAGAGGCTATGAGTGTAATCGTATAGCATTAGGTCATTCGAATGACCATGCAACGTTTCAATAACTGCTGGAGACATGCATGGGCGAAATGAATCTTAGAGTGTCCTATTTTCATCGAGGATATCCTCATATTTTCAAGGACATTTAATGTCCACCTGGCATGAGGCAAAAATATGTTCCAGTTGCTGCACATGTATGGTCTCAAATTGAATCCATCAAGGTGTGAGTCGTTCAAGACTGAGGTTAAATACCTTGGACATGGTGTGTGGGAGAATGGGGTGCAGCAGGATCTTGAGAAGAGTGCTGCACATTTCACTTTTCCGATGCCAACACTTGTCAGGTCTCATCAAATTCTAGGATCTTTAACTGGGTATTATAGACACTTTGTCAAAGATAATGCCATGATTGTCAAACTGTTAAATGATCTATTAATTGGACGCCCTACCAACAAAATGACGAAAAAGATCAAAACACCATCGATATGGGGTGTATCACAGCAGAAATTTGATTACAAACCTCACATCTCCTATAATGTTAGCCTATGCTGATTTAAACAAAGCCATGTGTGGTTATAATTGTCGCTCCAGCCGAAGGACTAGGCACTGTTGTACGCCAACACCAGAATGACCAGAACATGCTAATAGCCTATGCAAGTCATAGTCTC